>JAWNNQ010000313.1:1200000-1726568 GCA_035044765.1 Leucophenga montana
GACAAACACTTCTATCAGAGTGAGTTTCTTATTCATCCTCAGTATTGCTTCGGCCAAGTTCGCGGTGAGTAAGATGTTCTTTTTTTAATGAAGACCTTGCAGTTCAACAGGAGTACGCCAAACGAGTTCTCATTCGATAGATTGTAGATGTTGTAGCTCTTCGCAAACGATCTTAGGTGTTACATTGCTTCCTGTTGTTTTCTAAAATTTAGGGTAAAAAATTATGAGTGTTTTTGGAATAAATTCTTAGATACCCGTAAATCTTCTGAAATTTTAAACAATATTGAAGTACTCTGTAGAAATACAGCCAATACTCGCCTATATGTCAATACAATCATACAAGTAGTTAAAAATCACACATATACTGGGGTTAAATAATCTGTTTAAGGTTTATAGATATTCAGTTAAACATTAAATTAGGTTTTTGATGAATGATGTGCTGTATTCATCTTTAATTTTAAACACACTGCTCCTAAACGTTTTCTCATTCATTACAATATATTATCTTATTTGTTTAAAATGAAAACAAAATGCAAATTGCATGATAATCGATAAGTGATCTTTAGTTCAATGTACATTAATCATTTAAAACGATTTTGCCTGGTGATGCAGTACAAGAAGAAGCCAACCAGTAGACAAAGAAGGTCAACCAGCGACAAGAGTTCGGCGCCAATCATTAAACAGAAAAACCATTCAATGACATTTTATATGATTTATTATGCGATACAAGTATGTAAGAGATTTCTCTCCATTAAAAAAAAATAAAAAAAATAAAAAAAAAATGACACACGTAACATGATTTATAAACATTTTATCGCAAATGATCTTTGGCTTAACTTCTTGTAAGCAGTCATTGAGGGTTAGAATTTTTTTTTTTTTTTTTTAACGAATTAGTTACATTGAAATCTAAGATAGACAACAACAAACAACAACAAAAATAAATATGAAAGCATGCAGTTGTAAAAATATTTAAGTAAAAGTTTTCCCAGAAATTTCCGCCTGTGTAGACTTCAAGACACACGTCAATATTTACACAAGTTCCAGTACGAGTATAGTACGAACGATCTACAAAATTGCACATATGCTGTCAACATGTTTTGACAGCACATTTGTCATTGGAGAACTATGTGTGTAATATGAGAATTCTGAGGCGAAATGAGAAGTGTATTAGTCACAGATAATGAGCGCGCTTGATATAGTTTCAAAGTATTTGAATTGTCTACTGTGAAGAAGTTCCAGATGAGCAGATTTGCTTGTATTTCATAAGTACAATATTTGACTGATGCGAAGTGTTTGTGGTGAATTTATATATAGAAAAGATATTAAACAATATCAGCTAGTTGCTAAAGACGAGACATCGCCTCTAATTGTACAATCTGAGCACTCTCTATACAAGAGATGAACATTCAATTGAAGCTCTTGTGCTAAATATCATAATAAGTACATTTAATTACGCCATGTAGTAAACGAGTATGGAACCAACTGTGTTCTTTATTCCCCGACGTGATCACATGAACTATGTTTATGAAAATCAAGCGGTTTTGGTTTCGGCCGCAGATGATATTCTGTCCGTACATTACTTGGTTTATGTTTCCAGCCTAAGACACACTTCGACTCTGGCACTGGGAAACATGCGTGCTTTTTGAGTGACAAACTTAACGCCTAAGGATATAGATTCACAGCTGTTAACGTGTAAAATAACACTGAAGACGATATTCGAAAAGGCAACATAATAAAAAATGTGTTTTTTTTTAATACTTTTTTTAATTAAAGAATTTTAATTATTGTAGATTACAGCCAATACGAGAACGTTGTTTTATTTTCAATCATCTATACTCTAAAGCGTCCAGTAACAATATCGAATTCAAAAAATACAAAATTTTTAAAGTCTAATAAAACACACTCAGCATTGAGTAAAGCAAATGTTTCAATACATTGTACAAACTAATGAAAAACCGCCCCACAGCTGCCCAAAAGCCACTTGTCTCCTGTTCTTCAACAACATCATCCAAGTCCATATCAATATTTTCCATATCTTCCTTAGTCGTATCATTTACTTCAACACTTGAAATGCTTTGCTCCAATTGCATTGGCACTTCACATATGTATTTATTTTCAGTGTAGCATGCCAAATCATTCATATAGAATTTGTCTTGGTTCCACAATTGTACACAATTTTCATCGCCACCCCAATTATTTGGATCACCATATGGATACCAGTTGGCATAATCAATTGCAGCGCCTGTTGACTCCCAATAGAAATCACCTTCTTTCTGTAAATCATTGCCTGCAGTCCAGAAGCCATCCGTATGCTCACGTCCAAGAAATCCTTGCTCTATGAGATATGCATCAATTGTCTGCATTTCCGCTTCACTTTCAATGGAGAGTAGGTTTGCGTCGAGAGCATCACAGTGTAATATGGCATCGAACCAATCGACTTCACGCACGGGTTCCACATAGTAGCATCGGTCATTGAGTAACTTAAAATCCTGTGGACAGACTTTATTCAATGCTAATCCATACGTATTAGCAACTACGAATGCTAGCAGCAATAAAAACTTAAACGATTCGCGATTTAGCATTTTACAAATTTTGATTTTGTCACAAACTGTCAAGCAGCTTAATTAAATTCGACTGATTTGCGAATAGCTGCGATAGTGCAATTTATATTAAGATTAATCGCAAATAGTGTCTACGGAAGCGAGGCTTATCAAAATTTTCGCTTAATCTACAAAAAAAAAAAGTCGTGACATTGTAACATTGCACAAGTAGAGAGCGTATTGGGAATTTCGAATATTCAGGAAATTTACGAAACAAATAAAAATTCAAGCTTTTCTTTTGCATCATCATTTATTTTTCCCCAAAAAAAAAAAACTCAAAAGTGAAGAAGCTGCATCGAACAGTCAGAAGATAATTTTCCTAAATTGTTAGGAAAATAAATATAGTTAGTGTTAAATATAGTTCAGCAAAAACTTGGTGAAATATTGGTAGCTTCTATGAAGATTTTAATTTAAGGTTATGGTTTGTGCACAAAGAAGCAGACACGATATATAAAAACCTTCTGCTTTAAAGGTAAATATATATAATCGGAGGTGACACATAAATCTCTCCAAATTTCATTCTTTAAATATAGTTTTATGAATGAAGTTTGAAGATTTTGAGCCGCATGAAATTTCCGTGACAACCCTGAATATGTTCCCTTTGAATATTATACTGCGCATTAAATTGGCAACGCTTTCTTTGGCCTAATTAAATGAACCGTAGAATATATCGTATACAACGGCTTATCAGCCAAACCCAATGAACACGAGAATAATTCTAAGTTTTGAACACAAAATAAAAAAGCAAAAAGAAATTTATTCAGCAGAATTTTAACGAAATAAACGTCGCATATGTACAAGAGGACGATTTAAACTAGAACAATAAAATATAATAACTTCCATGGAATCGAAGCTTTAATACGATTCGCACGAAATAAATAAAATGTATTTGTAAATGACCAGAACCCGATCTGAGGTTTTCGTATAAACTACCCTACTTTTACACATGGAAGTATTCGCAGTATGGAATGCAGCAGAAGTAGTAGAATGGGGATAAGAGCCCTACTGGCAGCCACCATCACTTCCAGAAATTTCCTGGCTAGTTGATGCTCTCAGTACCTAAAAAATGTGCACATATCCGGATACCCAGCCACCGACCTTAGCCTAGCAAAAGAAGGCGTCGGGCTAACGCTAGAAATAACAACCGTCGCGACGTACGAATCTCCCTACAGCAAACTGGAGGAAAACTCCTGAATCAAAGCTGGGGAGAGGTGGAAGAACACTTCTTGCTATAAAATATTTAAGACAATGTACAAAGAACAAAACAAAAAACTCTCGCATTACCTGTTGCAGCTTCAGAAGAGACACTGCAGATTTTTCGTAGGCATTCTAACATAGCATTGAGTACCAGCCCCTCATGCGAAAAAACCTAGTCACGGAAACCCTGGAACACATCATCTGTAACTGTACAGCAATCGCAAAATCAAGATTTACATATGTTGTCACCCTTGGGCTAGCGTCACTGGAAGAGACAGCCAGAAGGACTCTCAATATGGAAAAATCGTACAGCTGATGAACGACCTTCGTCATTGGCCTCACTAAGCATTATATTGGTCTATGTGTGACCTCAATCAAAAAGTTCAGTCATCGTAACGTACCCTAACCTTCATTTAGGTTAGGCTAGCCATACCAAATATGTTATCTTTAACTTGGATTTTAAAAATATTGCCTGCTCCAGTACAATTCCATACATGTCAAATGATCGAAAATGCTAGATACGAACTCACATCTTCCTGCTAATTGACTGACGTTTACAAAGTTATTTTCTCCGTTAAAATTGCGAATTAATATGGTGGTGGGTGGAGTGGCTCACTTGCCATTTTCGCTCATACGTTTAGGTTAGACGAAGCTGACAGCTAACTTTCTATTATGAAGTCAGCTGATTTTACATTAAGTCGCTTTTTAAAAGTTTTTCGAAGCGTTGAAATATTGCACGAGAAAAACGAATTGTCAGCAAATTTAATAAGGTAATTATATCGTTTAAGTGTATTATCCAGCCAATTGCTAATGAATTGCTTTACATTTTAAACTTTCAATGTAAAGCGAATACGGCTATTGGCGCGAAGTGGTTCATTATTTGTAGGGTGAAGTGGTTCACTCAATTGACGTCACATTTTCACGTGGATATACATTTCTTATAAACTGATAGTACTATTTCACACTATGTGTGTGAATGGTATAATAATGAATTTGCATTAAATTTTACACCTCTTATAGTGGTGTTAGCATGTTCATTTTATAAAACATGTCTATATCGACTCGATTTTTGTTGTTAATCCAGAATATATTTACTTTATGGAGTTCGTCATGACGCCTTTCGCCTGTTATATAAATTTTGCACAAACATAATACAAGGTATAAAAATGCACAAACACAGAGAACTATGCCTAGATCGACTCCTTGTTGAGTTCATTCAGCATATTTGAGTGCCAATGAAATAAGCAAACGTGTTATTTTTGTATTTTTTAACGTTATCTCCAAAAATCTTTTCCAATATTTCTGACATTAACACCTCCAAATAAAATATACATTAATTGACATTATAATATAATGCGAAACCAATGAACCAGAACAGATTATAAGGCTACAAATTTATGCCTCGGCATGCAAAGTACCGGACCAACGCTCTTCAAGTAGTTAAAAGAAGGTAAATTTATGGACTATGGTAAAAAAACGTTTTATTCTGATTGCCCGTTTCCATAAGGACGCTCCACATGACCACTTGCTGCAGAAACCACGTCCTTTTTGGTGCTAATAAAATCAAGCGATAACATATTTTTTTTTGCAAATTTATTATTTGTTCATACTTATTTTAATAAGATAGAGCGATATTTATTTAGGTAACACAAATCGTGAACACATTCAAAATAATCTATAGCTAAAACACTATCGTGAATATACCATATTTTTAAAGTCTAATAAAACATACGCAACACTGAGTAAAGAAAACGTTTCACTGCGTTGTACAAACTGCTGAAAAACAGTGCTACAGCTGCCCAGAAGCCACAAGTCTTCTGTGCCTCCTCGTTTTCTACTGCATTAATCTCTACACTATCTTCCTTCAACGTATCGTGTACTTCAACATTTGCAATTGGTTGCTTCAATTCTACTGGCACTTCACATATGTATTTATTTTCATAGTAGCATGGCAAATCATTCATATAGAATTCGCCTTGATTCCACAATTGTACACAATTTTCGTTGCCACCCCAATTATTTGGATCACCATGTGGATACCAGTTGGCATAATCAATTGCAAAGCCTGTTGACTCCCAATAGAAATCACCTTCTTTCTGTAAATCATTGCCCGAAGTCCAGAAGCCATCCGTATGCTCTCGTCCGAGAAATCCTTGCTCTTTGAGATACGCATCGATTGCCTGCATTTCCTTTTTACTTTCGATGGAGAGTAGTTTTGCATTGAGATCATTACAGCGTGATATAGCACTGTCCCAGATGGTTCTTTCCACGCGCTCTACATAGTAGCATCGATCATTGAGCAATTTAAAATCCTGCGGACACACTTTATTCAATGTCATTCCATAGCTATTAGCAACTACGAATGCCAGCAGCAATAAAAACTTGAACGCTTCGCGATTTTGCATTTTAAAAATTTTGATTTTGTCACAAACTGACAAGAAGCTTAATTAAATTCGACTGATTCGCAATTAAATGTGAGAGTTCAATTTATATTGAGTTTAAACGCATTTAGTGACTATGGATGTGAGTCTTATCAGAATTAGCGCTTAATCGAAAAATAAACAAACAAACAAAAAAACATTTTTTGAATGCAGAGCAATTTTCTGAAAAACCCGAGATTTCAGAATTTCAACATATTACGCCTTGCATTGGAAGTGCATCCCATATATATTTTAATACTAAAACTGTTAAACAACTGGAGCAGGCATTTAAGATCAAGTAGTTGTTGTTGTTGTTGTAACAGCTTGGTTTGGACTGCACCAGAAAATACAGAAGTATAATCATACTCCTCTATGCTACTATCAGTAATAAACCGATTTATGCTCGTCTTATAGGTCCTGATATCGGTTCTTATTCGGGTAGGCGCTGGTGTCGTGAGGGTGCCATGATTCGGATGATGTCTTCTGTACGCACCTAACAAGAACTGCTTCGAAAGCAGCTCATTATGCTGATGAACAGGTAGTATTATCGCTTCTTCATGCAGATGGTCTTTGCATCCTCACCTCCTTAGTCCAGGAGGTGAAAATGGAGGCAGATGACTTGTGTGTTGAAAGCTTGAGGTTGCGAGCATTGAAAAAAATTAATAAATTTTTCAATTAAACGTTAGGTCACCAGTTTTATATAGGGAGGGGGAAGAGGCATGTTGGCCAAATAAAGGTTGAACAGGAGAGGAGAGAGAACCCCATCCTGCGGAGCAACCATCTTTAACTTTGGATATGCTAACCGCGAAACAAAATTGCATGATCAACTGTATCAAATGCCTTGTTCAAGTCTAGAGCCACCATCACTGTGCGTTCGCATGGCCTCGGCTCATTGAGTATTGAGTAAAAGTGGTGATTTCATTTAATGCTGAAATCGTACCATGACCTTTCCTAAAGCCATGCTGGTGATCTGCTAAAGGGCAGTGTTCTGTCATTGAAAGAAGTATTAATGACTCAAGAACTTTCGTCACAGGTGAAAGAAGCGAGATGGGCCTATAAGAGGAACCAAGTGCAGCTTCACTGCCAGGTTTCAAAAGAGGTACAATCCTTGCTACCTTCCATACGTCAGGGAAAATTAGTTGGGAAATGGAGAGGTTTAGCACATGCGTGAAATATACTACCGCTATAAGCCCAAGTTGCTTCAGCACCAAGTGGCTGTACCAGGTAAGATCAAGTAGTTCTATTGTTTACTTCGAGACATAGCACAAAATAATAAGTCTCCATAAAAAACTTCTGGTGTAGATACAAATATTATGTTCCATTTGAATATGTATTACACTCCACATTAAATTGTCAACGCTTTCTTTTGGTTAATTAAATTATTCGGAGAAAATAAATGTACGTTTTTTATAGAGAACAAGGCCTTATCAGTGAAACACGATGTACATGAAAAAAATTCCGAGTATTCAAAAAACAAAATATCGAAGCTCACAAAATTTATTCAGAAAAAATTTAAATGAAATAAACAAATCAAAGTCGCATCTGTGCATGTGCTGTGAGTATATGAAAACAGATACGATGGTTCTAACTAAAAAAAAAAAAAAACAAGTGTGCTCGACTGTGTGATACCCTGTGCATTGTCTTAGGTTGTTTATTTAAATTACAGATTTGTATTAAACCTGTATTCTATACAGAAGCGATGTGCACGATGGAATATTTTATTAGGATTAACGTAAGATACACCAAAGTTGGCATAACTATGGAACACACACTACTCCTTATAGTGGTCCTATGTGGACCTATTTTGTTCTGAGGGTTTTTGGAGTCGCTGATTTCGAATCTGAGGTCAAATTGTTAAAAAAGAAAGAAAAATTGCGGAAAACACGAGTGTGGCAAATGCTTCAGATTATTTCTATCACTTGGGTTCGAATTTGTTATAAGTTTTGATAGACTTGGTTCAATACAAGAAACCATGCAACCGAATAAAAAACAAGAAAAATTAGCAGAACATACACAGCATTGTTGTTGTAATAGATTTTTTTTTTTTTGCCTGCTACAGGCACTTTACTGATTTGAACGACCTCACAGTACTCCATGCGCAGATCTGTATAGGGCTTAAAACATGTCGTTCTCGGGAACGCAGTCTTTCTAAGCAGTTACTTTTCAACATTGTAAAAAACTGGTGTACAAAAATGTGAATGTTTTACTAAAAAGTTATGGTAGTAGGAAAGAAGTTTCAGGCAAATTGAGAAATGAGTCTTTTTTTTAATTTGAGAAAAAATTTGACCTTTTGTAGCTTAATAAAAACTACAACAAATTTATACAAAAACTTAAATCCACATTCTTTGTATGGAGGAAAACCCTTAGACAGTTCCGATTTTGACATATGTGGGATATTTTACTAAGTTAGGCGTAAGATACACAAAATTAGAAATTAGATTTGGTTAACAACAATAAAACAGGTTCAAAATTCAAATCAATTCATAAGCAAGCAACTTCTTCCTCCTGCCAACATTACACAAGACCCTAAGAAGAGCTGAAGTCGAGGCTTTTGAGGCATCGAACAATGTGGTCAAAAATTCAAAAAAGTGGATCCAGTGCTTAAGTTATATATTCCAATCCTAATTCCGTACACCCAATCCTAATTAATCCTAATTCCGTACACCCAAATACCACCACTGGATACATCCCTGAGACGGACAGACAAGAGATACCTGGATCGATTAGTTAGTGCTGATCAAGACTATAGTACATCTATACTTCATAGAGTCTAATATTATTCTTTTACCCATTACAAACATTTTAATAAATTCAACATACTACTTACACTTTATGTGAAGGGTATAAAAATAAGTATAAAAGGAAAAAAAATAGAAATAAGTCCAAAACCAAAAATCAGCAGCTAAAGCGATAAGTATCAGTTAATCGGCTTAGACTGACACAGAGATACAAAATACACAGACAAAGATATAAAAAAAAAAATACACACACACAGCCACAGACAGATACAATTATAGACAAGCGGGTCAATTGCGCGGAAACCGACGGGATTCGGCTGGACTCAATGCTTGGCTCTAACGAGAGTCTAAACTAGCAGCGACTAAATGATTTTTATCAGGAAGCAGCAAAGGGTTCATTATTGTATTGTTGTTGTTATAGCTTATTTCAAATGTTTGCTCGCCCACAATAAACACACAAGTACACACACACACACACACACACAAACACTCAGAGAAACATACATAAGAGCATCACAAGAACAACTTCAACTACATTGCTAACCAGAAAAACAATCTAAAAGATGCAACACGCAAACAATTCACGTCGCCAGAGTGAAGGCGTAGACGGTGTATAAGAGCGAAGGAGGAGTAGAAGGGTGACAACGAGGGCGAGACGTGCATTTGACCAAGAGGAATGTATCTAAGCCGTCGCCGTTCTGGACAACTGCTGTGCGGTGTTTGACTCGAATTCGGCTTAGTTTACCTTTATATTTATGTGCAGCTTTGATTGCGCTGAGTCGATAATACTTAGACAACGCAATCAATTAAGGTGCAACATTGTGTGGCAAGAAGTTGGAAATATGGAGGCATAAGAGGAAGAGTAAAAAAATATAAATTTTGACATATTTGCCAAAATATAACAAGAAACGCTGAAAAACCAAACAAACTTTTCTAAGAACAATGAAATTATTTTTTTTTTAAATCAAGACCAAGATTAATGCCGAGTCACACGCGTCTAGGTTTCAATAACTACAAAATCTTAATATGGAAACCTTATTCAACTATGGCGCCTAAATTATCCTAAGCGTCTTCCTGTGTTTAAACAAAATTTCATCTTGAATAAGACGGGAAATCCAAAAGAACATTTTCGCTGAATATACTTCAGTGAGTATAGAGTACAAACCAATGTTAATTAAATAATTTCCAGGCTTTACGTCCATTGACTTTTATTTTCAATACCTAAAATATTATTTAGACTTCCCGAAACCCTTAAAAACATTTAACTCGAGATCAATTTCTAACTCTGTGTGGATCTGTGAGTGTTTAAAAATTATAAAGAGTCTTGGATAAGCAAAGTCTTTGTAAAGCAAATGATGATTGTTTCTTTGGAAGAACTGAACATGTGGCTGTTGTAGCCTTAGAGAATCGAAAGATGGTTTTTTCTAAGTGGTACACAAGCATTACTTAAGTATCAGTTAATCGGCTTAGACTGACACAGAGATACAAAATACACAGAAGACTTAATTGAGTTGCTTGTAGGAACCACATCTATATCATGTCACGGTAGCAAGCACCATCAACTGTTATAGCCTGACCAGTCGCAAAAAGAGAATGGCCCGTGATGCCTTCAGCCCAAAATCTACATTTACGAATTTTAAGTTGTGATTTTTTTTTTTTTTTTTTTCTCAACAATCTCTCCTGGATTTTCGAATCCCAAAGGCGACAATTTTGATAATTATCGAAGGAAATTGTACCAGATGAAAATAAGACTCATCGCTGAAGATGATTTTGTTAGAAAAATTAGCATCCACTTGTTGTTGTATTTCTCTAAATTCGAAAAACCTAAACTCTACGCTTTATGAATCAAAAAATCTTTACAATTTTTAATTAAAAATCTTCGTTTTCTAACAAAAATACTTCTTGGTTGAATTTTGGAACAGCCTTAAGATATGTTTATATTGTAGCCAAACGACTCACTCACGCACTATCTGTCAAAAAGCCCATAAATTCAACTATTTTCTTGCATTTAGATTTAATTTCTTTCTATTTAATTTATTGTTATTTATTGCCTTTCATTGTTTTAGATCTCTTCTACTTCGTATATTTTGTTTTTGGCTTATTTTATTTCTTCGTTTAGTTTTATTGTCATTTTCTTGTTAACAGCGGCACCTGCAGCGCACGGCGACAACAACAAAAACTATAAATCGAAGCAAGATAGACTTAGTCGCTCTTGCAGATTACGTAAAGGAGGTAAAGACGGACCAAAAATAACAAAAACAGAGAAGAGCATCATTTATCAGCAACAGCACAACGGGATATAAGAAAACGTTCGCAAAGTGAAAAGAACTAAGTGGGAAGAATAACTTAAATTAGGAGACAGAGTTGGGTTGAATTTCGCAGAAATTTTAGTAAGTTTTGTCAATTTAAATAAAACTATCGGCCGGAATAGAATTTAAACTATACATAATGAGAAATAAGAGTAAAGGAATTCCAAGAAAGAACGAGAGAGAGCTACGAGATACCCTGTACCTTGTTTAAGGTTCCTTAGAGGAACCTTAGACTATATGCTTTAGTAATCTGATATGAACATATGTGGAATCTTTTATAAGATTTGATAAACAATCAGAACTAAATAAAAATAATAACCAAAAAAAAGGTGTTCATATAAAAAAGCACAAATGGGGACAGGAGCTATCTATCAGAGCTTTTATGGAATATTTTGTAAGGATTGAATACACAAAATTTGGGATTTGGCATACAAAAACTTAAAAATTAAGGGTAAGTTTGTTTGGAGCCACCCTTATAGAGTATTTTTTGGAGTATATTTTTTTAGGATTTACGTTAGATACACCAAATTTTGTATTTCTAGCGCAATTAACAACAAAATCTAAAACAACTTTTATAACAAAACTTAAAAATGAGACAAGGTTTCTACGGGGGGACTTTGTACATTTCATAGTAGTTATCGGAAGAGAGAAAACACTATTCAAACTTAAGTCTCTATCTCTTATAGTATACGAAGTTTATTCGTTGAAACAGACGATCGGACGGACGGGCAGAAGGTCATGTCTATATCAGCTCATCTTCCATTTCCGATCAAGAATATATTACTTTATACAGTCTTTCACGCCTACTTCTGCCTGTTGCATGCATTTGCACAAACTTAATATACCCTTTTACCCATGGGTACAGGGTATAATAAACGTTCGTCATACTAATTAAAACAATTAAACTCATCTACCACACTAATGTATATAGTAATAATTGGCTTTTCACAGTGTCACTAGGCAGCCAGTCAAGGAGAACAGGATATTCAGTATACACAAATACACATATTTGAAGCAAAATAAAGTCTTTTCAAGGAACTACAGTGCTGTACAACAGCCAAATGCAAAAGAACAAGTCAATTTTCATTGACATGACTGCTTTTCTTGAACCACACGACTCCATAAAGTTTTATTATAGCCGTACAATATGCATAATCAGCTCAAGGTCTAGTGGTCTTGCTTTCTTAGTTTATGATCCTGAAATAAATTTGCGCATAAAATGTGTCCTTGAATGCTAAATTGACTGAAAATAAAGATTTCTTAATTTTTTTTTTTTTCTGGCCAACTTGACACAAAACAGGCGACGATTTTAGCTATACCCAAACTAAACTAATTTGACAACGCTGACCTTGAATTTTAATGAGGAAGAGAGAGTGTTAAAGCAGAAAAGATACGTCGTAAACACATACACAAACATTGATACATATGTATGTATGTGCCTGTGTGCGTGTCGTGCATGTTTACCTATTTGTGTTTCAATTTGAGGCCGTCGCTCATAAATATTTTGACAATCTTATTTCTTTATTTATCCTGCGTGTAATCCAGTAATTCCTTACGTTGTAGTTTTTGTTGTTGCAGCTTTTCCTTTTCCATAATCTTCAAGTGACAATTTGTTGTTTGTCTTGTAGATTTTCTTTATCCGTTTGCGCTGCATTTTCTTTGCTTAGACCTTTTTTGCTTTATTATCTCCTTCGCTGATCGTTTGTTTGCTGTTATTATCTCTTATACCAATTATCGCTTCACAATACTTTCACTTGCCTTTGTTTAAATATTTTGTTGCAAAAATTTGAATTACATTTTACGGACTCTCTTTTTCGTTTAGCTAGTTGAAGCATCTGTTCAGTGCTTAGAGATGTGTAATCACAACAATCGGTCCGATAATTATCATAATGTTGATACAAACTGCGAAATCGGTTTGCCAAAGCGGAAATATTTAAATTTTGAATACTGAGATTATAGAAAAAGAGAACCCGTTTAACCTAATAATTTTTACATAAATTTTTAGAGCAGGCATCATATATCAAAAATACAGAAAAATCCACTACAGAGCTGCCCCCTTTTCAACACGGCTATATAGTAAAATTATATAGATGCCGATTTTGTTTCGAGAAAAAAATGCCCGAGAAATATACTAAAAAATAAAGGATAATGTAAAATTTATTTTGTAATGGAGTGTAGTTAAAATTTCAATAGAAGAAATCAATAAAACTATTACCAAATTGCTTTACATAAAAATCGGTTCCATATCAAAAAAGATACTGTTGTTGCTTTATATATTCTTTTTACTTTTATATATATAAAGAAATTGATAGATAACTGAAGTTTAACCTAACTCGCAGTTAACTCAAAGTTAACTTGCCACTGCGAAACTAGCTCTAAAACGTAAAGCACGAGCTAAGAACCAGAAAAGTATCTAGAGGCTTAGTTCCGCTCAGAATTTTTGGGTATATACAGTTAAGCTAAGTATATCTTGTATGATTGTACATTACTATTGTATACGATAGTACAGAAAGGCAATGACCAGCAATACGCCGCATGGAAAACTTACAAACGAATATCAATGACAACAATGAACAACATCTAGACTTTTGGATGCGCTCCATAAACGGGGTATCTGAAGTAACACATTACAGTGTGCCTAGAGAAACCTGTTCACGGTATTGTTTTTGTAGCAAAATTCAGCACTTTTGGAACGAGCCGATTAAAATTAAACAACAAAATTTAATGAACTGCCTCGTCCCAAACGATCAGATGACATGGAATTTCTTCTTAAGCTGAAATGGCTATTTCCGTAGGCAAACAAAAATGTAAGGAAAACTTTTCGTTCATAGTAAAAATCGTTAAATACTGATTTCACATATGTGCAGTATAGTTTGGTAAAGTAATTGGAACAATGCTACCAAATTACGAAAAAAAAAAAAAGATTTTTAAACAATGGTTGTCTGTAAAGTCGATTTACGGGCGATAATTTTAAGTGATAGATAACGTCATAAGAAAACATTGATGAAAATTGATTACAATAGACTAGGTTCAAAGGAGCTGCTGCATTAGTGGGCTCCAACTGAAACACTCTCTCGCTCTCACGCTCTTAATGTTCGGCTCGTATACGTGTTTGTGTGCGCAGCAAGTATTTTTGAGTGTCTATTAAAGAAGCAATTTAATATATTTACGCATATAAAATGTAACAACAAAAACAAGAAAAATCTACAAGAAAAGCGTGGTAAAGCAATAACAAATAGCAGCAACAGCAGCTACCAGTATAACAATAACAAGATCGCACAAGAAAATGGCTCTTTCGTATTTGGCGGCGTTCGTCGATTTATTCATCTTTATCACGTCAAAAATCAGTACCTTCTAATTATAATTTTTCTTTTAATGAGATACTATTTTTGAGATAAAAAGAAAAAAAAATCCTTTTACTTTCAGCAATATTTGTTAAATATTTATTTTGATTAATATTTTTGTTTCAATTACTTAATTAATAAAATTACTACGTCATTTTAGACACGGATTAATTGGTATCGATTTAATTTTTTGTTTAAATATGTATGTTTCTTAAAAATTTTGGTATGCCTAATTAAGTAAATATCTATATATATACGTATATTATGTATATGTATTGTATGTATATAAAAATTGTTAATTATCCGCTTTATTTTTATATATTTGAATTGTAATATATAGTATAAAACATTTAAACTAGATATCACTATTTTTGATTTTCATTAACTAACATTTATGTGTTTTTAATATTCTTTTTCTTTTTCGAAGATTTATTATCATTATTGAATACACTTATGTGAATGTTTAGAAAAAAGTGTGCTAGTAAAATGTAAGTATGTGTTTAGTTACCTTAAATTGAAGTTTCAAATTGCTAGCTTCAATACCAAGTATTCCAAGTATATATTGTATATGTGTATGTATAAATGCGCTATTCTTCAACATAAATTATTTGTTTATATCGTATATCATATATATATATATATATATATATATATATATATATATATATATATATATATATATATATATATATATATATATATATATGTATATATATGGTTAATAAATTGTAAAAATGCTAGCTGCTGCTTCGTATAAATATATGAGTCTTTCGTCTGTCTATTTTTTTGGACAACTAAACTTAAATAAATTCATTAAACTAAATTCTATACAAATTAATATTGTAAATAATGCATTTCACATATTTCAAAATATATACAAAGTATTAAACTCTTACAAAAAATATACGAATATATATATATATATATATATATATATATATATATATATATATATATATATATATATATATATATATATATATATATATATATATATATATATATATATATATATATATATATATATATATATATATATATATATATATATATATATATATATATATATATATCGTATATAATATCGTAAATACTTAAATTAATTGTAGGTGTACTATAAATATCGCTCTCTATAAACCATAATTAATAATTAGATTTGGCAAAACTTCTTTTTTAACAAATTGCTTCAACTAACTAGAGGGGAAGGAAAATGGTTCTTGGAAGAAATGGGCAGATTAAAGTTATTGTATATAGTGGGATATTGGGTTAGCTTTAAGTAGAAATATTTCTGTATAACAGTACATTCGATTGATTGATGTTTGTTTGTTCTTCTGTTTTTTTTTTTGGTTGTAGCAACCCAAATATAAATTGACAAATCGCATATTTTTTATGTTTTCTTTTTTTCTTTTTAATGATTTTTAGACGTAACGCGTTATTTGACCATAGAAATCGGTGAGACATGCTTGTAGCTGCGCAAACGTGGGACGTTCAGCGGGTAATAGTGCCCAACAGTAGGCCATGATGGTGAAACTGTAATGAGAAATTGGAATTTGGAAATTTAGTAAAGCATACGTCAAATATGTGGTGAAGAACTTAAAAATCAGTAGGTAAATAACTGGAAAAATACGAAAAAAATTTCGAACTTTTGTAAAATTGAATTCAAATTGAGTTCCTAAATGTGAAAATGGCACACAGTAAGCTAAATAATAAAAGCATATACAAATTTAACAAAATACTTATTCTTATACTTTGTTGGCACTATATTTTCTGAAGCATTCGCATTATACGCAAAAATATTTTATAATAACGATTGTTGAAGTATTACACAATAATTATAACAGTTAAAATTAGCACACACACAAAAGTCCATCTCTAGAAAGAGAAGAAAAAATACGCCTGGTATTTTTTAATCTCTCCGATAAGAACCAATTTCACCGTGTTAGTGTTCTGCACGCCGTACAGCGAGCTCGTTCGAAGTAGCATAAGTTTTGGCGCAAAGATTTTTCGTCAATGTAAGTACATATATAACTTGCAGAGAAATATAATATTTTATTTATTTATTGTGTAATTTTTACTCTCTAATTTAGCCAACAGCAAGCAACAATGGACATGACAGAGGACATAATTTTATATATTGAGAAGGATAATGTAAAGACAAAATGTGTACTGATGGTGAAAAATATTTTGTTGCTACCATTGAAGACGACATATTGTGCGATGAAAGGAATTAATCAGGAAGATGTGATTTTCACTGTCAACGGCAAAGTTATCAATAATGGGGATACGTTTAATTCTTTGCAATTGAAGAATAAAGATACCATTATGGTGTTTGACAAGTGAAAAAAATAAAATGTGTAAATTAACAAATAAAAAATGTTTACTTATGTATGAGTAAATGTATGAGTTTTTTTTTTTGTGGCTGTGCTTGTATGTGTGCTGCACAGCTGTTAAGCGTACCTGCCTGCACATTAGTTAGAAAGAGATAAACATATTGTGCGCCAAAAAAAAAAGAAACTTTATATTTTGCATGAAACCGCAACTTGTAATGAATGCATGTGAGACATCTGTACGCAGTCCTGCATGCAAAATTTCAGATCTTTAGAATGTTGGATCGTAAGCAACGTAAAGCTGCTACCTGTGAAGCACCGCGCATTGGTAATGTAATCTTGCAACCACGAAGATTCCACACGAATGGCGGAATTTGAAAGTGCTGCTTGCAATTTCTTCTATATTGTAGGTACATATATTATGGCAAACACATTAGCATGCAGCAAAGATTGACACTTCCGTGTTGGCAGTACCTAAGCGTGTAATTTGATAAGCTAGTAACACTAAAAAGCTACATACATATATATATATATATATATATATATATATATATATATATATATATATATATATATATATATATATATATATATATATATATATATATATATATATATATATATATATATATATATATATATATATATATATATATATATATATCAATTTTTTAGGATTCCACATTTAATCGATGACTAGCAATGAATGGAGTACACACTACAACAAATACAAGGAGTTCCAATTCTTCAGCATTGATAAGCACTGCGAATTATAACAAGTAGAGCCGCAATCGTGGTTTAAATGTTTAATTCCGCTTAGAAGCGCTCTCAGGGGTTAAGAGCATGAAAATTAAAAATGAAACCTATGTATTTATGTTAATGTTGCAGCAAGTAATAACACCAATATAAACAATAGCGAAGGTACTTCAATAAATGTAACGAAAGTCGATTTTTGATCGATACCAGCACGCTTAATTAGGAGGACATACCAACGTTTAAGGACGAAGTAATATCGCCTATTAGTCTAAAGATGCACAAGCTACTGTGTCGGCTGTCACGATTGTTATTATGGACCTATAAGGAAAAATTAAAACAAGCGGCCATATTTCCAAATAAAAACTTAGTAGCGTGCACAGCTTAACTAACTTGATTACAATATTGTAAAAAGATTATGGGAAGCACGCAGGCACTGGCGTTGTACGTTTAAATATAGCTGAAGGTGATACAATACCTAGAGTCGTTTGTTGATCTGCCGGATATTTGAACGATGACTGGCGAGACATGTCTAAACAAGTCTGCCAGATAAAACCACCAGCCAGATAGGTTTACTCTGCACTTGTAAATGAAATGTTCATTCATTTCACGGCTAATTCAGTTTGCTGACTTCGACTTTCGTCCAGTGTTAATAGACGAAACTGGCGAGTATTCCTAAAAGAATGCAGGTACTGCTAGATCTGAATAATGTATACATTGTATGCTGTTTTCCAAGAATGTCAAAACCATTTTGAAGCTATCGCCGAAATGCTAAAATTGGTCTAAATGTAGTGAGCTTTGTGCAGAATCGAAGTTCGATGCCGTGTGTGCTTATGAAAATGTTCACAAATATTGAAGTTTCTGTAGATTGGACAAGCATCTCCCTTTTAGATAATTGGTATTGCGTTGGTAGCACTAGAGTGGTATATAAAAAGAAAGTTCGACGAGTATGTAATATGAACAAATTTATGGCGATGAAAGCACAGTGCGAGCGTTTACATAGAGCCGCTTCTGAGCATAGCAATACTTGATGCTATTATTACCGGTCAACTTCATTACTGCCAAGCGCTTATCACATGTGCCGTCGGAATGATAAAGATTTGCATAATCCAACTAAAAAGGGTGTCACGCAATTGCAAAATTATCGACATGACGGCGCGCTCGTTCGAAAGCGGCGTGGAAAGGAACTACCTTTCTAATCCTTGACAAGCTGCATTGAGGACTTTTGTAATATGGCTTTTTCTGTTGGCGCCAGCTATATTTAACTTAGTGCGTTGAAAAGATACATGCTTTCCAACTTCCAGTCCAATATTTCACGAGGGAAGCGGAATCAGTACCTATGGCCGGTTACGATTCACAAGATAAAATAAAATATGTCTTCGGCAAACAAGTTACCGTTCCCTGAGTTTTATTTGTCCATCAGTCCAGCTACATGTGCCGCTTGAGGTTTGGAGAAGCAAGCAGTGATACAAATATAATAGCAAATTGTACAACAACAACAAAATTCTTCTCTTTTAAGCGGAAAATACAATGCATTTTTTTTTTTACTTTTAATAATCATATACTTTGCAGCTACTTACAGTTCATCTGGACAATTGAAGGGCTGCGCCAATCGATAGCCATCCTTTAGATAATGTTCCATTTCAAATGGATCAACTTCGGCATAGGGTTGTTTTGCTGAAGTGCACAGTTCCCACATGAGCACACCAAATGCCCATGAATCGCTAGCCTCGGAGAATTGTTTCTGTTGTAAAGCCTCGAGTGACATCCATTTGACAGGACGATTTTCACTATCACCGAGACAATTATAATCTGCCGGAAAGAGATCACGTGATAGTGAACTATCAGAGAGTTTAACGCGTAGTTGATCATCGATGCTGTAAAGAAGCAATATATACAAAAAAATATAATAAGTAAAATATAATATATATGAAGAACAATATAATATACAGTATGCATTAAATACACTAAAGAACGAAGAGTCGTACGTTGAGTTTGAACCCTAGTTTCGAAGGCAACAAATCGTAACAGTAGCAGGTAGTCGCATTTGGTGTATAGGAAAATTATATGTATAAATGCTGAGCCAAAACACCACTGATCTACTCTCTCTGAATAGCATGTCAGCAAGGACGTCAGAGACCTCATAAAGCACTCGTATAACAATGCTTGATTAGCTTTATTAGACGAGTCGATCTAGCCATGCCAACCTTCAGTCCGTTAGTCAATTTACCTACAAGTTAAATACCAAAGTATACATAATCATACAAAAGCTAGCTTCGAGCAGTGCTAGTCTCTTCCGACTATAAGCTGGGCATTCGGCTCTCTCACAAATTGTATGAGCCTATGAGGCAGTGTCATGTAAATGCTCCTAACAGAAGAGAGGTGCCCTTTTCTGATTGTTTTCGCAAACATGACTTTCGAGTACGTCGTCAATCTTTAGTTTTTCTCGTGAGTTACGCAGCGCCCACCACTGGTATTGAGGCTTATTAACGGACGCATGTAGTCGATATAATACACTAACGCTTTATGTCGGATAAATATATCAACTTATTAGAGTCTTATTTAATCGTATTCGGATGGTGATCACTCCTAACATAAACACCCCTACAACAGTACCGCGATCTTTAATAATACGTGCTGTGTACTTACACACAATTTCTGGTAGCAATATCCTTATGCACAACACCATGACTATGTAAATGATCGAGCGCCATCGATAGCTGTGAGGCCATCATGACAATCTGTATGGTGGTAATTGTACGCGCACATGCTGGATCCAATAGAAATAGCTTAAGATTTCGTGTATTATTCAATGCCGGATAGAGTACAAACGGTGTGGTATGATCTTCAATGGAAACGCCCAGCACGGAGAGTATACCAGGATGTGAAGCGCCATAGAGTAACATGCCCTCCTGTAGTAGCAGCAAAACTTGCATCTGACTGGCATGCTGTGCAACAGTTTTAACCAATACATCCTGATTCTCATTGTATGTGCCACGATAGACACGTCCAAAAGTGCCCTCTTGCAGTAAACTAGACAAACGCACACGACAACGTTCCACCGTGAGTTCCGAAATGCGTCGATGTAACTCCTCCGGCTGTTGCTGTGGCTCCGGCGCAATTTTACGTGGCAACGATGACGCAGCATGTATGGGTGCTATAATCGATGGTGTCATATAAGCTGAGGCCGAACCGATCGATTGACATGGTGGATTTGTATTTAAACGTTGAAAACTTGAAGTACGCATTGGTTGTCCATGATGATGATGTTGACGTTTAGCTGCAGCACCACGTACACAATAGGCTGCTATAAGTAATATAATAACCAATGCTAGCGCAAGCACCACGCCCACAACAAGTGTTACCAGACCGGTCGGTGGTGGCAACACTGTTTCAAGTAATAATGGATCATCTATAGCGCTCTGTTCACCACTATCCTCTGCATCTTCAGCCAGTAGACAAATCTTCTTACGTCGAAACACAAGATGTGTTACATTATTTAGCGCACGATTAAGTATCACCTCAATCGAGATGGTTACATCGACTTCGGCAGCACGTATACCCGAGCATTTTAGACCGATGGCAAAAGTTTGTATATAAGTTGGTATCTCACCGATTTGCGTTATATTCATGGCTGGACGCGGCAATACTGCCTGATCGGAGGTTACTACATTAATGCTATATGGCAGTGGACGTCCGGCAAGCGATTGCCAAGTGAAGCTTATGTCCCGTACATTTGCCGGTACTGGTACTATGAAATTTAATGCATAATTATTGATGTGACCCTCGCGTACATAGTAGACTTCAGCAGAGACGCCTGTAAATAGAGGAAAAGGAAGTTTAAATTAGTACTAAGTAGTATAAAAATATTTAAAGAAGAGAACTAAGCTTAAAAACTATAAAATGCCATTTGAAGCTGTAGAAGAGCAAAATAGGGTAAAGGAGGGCGTATATTCTTGATCAACATAACAATTCGAGTTGATATATCGTAACTATGTCTGTCTATCAGTTCGTCTGTTTGAATGATGACAACTCTAAATACTTCAAAATTTGGATATTTAGACTCTCCTATTACTTCTGTGTATTAATGTGACCGACCAACCCCTCTATAAGAAGTAGTCTCCATACAAACCTGACTTCACGGACCGCTCTGCTTCGAAGACGACGCTAGTTCGATGACGACCGTCAATGGAGATAGTTTTGTCTCAATAATAGTAGATATATTTATGCCAATCTTGGCTGATAATGACATGGAGAACTTCTGGTTTCACTTGACTTGGTGTTCGCATGACTTATGACCTTCAGATTTCTGCATGTGGAGTTATTTGAAGTCCAAAGTTTGTATTCAAAATATACGAAAAATCACATCGGAGCAAATAGTTTGTGCTTTTTTTTTAATTCAGGAGATTTAATTGGAACACCCGTTTGAAGTTTTTACGTCAAATTTGGTGTATCGGACTACTATAAGAGGTAGCGCCCATATAATCCTCCCTCTCCTTCCCACAGTGTTCTTTCTAGCTTTTTTCAACTCGATTTTAAACTTCTTTTACAGATTCCAATGATGCAGTGTATCAAAATGCAGCTCTAATGCACTTATTCAGAACGTAGCATCACATCCACCAACATCTAACTCACTCATATTTTTAGATTTACTACACTTAAATTCACTTTAAAGACTTCTTGCATAAATACTCCATTCAAAGTAGTTGAACAAAAATATATGTACATAAATATATTTCAAAACATTTGCACCTTTTCACCTCTGTAACATTATTGCGCTCATTTTATATTCTTAATTCTCTAGAACGCACAATTTTTAATAACCAACATTTATAACAAGTGCCACTTGTAGCTAGACAGACTATCTGTTGGTTCTTTGCATAAGAAGTACCTACTTCAAACGCCACTTGAAGTAATTTTTAGGTCAATAACTAAAATGTACACGAATTCATAACGAATTCCGCCGTGTGTGGTCTTCAAAGCAAAACCAAAACAAGAAATTATTGTACAAAATTTGATTAACTCAAAAAGCAGCATATCAGATCATCAGCATAATCAAAACAATCCATGCTACCACAAAACGCCAGCAGAATTGAAAAACTACTTCAGCTTTAGCGACGTCATCAACAGGCAGACAAGTAAGCAATCGTGGCCCTAAATCTAATGCAACCTCAGGGAAACTCGTTGGAAAATAAAATGAAAAACAACAGCAGGAAAAAACGCATCCAGGCAGTCAGCAGCCTAGTTAGGTCAAACCGCATCATGCAAGACAACAGCGAGTTGTTGCATTTGGGAAAAGAAAAGGAAAAGGGCCAACAAACAAATCCGTCAGATTGTGAGAGTTCTACACCAAATTTATGCCATACTCATGTTTTTTCTTTTTTTTATACACTGTAGGGTAAAAGCGTATATTAAGTTTGTGGAAATGTATGTAACAGACAGAAGCAGGCGTGGCAAAATGAGCATAGAAGAAAAGCTAAGTGCATTTAAGTGTAAGTCAAATTGTAGAGCAACATAAAAAAGAAAAACAAAAAACCAATTTGCTTAAATTTTAATTAAAAAATGCACTGAAATCGGGCCCCTAGTTGGGCGCCAAAAATAATTATCACATTTAACTTTTTATAGCATGTACCTATGCAGTAGAGGGATATAGTAAGTTTGTGCAAATATATGTAACAGACAGGAGGCGTAGTAGACCCTATAAATTATATATATTATTGATCAGCATCGGAAGACGAGTCGATATAGACATGTCCGTTCGTTCGTCTCTTTGAACGAACAGATCTCAGAGACTATAAGAGATAGAGAAATTTGGATATTTAGACTTCCCTTTTCCCTCTTCATGAGCGTGCCAAGGGTAAGCACATAAGGGAAAGCCCCATACAACTCTGACCACCAATTTTAAGTTTTTGTTTAGTTGTTTATTACGCTAGAAACATCAAATTTGGTGTATCTTACACCAAATAGAGCCCTATATGAAACTGACACTGCCACCCCCTCCCCCCATTTTTAATTTTCTGTATGAAAATTGTTGGTTTTTCATTTTGATTAATTTTAACTTTTCGCCATTAACTTTTTACCATTCAAACACCCTTAAACAAGGTACAGGATATCTCAAAGTCGAGCACACTCGACTGCAACGTTCTTTCTTGCTTTGTTTTCTTGCTGAGAAAAGGCTGCACAGCAGACAGCGGCGACATTAAGATTTGTATATCAACCTATTTTGGGCTAGATGAAGTAGTAGAACATGCCTACCAGTCAGCCAGTCAGCCAGCCAGCCAGCCAAACAACCATTCAGCCAAGCGCAGGCAACAGAGATAAACTCGAAAATAGTTTCGAGGAATTCCCAGTACGTCTGTTTATTTATGTCTTCTTCTAGGCAAACAATCAGAGCAACGCATTAAAACACAGCATAGCGCAGCATACAACAAATATTGTATCTAGATACACATTTACATGACGAGGCGCGCATGCATGCATGCGTGCATGCTTAAGATACATTGTACTTTATACGATAGTATTGTTGTAGTTGTAGCTACACAAATTCAGATTCATTTGTTTCTTCGTTAATGCTTGCTCACTCACTCACTGCTGGTTTTCATGCCACATTTCGGTTTTTGTATCTGTATCTGTATTTGTGGGATTTGTTATGGTTTTCATTTAGTGTTTAAATATTTTGATGTCTTTGTTGTTTATTGTAAGTTGAAATTTGCAGTAAATTGTTACGAAAATGCTATATTTCCGGTTTAATTAAATAAATATATGCACATTTTCTACATTTAATTAAATATTTGCTTAATTAAAATGTTTAAAATTTATTTGCTTGTGATGAATTTGAATGTCATTAAAGTTAGCAGAGGAGCTAGAGAAGTAATGCAAATATTTTCTAATGTAACGATATATTTTACGAAAGTCATTTTGTTGCTAACTTTGTAAACATCAATGAAAATTGCATTTAGTTACATGCATAAGCGATTAAAAGCGAGCACGGCGCGACAGTTAAAAAAAATAGCAACCAACAAGGAAACAAATCATATGCTCTTGTCACAATACAGTCAGAGTTGTAGGGCAGACTTTTGAATTCGCAGGGGCTACGTTCAGATGTTTCAATGGCTCGTTAGTTTGTTGATGAATTCAAGATTTCTTTTGAACTAACTCTACGGTACGCTCAGTTGTTGCTAGCTATGTTGGCATAATGGAAGTTGTATAACATGCTAATCTTCTACCATCTTAGCAATAATTTTGTTTGTAGATTTGTCGTATCACCTTCTACTCCAGCAGTGCCGATCTAACACCACGGAAGAAAATCAAAAATGGCCAAAAAGAGAAAACTAAAAAATTATAAAGTCGAATTGATATATTCATTGCACATAACTTCGTTGTCTTTCCATGGATTTCCTTCAAAGGTGAATTATATTTATAGTAAAAGCTCTTTCGTTATGTAAAAAATTATAAACTTAGCATTTTATATCCCTAATGATTTTTACGCGTCGATTTGATTTAAATTTATACAGAAAAAAATATCTTTCGACATATTTCAACTAATTGCAACGTAACTACCGAACCGATTTACCTAGTTATTGAACAAAATTTTTATGTAATTTAATTATCTTTGATTTCGTATTTTACTTCACTAAACCGTCTAAATCTAAGTCGAGATATGTTAAAATCTATAAGCCTAACTACGAAAAAATCGATCAAAAATTCATATCTCAAAATCCTAGCCATAGAAAATAAGTTTTATTGCGATTTTCATGTTTAGCAACGCAAAATCTATAAGAAAAAAATAGTGGCTTGTAGATTACATATATTTATTTTCAATTTTGTTACATAGTTCCATAATTGCAACTAAATTAATTCGTTTTCCGTGAATTTTTTTTTTTTTGTATCAACTAAACCGGTTGATTGTTGCTAAACTCTCAAAAAAACAAAACAAACTTCTAGATGTATGATCCATTTTTATTCATTTTCAAACTATCGCTAGTATACCACTCCTTCTTATAGATTATCAAACATAACTATCGTAAAATGAAACACATTTTACAATACACGTTTTTCAATTGCTCCAAAGATTTCATTACATTTAATGTACCCACGAAAAACAAAGAAAGAAACAAAAAAAAAAAACAAAAAAAAAGGAAAACAAAATCTTTTGCACTCAAAAATATCATTTTTCCAAGCTCACGCCTCAATCCAAAGCCCAGACTAATTACAAGCGTATACTGTGTGTATAACAAAACAGCAGCCAAAAACAATTCAACGCTCCTATACAATGATACTAACAATGACAACAGTCACGATTCTCAGAGTTTGCGCGAAAAATATTTTGCTGATATTACATTTTGCTACTACGATAGCGGAGGAGAAAATAGAAACATGGTTCTGTGGCAAAATTCATGTGTATGGCACTAAAACCGAAAAAGAATTTGACACGGCAACGGCAACAATAACAATAAAAACAACAACAACAACAACAACAACGTCCCATTGAATGAGAGGCCTCCCACCACCAACTCAACTCGGTTCCTTCTTTTCCTGTCCAATGCGTCGTCGTGCCATGTTGTGCGCTATGAGCACGGAAAAGGTTAAAAAAGTTCAAGAGCTCTATTGCATGTGACATTTATGCAGCGTGTGTCTCTGAGGTAGCTCTTAACTTGACTCAAGCTGTGTCGACTGACTCTCTAGCCATAGCCACTCAAGACAACTTGAAGCATATAGGCGTATATACAATACAAAAAAAAAAAAAAAAAATTTAAACGAGGTGAGGTGAGGTGCACTCGGCTGTCTGGTTTAGTGCAGCAGATGCAGCATCTTGCATACAAGTGCAGCAGCAGCAGCAGCAGCAGTCGATGATTTTTCACATGAACCTGTGAACCACGTTGTGCGCGTGTGGCAAGAAAAATCTCCGCAGCCAATCTCAACCTTCTTGCCTTGTATGCGAGCTAAGCCAGTCAAGTCAAAAGGTCAACAACTATAAAGAAAAGCGGAGAAAAATGAAAAGCGTGCAGCACGCTTTTCTTTTCATGACAGCAGCAACAGCAGCAACAGCGTTGACATGATTGAGTCATTGCTGCTTTTCATTTTTTTACAACTAAACTGACTGACTGTACTTTAGGCAAAGTGGTTAAACCGAAAAGTATTTAACAGTGACAGCAGCAGCGCACAAACGCTTTCAAAGTTTACCAGTGGACATTTTTCGCTCCCGGCATGGCATATTTTTAGCATCAGTTCCGATTTAACTTAGTATGAGCTATGTTTAAACTAGTTGTGAATTACAAGCGCATGCATGTATATAATTCACAGTTATTTTAATTGTTTTCACATTGTACGATTGTACGATTAATAACGGTTTTCTAACAACACTAGCTCTAGTGGGACAAAGCTTACTACCACCTTTAATACAATGCAACAGAAATTTGTGTGTTGTTCTCTATCTCACTGAATTACTGCTAAAAAGGTTCTTTGCTTCCCTTTACTTTTTTACAATCTCTCGAGAGCAACACTTCAAACAGTTTAATAAATTACTGTACCCAACTTCGGGAGAGACGTAACAAACTGTCAGAATTCATCGTTATTAAACTTAAAGTGGTGAGATAGAGACGATGTTATGTTTTTTATTGAAACAGTGCTGCATTTTTAATCGGTATCATAACAAAGAGCTCAGCATAATCAGGGATTTGAAGTGCCATCAACTCAAAACAGCAACTCAAAACAAGCGATTCGTCAATGCTGGACAGTGACAGTGATTCTTTAATCGTATAGATTGCTTTCCTTTCGCAATGATCTCTGTTATGCAGATACATATTCCACCAACTAACTCAAAACCCATATATGTGCATATAGTGTACTACACAACGACGCTACTTTATTGCTTATTGCTTTGCAAAATTTGTCAATTGCATTGAGATACTTTTCACAGGAAACACACATAGAGCCAGCCAACGCGGCAACATAAACAATTGCACGCCTTCAGTTTCTGGTACAACATCCGATAGATACTTAAAAATCAGTGTATCTCATGCATCTGTTTGTGGCATGTTTGAAGTTTTTGTTTTTTTTTATTTCGCGGCGCTTATTTTAGTTTTATGTCTTTGACACAATTTATGCGCCAATTGAAAGAGTCAGTGAGTTGATACAATATACTATGTACACTGTACAACTACGCATATTTCTTTCTTTCCTTTTTTTTTTAATGATTTTATTGTCAAATGCAATTTCCTACGCATTTAGCTGTTGTAGCAAATGTTGAACTGCAAATGCTGAATTGGGCGTCGTCTGCCGTCTGCTGCTAGGCTGTATTTTTTTAACTGTTTTTACTTGTTTGGCCTCAAAAGGAAATTATAAATTTGCCAAGCAGCAGTTTCGACTTGACTTTTGCAGTATTACTGCTATATAAAATACGATATGAGTATCTCTATATGTATATATTTTATGTGACAGACTGTATATGATACATATAAAAGAGTTGATGAGGGCTGTTGCTGTTGCTGCTGTTGTGCAGTTGCGCTACCCACATGCGCTGCATTTGCATATTTATGTATTTTGCACTGCGTTGCAATAAAATTTTGGCATATGTAAGGGTTTTGTTGTACGCAAAATCAGTAAATATGTTAAGAGAATTATTCAAACGAAACGAAGACAACTGTTAAGGCATTTTGTTATTTAGTACAGAGCTATGTATATGTTTCTTAAGTCTTGACATAAAGTCTACATGTCTTTAAATTAATTTTTTTAAACTGAAAGTCTTGTCAAGTAGTAAATATTGGATTAATGTTGCAATACAAAATATTGCTTGAGGCACATTAAAACTTGTTGCGAATTACAAGCGACTTCAAATTTGAAATTGACGTTTGCACTTCGCTACTAGTTTACAGTTACAAACAACTAAAACAATTACATTTTCTTCGTCTTTATTTTGCTTTACTTAATATATTTATTGATATTAAAACCGATCAAGCATGTAGCAAATTTCGAATGGAAAGTACCAACAAACGAAATTAAATATCTATTGAACTGTTTCATTTAAGTTCAGTCAAAATTGGAACTTTAAATTTCACCATAATAAATCGAGATACTCTCGAAAACGAAACTCATGACATATCTGAAACTTTGAAACTTTTGATACAAAATATATTTAGACACTATAAACCTATTTAATATATAAACGGCTGTTCCGATTTGTATGACAAAACAATTGGCTATAACTAGGATTAATGAATAGTCTTGCACTCTAACGGTTCAATAGTTATTAATTTGTTGGTCCTTCGAGCCGGATATAATATGTAAAGATAAATTGATTAAATTTAACATAATGTACAGATCACATATAGTATGAATTAGTAACACAAAAATAACCAACGAATTGGTCCATCGAACCCGATTTTAAATATTAGGTTTACATATTCTGGTGCTTCAAGCCGCATATTAATATTTGTTATAAATATTTTGGTGCTTCGAGCTGGATATTACTACTATTTATTAATAGTTTGATGCTTCGAACCAGATGCTAATATTGTTTTTAATATTTTGGGTCCTTCGAGCCAGATATCAATATTAGTTTATAATATTGTGGTACTTCGTGACGAATATAAATATTAGTTATTAATATTTTGGTGCTTTGAGCCGGATATTACTATTATTTAATATTAGTTTGGTGCTTCGAACCATATGCTAATATTAGTGATTTAAATTGTTGATCCGTCGAGCCGGATATCAACATTATCAAGTAATATTTTGGTACTTCGAGCCGGATATTATTAGTTATTAATGCATTTCGAATCAAAAAGGCTATTTCGGCTATTAGATGCCATGCTTTTGCAGTTACATATATATATTAATAAATTTTCTGAAATTAAACTGTATTAGTTTCTTTTTACAGAACAATATTATTTTCTACAAACATAATCGAACTTTTAAACTTATACTATATGCCTCTGGTGAAGAAGAAGTATGTTACACATAGTTAAACAAAATTAAGAACAACTTAGCACTTTAAGCTAATCTTCACGCTAACTCTTCACAACAACATGACATAGTTAACTTGAGGGAAATCTGTGTCGTTCTCTATAGCAAATCATTAAAGCTTAATGATTATTGACTTGGAAATCAATAAATATACATAGCCTGCGTACACAAAACGTCAACTCCACTTCGTATACGCAGACAAAATAATAATTAATTTAGGCTAATTGCATAGCTGGCAGTAGAAAAAGCCAAAAACTGTTAACATAAGGCAATGCGAGAATCATTAGCCTCTAACTGGCTTAGAAATTACCAAATCGAGAAAAGCAAAAGCAAAACCAAAAAAAAAAAAAATGTATCTCAAAAGACGCTGGCTAATTTTTGAATACACGTAGTACTTACAATGAAAAGCACGCAGCAGGCACCCCCCATGTGCACACGCAGATATGAAATGAAATAAAACGAAAAGCGTAGCTTAAATAAAGACAAAAGCATCATTTATCATAACGAACGACGTGAGTTACAGTTACAAGCAAATATGTAGATACATATTTAGATACAAGCGGAAAAATCCTAAATGCTGAGCTTTTTTTCTTCTTCTATATATTACTTGCTGCTGCATGCGTTTGGCAAAAGCAACACACACACACACACAACAGATTGTTATGCATGATAAGTGATGTACATTAGTCTGTTGTTTGAATAGATGGATAGATGTTTGGTTGGAAGCTTTGTGGTATATACATAGATATAGATACAAGCAATAGATACGCTTTGAGATCATTTATTTTATTTATTTTTCGATTTGCTAGACAAGTAGTATCTAAAATGAAATGAGATAGATAGTATAACACAGTTTTATACATTTAAAACAAACAAAAAAAAAAAACACAAACTGCGACCAAAGCCAAACAATTGAACATGTGCGCGTATGTATCTTGTATCTCGTGTGACATTTTGTTGGCCAGGCAGTATCATTTATCAAATATTGCAAGTATCTGAAAACAAATGGTTGTCTTCAAGCACAATGCTGCTGGTGATGCTGCTGCTGCTTAAATTTGTTGACATATGCTTGATTGACAAGCTGTGACCGAAGTGTTGCGCGTATAAATTGCAACATTAGTGTGGGAAAGTAGCAGCGTTAGATAGTATCTTAAAGATACACAGCTGTAACTATGAAACGGAGGGTTAAGCTGCAGCAGTTTTAAACGCTACAAAAGTTCAAGTGACTGTTATTTGCTATAGTATATAGCTACTCATTTGATACTATGCAAAAAGAAAATAGAAAAAATGTATCTGCAACTCGTTAGTGCTGTCTTTAAAGTCTATAAACATACACCTACGCATTATTTAAGCTGCCAATTTTTTCCAGTATTATAAATATAACAGCAAGTAGCAACATGCAAAGAAAAATGTATCTTGTGTAGTGCAAAAAGTATCTAAACTAAACAAGTAGCGCAGCGCTGTCAATGTAACACAATTTATAGTGACTTTCGCTCATTAATTACATGTTAAACTAAAATGTAAGAAAAACAAAAAAAATATTAAGCAGAAATATCAATATGTAGTTTGCAATATATACTTTCATTCATACTTTTTCAACCGCAATTCATTTATTCATTCATACACACATCTTTCTTTTCAAGCAGCCGCAGCAAAATATTGCAAATACAAACGTTTTAAATACATATTGCAATTCATGCGCTTGACAGCCGGCAGCTGGAGCAAAGGGTTATCTACAAAAGTGAGCAAGATACGCGTTATAGATACTTTTTGCAATCTGTACATATGCCAATCAATGCAATTCGTTTCGTATCGTTGCAAACAGCAACAACAGCAACTGATAGCCTACAGCATTTGTACTATTGAACACTGTCGCCCTCTGTGTGTGTGCAGATACTTTTGTATCTTCTTATTTTTGTACCACGAGCCAAAAAGGTTTCAATGCATATTCGTATGTGCGGCTTTTAAGCCTTTGATGCTTTTCGATTGCATTGATTGCTCGGCTACTGTGTGCGCTTATAAAGCTTTAATCGTTTGTTTTTTTTTTAGGTTTACGTTTTTTTTTTTTTGGTTTTCAAAAAAAAAATTTGTGTTTTTGAAAAGATTTTATTGTTTAAATCGGTTTATGGCTTTTTGTTTTCTTTTATACATTCTCTATATATTGTATATTTTATATATTTAAATGCGATTTTTTATTGTGCATTAAGTTGATTTTATGGCGCGCACATCAAGTGGCGGATTAGTTTGAATGCGCTTAAAGTCAAGCGTTTGAATCACAGTTTTAAATATTACTGCAGTTTGTGTTGCAATTGAAAATTTTGTTGGTAAAAAATGTTGTTTTTGAAATAAGCGGTAAAACAACAATTGAGGGATAATAGAAAATAAGTGAACACTGCCTACATTTGAGAAAGTTCTTACTAAATTGGACAATGAAAATTTTTTCAAGAGAATTTTGAAGGCAAGCTTGTATATTTATTGTGCTACACTAAACAAATAAATACCATATTGGGCATATCTTGAAATTTTATTATTCAAAAGCAATACTAGGTTTTTCTAATTCACAATATTTAATATCCCTGCTCGGGCGCCAGAAAAAAATGTATATATATATATATATATATATATATATATATATATATATATTAAAACGGCGAAATCAATTTATAGAGTAAGCTCAGTCTACAATACATCGAAAAAATAGCTTATCTCTCTTAGTCTCTCATAGTTGATCTTAAATAATTTGGTGTTTGGTGACGCTGCATTCAAAGCTTTTTATAGTTATTGTTCTTGTCAAGAAGATCGTGAATATGTATATATTTATTTATTCATTATTGCAAGGACTTGCCAGGCAAGTATTCAAAATATACGGCAATTTCCAACAACTACTCATTTCAGTTCTTAAAATATCACCGGTCTTGAAGATATTGTTGGCAAATTCTTGCATATCTGAAATATTTGGTAACTTCCACTTGTAAACTAGATTCTATTTGTAGGAAATTCTCTTCTAATTCTCCATTGCGAATATCCAAAGACCATTTCTTCCTAATAATATTTAATATTTTGGTCCTTCGAGCCGGATAATAATATTAGTTACTATTATTTTAGTTCTTAAAGCCAGATAATGAAAATAGTTATTAATATTTTGGTCCTTCGAGCGGAAAATCTTATTAGTTATTAGTTCGATCCCAAAAATATAATCCTTAGATGCATTGCATAATCCTTTCAAATCTCAAATCAAAATCTCGTTTTAATTCGTCTTTAACTTTAAAATAAATTCAAGCTTAAAATAACCATGGCCAACTCATTTCAAGTACGAATGTAATCAAATTCCAAAACAGTTTACAACATAAAATCTATGCTTATCAGACATCAAATCCAATTTCAATGTCAGCAAAACAAATTTCCGTCTCAAACTAAACAAAAAGTTTACACAACTGAAATTGAAAAATTTTAAAAATGTCGCGTAACTTAATACCACAGCTAAGTATATTTTATGTAGACTTGAACCCGCTATAACTCTTTAACGTAATCAAAATTAAACTGAAATCAATACCAAAGCATGCAAACACGTAACTATGAAATAAACAATGTATACTATACATATATACTACATATTAGGCGACGAGCGCATTGAGCTATATAGTAGATAGAGATAAAGTCAAGAAGAAGAAGAAGAAGAAAAAACAAGCACAACACAGCATCCAACCAAAGCAAAGTTATCGCAACGACAATCTCAAATCGCCTTCAATAGAATACAGCAACAACAACAACTTCATTTATAGAGCGCGTAAACAAAGAACGCTGTCAACTGAGTGCAAGAGATAATGTATGCCGATTACAAACCGTTAAAGTCTGCCTTAAAGAACATCGACGACATTATCGTCTTTTCGCGGAAGGTGATTAAATTCTCTTGCACCTAAATGGTGCACCAATGCAATAATTATCACATGCAAGCATCTTTATGGCTAAAACAACAAGCTACTTAAAATGTGTGCAATAAAAATCATGCAAGAAAATGATGTTATAGACACATAGATACAAAAGTATCTGCTGTAGTTTGCAGTTATATTGTGACATTTGTAAGGCGTTGAACGTGTACTAAGCTGTAATGCTGGCAACTAATGAAGTTGATTTTGTTTTTATTGCGCAACTAAAAACAAAAATATAACTTTAAGTTATCATAAACAAAAAGTATCTTTTAACATATTTATATGTTTTACTGTAGCTATAAAGTATTTTTAGATGTTTTAGTTACAATTCTAAAGTATTTTAAGTGGCATTTTAGTTTAGTTTGTTAGACAGCAGATATAGATATAGCGACACAGTTACCAAAGTAGTATCTACTGCAAGTTTTAAGCACAAATGTGCTAAAGGGTTGAATCACTAGTTTATTTGCTGTAACTATTAAACATTTATTAGCATTATTTACAACTGCTTTTGCATTTAAATGCATTTTGTTTGAATGTACTGAATTAGTTGCATAGATACAAATGTATCTGCTGCAATTTTCAGCTATATAAATACATGTGGCAGGTGGTATAAGATTGTAAAAGTATTTTACATATTATTTACTAAAGTAATTGCAGTCGTGTTTGCTATATTTTAGCTTAAAAGTTAGCTTTAAGTTTACATTCGACTTAAAAATTTGCTTTGAGTTACAAAAAACAAGCATAATTTAGTTTATAGTATGCTCTAATTATTTAACATTTTTAGCTGATTTGAGTTTAACTGCAAAGCATTTAAACACATTTTGTAAGCGTTTAGATATTGAGATACTTTAGATACCATAGCACTTACTAGAGGCAATTTTTTCATAATGAATTTGTAACTTTTAATTTAAAAAGCTATAAAAAGTTACTTTAAAACAACTATTAAACATTTTTAACTGTTATATATGCATTTTGTAATTGCCTAGCTACTTAGATACATATCTTAGATACATATCTTGGATACATATCTCTAAATATGTTTTTCGCCTCGTTATAATACTTAGATACTTAACTCTAAATGTAACTGCAAAAATGTGCAACATGCTAAGCTACCAGCGCTTGATATACGTGTTTAGCATACTCTATTTACTAATAAACTTACATTAGCTTTCTGGCTTTTAGTTTAAAAAGTATCTTTAAGCTATACAAAGTATCTTTTAACACATAAACTGTAACTATAAAGCACTTTTCGCTGTTATTTACAACTTTAAAACGTTTAAACACATTTTGACAGCATCTAGTTACTTTTTAACACCAAAAACGATTTAAATAGAGCGCGGCTACTTCAAAAACAAAACAAAAAACTCAGTTGTAAAAATGAATTTTTAATGAATTTTTTTGTTTGTTTTTTCTTCTGCTGTTTTAACAGATACTCAAATTCACAAATAACGCTATGCAAATATTAACGAAGCTTAATAAAAGCACAAAGTCAAAGAAACAATATTGAAGAAATATACATATATTGTGCACACAAGGTGTCTCAAAAGAATAACCCCACAGAAAAAAGTCCATAGCGGTTAAATCGGGACTTCGTAGAATCCAATTTATGTCACCTCTCCTGGAGATCAATTTGCCAGGAAAAATTTCATGAACTCGTGGTAGAGACCTGTTGAACATGTGTGCAGTTGCTAAAAATGCGGAACAATGATGATCTATGCACGTTTAAAGCAACAGCACGCTTCCGAATCGAAAGGTCCGGGATGCCACGAACAGACTGAGTAACACTGTCTACGTTTTCGAACGTTCTCGAAGACCTTGGACGCCCGGATTTTGATTTTTCCAGCGTTGAACCGGTCTATTCAAACTTTTCGACCCATTTTCCAATCCGTTGAGGTCTTGGCGCATCATTTAAATAACGAACATGTCGAATACTGCAGAATTTTCTACACGCTACAGTCGCTGAATTACCGTTTTTGTAAAACTCACGTACGCACAACGCACGGTCCGCTACCGAGCAACGCTCCAGCGACTAAATAGAGAATAAATACCCAAAAGCTAGGCTACCGATTGATATACCCCCCGCGCCCCTAGGAATAGTTGCGTTCACACAATCAGCAAATCAAATGTGAACTTTCTTTTGAGACACCCTGTATAATATTGCTGGTCGTTGTTGGATGCTGTTGTTTAATTTATTTAACACAGTCGGTGGTAAATTTAACACATTATATTTTTTTTGTTTCGTTTTTCTTTTATGTATCTTTCAGTACGTTTTTCTTTACAAGTTGTTGCTGAAAATCGACATACAACTTGTAGCTTGTGTTATGGTAAAACAATCGATCAGAAAAATGATTAAATGCGACAAGCTGTTGTTAAAAAATAAAAGAAATGGGCTTGTTAAAAAAAAAAAAAATGAAAAACAAGCTGAAAATAATGAAAAGATGTGGCTCAAGTTAGGCGTGGCATTAACCATGTTTTGCTATACGCTACTACCAAACAGTTTATTATAGGCTGCATAAGTTTGCAGTAGCATTTCTTTGCAGCATGCAGTATATACGATAATTCTATAACTTAAAATCCTGAGTGTTGGCTTGGTTAGATATTAAAATTTGTAAATATTAAACAAAACTTAAGGCTTACTTAGTCATAAGCGCATCAAAACTTCGTCGAGAACGCAACCATTCAATAATAACTTTTCAACACTAAGCTGACAGCTTGAAAAACGTGTTTCAATGTAGAAAGATTTCAAAAGAGCTACTGCAAAATTACTTAAAAACAACTTAACGACTTATGAAAATGCATATGTGCGACTGCATAAATTAATAATGTAACTTTTAGCGCAATAATTGAATTAAGTGACAGCATAAAACATGAAACTATCTTCCAAACAAACATAACAAAAAACTACTTAAAAAGAAATTTGTAGTCATAATGTATCTTTTACTTACGCTACATCTGATTTTCAATGATTTTTCTACTTCGATTTTTTTCTTTTCTACGACAATTTGCTGCCACAAAATTTTTAATTACACTAGACAAAACAATAAAATTAAAACTAAATAGAAAAATACCAAGAATTATACTCGTATATTATGCATAGTAAAACGCTTGCCACATGCAGCATAAATTTCTCACTTAGCAGCATACTAAATTCCAAAGCGTCAAAGTCATAAAATAAAATGAAACCAAGGAACAAAAACAAAAACCAAAAACAAAAAAAAAATTAACGCCAGAAATTTTAAGTGAAAATACCATCATAAAAAGCAAAAATTTAAATACCAACACAGTAGAAAGGGCACACACCATCGAAGAAACTTGAGGGAGTTCTTCGTTGGGTTTATAAAAAAAAAAAAAAAAAAATCGAAATAAAAAGCAAAAGTGTCACGCAACTCGCATTGACCCTCTTCTTATAGGAATTGTAGAACCCAGTGATTTTATGCGTTTCTTCTACTATAAGTCTGAGATTAGCAAAGAAGTAAAAATTTGTTGGATTTTATTTAAGTTCATCAGGCTTTAAAGATTATCTATAAAGATTATGAACACTCAAAATGAATATGCAGCTGGCAAACTGCTACACTGAAACAAATTTCGACAAGTGAGCACGTGAATACGACGTGTATTATGCCACATGGTGAAAATATTTTAATATTGCTCTACATATGTTTATAACGGGTTGATACAATTGTAGTTACTTTTTGCAATAGCGTTTGTTTTCAGTGATCACGCCTGACAGCGTTGTCATGTAGTAACACTCGTTCAGAACAGTATTGAAAGTCATTTAATTAAGATCTAAGATTGCGCCATGTTTTTAGTGAATGTGCTATGTGAAAAGCTTACTGTTTTCTCAACAAACTTTGTTCAGTAATGCTTGATAAGCAACTCGAAGAGTACGAATATCTCGAAATGCCATTACATTCACAAAAATTTACTTTTTGGTAGAATTTTTGACTGTTGAAGTCAACACTCCATTCAATACATTTATACTTATTTCTACTAGATTTATTACAATATTTTTTTTATCTGTGTAAAATCACAGCTAAAAAAAAAAAGCTAAATAAGAAAAGTCAATGCTGAATACACAACTCAACAACTCATTAGCACACACAACTAAGCTCCTCCGCTTTAGAAGTCTTGCAGAAAATCTCGAGACAGTAGCAGCGCCCATTTACAAGTCTTTGAACAGTTACTAACTTGCTACTACTCTATAGTCTAAACAAGATAACAAGTTGCTCTAAAGTATCTGTATAGTGTGCTAATTGATTTGTAAAGCATTTTATGCGCTAAAAGACAAAGGCACACAAGACAAAACGAGACCTTACTTCCATACCAGACTCATATGAGAGTGTTTTGTGTAGATACTTGGTTGTAACGCTTATCAAGCAATTAGCTACGTTGCGCCTCAACTTGAGTGTTGTATGTATGTATCTGCGAGTATGTATGTATGTGGCATAGAGGCGTAAAGGCATTCATGCAGCCATGTCAGCCTGTCTGTCTGCATCAAACGAATGCAATCTTATCGATAAAAGCTGTCATGCCAAGCAGGCATCATCAAAACACACACATACACAGACTCACAACACACACACACACACACAGAGAGAGACTCACAACATAAAATATTATTGTATATATATAAATGTGTCAAAATATTTACGAGCATGGCTGGGTAAGGGTTAAACGTGTGTATCTCTATAGAAAGCGATACAAGACCTATTAGTAAAGATGAGTGTACAAAAAATGCGGAGACTTTGACTTAAAAAAAAAAAAGAAGAAATAAAATCTGTTTAGTTTGGAGTATCTTTTGAGTTAAAGTTGTTGTACCAAAATTCAATTATTGTATCTCAAATTAAATTTCTGTGCTATTGTATGAATTCTAAGTTAGTTCTGTGTTCATATTTAGCGACTTCAGGTTTTAAAAGCTAATAGCGAAACATATTTACAGTATACCAATTTAAACTGGACAAATTTGAAGCGAATTCTAGGAAAAACAGCACAAGAGAGTATAGAAATTCCTATATGTTCATAACAAACAAATAATAGTCGACAGAATGATTGAATACCTACGACTGTATTTAGTTTATATACATATTCAGAAAGTCAAACAAACAAAACACCCGAATGGCCAGCATTACTAAACTAATTTAAAGCAGAAACACTGCTTAAAGAATTTGTATAAGATCTTGAACACCTTATTTCAAAGCCCAAATCAATAAATAGGTTTAAAATGTATGAGTTTAAAAGCGCTGGCTGAAATCGTAAGCTATCTAAACTAAATAGAAACTTAAAACAGTGTTAGAAGCTAACAAAAATTATAAAATAAAATAAAAATAGGTACCAAGCTGAAAATCTGCCAACATTTTTAAGTTTTTGTATAATTTTTTTTTTTTTTGCTTTTGTTCCTAGAAACGCCATATTTAGTGATTGTAACGTAAATTCTACTAAAATATACCGCATATATTAATATCGAAGCACTATAAGAGATAGTCTCCATTCAAACTTCTCCTCCACTTATGAGTTTTTGTACGAAATATTTTATAACCAAGCTAGAAATGCCATAATTGATGTAGATTGCTGTAGTCAAATCTTTCAAAGTATTCTATATAGATCCAGAATGGACCACTAAAAAAAATAATCATATAAGCAGAAGACGAGCACACCTGACTGCGGTGTTCTTGCTTGTTTACAGCAACGATCCCAAAACTTTTCATAAACTCGAAGCCAATGTTGTGCCACAGTGTCAATGTAAATTGAAGCGATAGACTCATCCAGTGCAAGAAAACCCGTGGTGGACACATTTTAATGTTATATCATACAATTATCCGTTAAATGAAGGTTTTCCATTGAAATTTGGTTTCATAGTTATTTTTTTTTTGTTTCATTTTAAAGTTCTTAATGGTAGTAGACCTTCAAACCTCTAAGCGTTTGTGTAGTTGAATTGTAGGTATTATTTTGAGTATGGTGTAAAATTAGAAGGTGCTAGTATGCGAACAGCCAGTTAACAGTTTATAAGAAAGCGTAAGCGCAAAAGAGATGGGTGAGATTCTGTGATTTATTTCGTGTGCGCTGAAAATGAGAGAGGAAGAGAGAGAGAGCTAAGTCGAGAATTCGTTGTATCTGCAGTTGTGCAGAAGAAGTTTCGCTCTTGACTCATTTTAAAATTGAAATAACTTTCCGACTACTCTCTTAACCGCTTCCCCTTCTCTATCAGACTACTATATGCATACATATGTACATACACACATATGTACATACATATATTCATATCTCTACACACCACACCACAAAATCAAATACAATAAAAGAAAAAAAACCGCTAGTCATAAATCAATTAAGGCAAATAATTTGCATTTGATTTGTGACAAATACAAAAAAATAAATTGTTTTTATAAACAAACAAAACTAAAAGCAAAGACAGGCGAAAAGAAAAAAAAAACAAATTGAAAGAATACGCAGCTGCCTGCCAAACAACAGCAACTACAACAACAACGCGCATAGCAAACACAATGCAACAAGCTAAGAACGCTGCAGAAAGGGTTAAAAAAAGTCAAAACAACAACAACAACATAGAAGAAGCAGCAGCAGAGCAGCACTGCATAATATAATAACAAGCCAAGTCAGAGAGCGCGTAGCAGAAAAAAAAAAGCAAATACAAAAAAAAAAAATAAAAACAATTATAAAATTTATTGCCATTTTTGCTTATTTGGTAAATATGGCCGATCTTGGCCTGTGCAGTGCGTGCTGCGCTGCGCAGCGTCGCAGCAGGCAGCAAAAAAATTTTTTTTTGGTACCCGCTCGTTATGCATCTCAACCATTTCTCACTCTTCCTCTCTCTCTCTATCTCTCTCGCTAACAAACTGTCTGCCACTCGCTGGCACGTTTGCGCTACAGGGTGCCACAGAAAGTCAACGGACAACGACAAACAAAAGCAAAAGACATAAATTAAATAAAACCAGGCAAAAACGGAAAGAAAAAAAACAGCAACGACGCCAAAATCATATGGGGTTAGCATTTCGTGTGTTGCATGAAGCGCCGTTTGTTGCATGGTGAGTGGTACAGTAGAGTGCGGCGAAGGAGGGGACTAGGCGAGGTGCAGCCGTTAGTGTTATTGTTTTATTTGTTTGTTTTTGCCTGTGTGTCTGTGTGTGTGTGTGTGTGTATCGGTGTCAGTCTCTGCCTGTCTGTCGTTCAGTCTACACAGTTCACATATTTTTATATGCAATGTCATAGTTTATAGGTTAATCCGGTGCATATTCTATTTTGTGCAATATAAATTAAATTTTGAATAGAAAAATTTTCGAAACGGTAGCTATTTAAGGATTATCTGTGTAGCTATATTCGTACATACGCAAACGTTTAGCTTATTAAGTAGTTTTATTCATTTTATCTGCAGCTCCGAAATCAGCTGATCACCTATTTCGATGAAACTGGGTACACTATTTATTATTAGCTTATCAATTGGCAGCAATCTAATCTAGGGGTAAATGAAAAATTAACTTCTTTTTGTTTGTTTATAAAATTTTACTCATTTGTTCAGTGTGAAAAACAAATACGCGCCAATACAAACAGTTATATTGCATACAAGCTTTCCAAGCTTCAAATAGTAGCAATGCCGTAAAATAAGAATTAAAATTTTTCTATTACTATCTACATCAACTTGAAAATGAATATGATGTCTTACTATGGGTAGATAATTTACATAAATATCGAAGGGCGTATCTCGACCCACTCCACACATACTCACCGCCCTCTTTTGTGCTTTTGTATTTATTTTTATCTGAATAATTTGATCAGTACTGATTTATGGTTTTTAAAACGTTTCTTTAAATATGCTCCAAAACTGGCGGAGATATCCACAAAATATGTACTACCAAATGTATATTCACTATAAATATACTACAACTCTGAAAGATTTAGACTTTGTCTATGAAGACAGAAGAGAAAGCTCTTAAATTTTTTTTTTTTTAAATCAGGTGTTTAGTTCTTTACAGTTGCTTCAAAATTGGCTAAACCGACGAAATACTGCAAAAAGTTATAGTTTCGTTACCAAATTTTCAAAAATACTAGAACTCTGGTTACTGTTAGGCTATTTGTGTGAAGACAAGGAACCTACTAAAATTACCTTCAATCTGCTTTTTAGTACTTTACATATAATCAAAAATTGTCTGAGATATAATAATAGTTTATAAGAGCAATTTATTCAAATTCACATTTACCCGTATATAGCTTTATATATAGTAACAAGTTTTTCGGAAATGGTACAACATACAAAGAAATTTTACATAAATTTATTTGAATCAAATTTTCGAACTTTCTTTTTCGCGACGACAAAATGTCTAGTAAAAGCGAAAGTATGCATTCCTTCATATAATCAAGATTTAAGGGAGAAGCTCCATCAGCTCCAAAATTAGAGTGTCGTTTTTCCTGGGTTTACATCTAATTTTGTTTATTATGATTGGACTATGAATTCAATAAAACAATATTTTATTTTCTATTACAAAATAAATTCGAAATATGTTTAAAAATAGTTTACTAAAAAGCAACAAAAACTACAGCTATTAGCAATGAGAGAAGCAATGCAATTAGTGTAGTTTGTTGTTGTTCTTGTCCTTGTTGTCGTTGTTGTAATTAACAAACATAAATAATTTCCAATTGAAATTTGAACTCTATAATTGATAATTCTCAATACAATTCAAAAATTTTCCAATTGACAATAATCTCGTACAATAATAAAAAATTTTATAAATAAAAATTCAAATTAAGCAATTTATTTACTATGATTTCTATTTGATTTTGCTGCTTCAAACTCACTTTACAATCTCCTCCAACATATATTTACATAAAGGGTGTGCCATTATTACATGTGGTACTTACTTATCGACTGAAATCTGCATGTTTTGTCAATGTCATTGTGATACTATGGAAGTTTAGTTATGTAACGCTACACGACATTCACAATTCGTCGAAATCATCGAAATTTGGAACTTAAATTCTAAGTTGATTGTTAAAACGCTAAGATCGTTACAAAAATTTTATTGGTCGATTAACACCGTTGGACTATTTTCTTTGGGGCTATTTGAAGCGAAAAGTGGACGGAACATAATATCGGTTATACAGTCTACTTCTGTCACAACTCTCAAAAATGGTGCACATACATATGTATACAGGAAATAATTTTGGCAATACTACGATTTCTGGAGCGCCACGACCTGACAACGGATTCTTATAGAACTGGTCAAAACAAGTCGAAAAATACATATAAAATTTTTCGATATCTCGCTTAGATTTTGAGATATCATATCATGCAATATTTAACAAATTTCATACATTTTTCTCAGCTGAGTACATTTTTTCAACAACAAATAATGCCAATATCTCAAGTTTCACATTTGTATACGTTCATACGATTAAATCGAACAATTTCAGGGACAATTAAATCAAAATCGGATAAAAAATAAATAAGGAACAACTAGAATTTATATTTACTGCTAAATATGTGTAGTGTGTAGTTTTATTAATTTATAATAAATTTTAATGGCAAAATAATAAATTACCAATTATTTTTAATATTTTCATTTCTTAAAAATTTTTGAAATTGATTAAGTGTAAAATGCAAAACTTGTGATATTGGAATTATATATTGTTGAAAAAAGGTAATTAAATGAGAAAAATGTAATCAGCTGTAACTCAGAAATTTTTTATTCGATCGAAACCAATCGACCAATGTTGTTGGACAGGTAATTTAATTAGCTTTATGGCGGTATATCGCTTATTTCTGAAAAACACAAATATACCGTTATCTAGCTGAATGAAACAGATATAAAACCAGTATGTTTTTCGTGTTCAGCGCACTTATATTAGTCTAAAAAAGTGTAAGCGAGAGATACTATTTAAAAATATAAAATTTGTAAACTAGTGTAGTCCTATTGTTTTTCGAACGCAATAAAATACATACATATTTGTAAACTAGTTGTATCAGTTTGTGATTTATTTAAAAACAAAGTGTTATACATACGTCTAAATAGACCACCCTTTATTTATATGAGAGCAAGTATGACATACACCTACACAATTTACAGCTATTTGAATGTACTTTTTATGCTCTTTTTATATACATACATTATATATATACATACATACAAATAAATTTTTGTCAACTCATTTTGAATAGCTTTGATTATTATGTTTAATTTAAGCTATTGTTGACGGGTGTTGTTATTATTATAAGGTTCGTTAGTGCAGGAAAAACGAGGAGAGTTTGTAAAGAAAAATAATAGGAATAATAATTACATATATGCTAAACTGTTTATTGAATTCGGTTCATTTTTTATTATAATTTTCATTTACATAAAAAAAAAGAGAGAAAAACAAACAATAAGAATGAAGAATGAGAGAAATAAAAAAAAATAACATGACAAGTCATAGCAACAACAACAACAACAACAACAACATAACTAGTCAAAATTTCGTGGAAACCAACCACAACAACAAAACAGTTAAAGGAATACATACATATGTACATACATCTAAGAAGAAGAAAAGAAAAAATTTACATGTAGCATAAAATTCTTTTGCCTCTCTTCTTACTCCCTCTTTTGCTACAACAACACAACGACAACAACATGGAACACATTTGAATACTTCTCAGAATTTAATTCGAATAAGAAAAAAAAAACAGTTTTGTTGTAGTTTTTTTTTAAATGCTCAAAATAAAAAACAACAACAAGAACAATGATGCTGCTTATGATGAAGAAGAAGACAACAAGCATCACAAACGAGACAAGCCAAAAAAACGTGACTTGGAGCAATTTTGTTATTGTTTTTGTTATTTTTTCGTTTTTTCTTTGAGTGCAAAAACAAAAAGAGAGCAGAAACTGCAGTAGCGGCTGTGTAGGCGTAAGAATTCAGTAGGCGAATTCATAAGAGTGCATATAGAAGGAGGGGTAATGAAAGAAGTTTCACTGTTAGTAGTACTTAATAAAGGGTGTTCCAAAATGCGGACTAGATTAGTTAAATCAACGATAACTGTTCATTGGAATTCTTTGCAATGCCTGTTGTTTCCAGCGTTTCCCAATTCGAGTATTTAATTACAAAATTTTCGGAATGCAAAAACGATCGATTCAAAAATTATTTTTATAAAATAACCTTATCGAGATAATTCTATTTATATGCTATTCTTTATTCTATCATCTTAAGGTAGATTTATCTATAAACAAGAACGAAAATCCCAATCCACAACAAAGTAAAAATAAAACGGCAAAATACGAAATAAAAATGAGTGCAACTGAGGGAAATACGTCACCTTTACTATAAATTCACCATGCATCGTCTTAGCCACAGCCAACATACATTCTGTAATATGTTCCTGCAAACTGATTCAGCTGTTTCGCAGCTTTGGTTGAACAGACACAGAAAAACACACACTTACATTTTTATTAACAAGCTTAGTTGCAATCGTAATATAATTAAACATGCGAAAAATTTATCCAAGTTGAATTCAATTTAAAACGCTTGGTTCTAACTTATTCTAGTAGTAAAATATATAATAAACTTTTAGATCTCAAACTGTATCAGTTGATTTGATTTTCTACATACAACCATCTAATTTATTCTAGTAGTAAAATATATAATAAACTTTTGGATCTCAAACTGTATCAGTTGATTTGATTTTCCACATACAACCATCTAACAAGTATCGACAAAAGCATTTCCAAAAAGGTTTTTATTAATTCTTCCCTACTTTTCACCAAAAATAGCAGCAGAGTGCTCCCCAATAATGAAACGTACTCAATGGCCTGGAAAGTGTATATCAATCGTAGCAGTTTTATGAAATGCCTGCTACGTCAAGACAAACAACTAAAAAATAATATTTTTTCTCGAATCTCTTCAGTATTGATCTGGTTCAACATATTTGGGACCGAGATCTTACATACTGTTAACTGTTACAAAATCGTACGAGAAACAACAAAAACAAAATTTTCCATTTCAAACTTTTAAAGTGGCTAAGTGTAGGTTGCAGGTTTAGTCCAGAACAAAATTTCTGCTTTTGACAAAACTGGAGCACACGCAAAATTTTCAAGTTATAGCTAAGAAAATGTTTTTAGAGTATTTTATAATACAGCAAATGCGACTATTTAAATTTTAAGCATATTATCATGATTTACCCGCAAGTTGATTGTGTTTGCTCTTACAAATTGCATAAACAAGCGATCCGAAACGATATAAAATATGCGCAGACGGGTGGGTATCTCGTCATTTACACAACATTTAGAGCGTCTGACCTAATCTTTAGTATTTTTGGCCAGTTCCAGAAAAACACGACCTAACAAAGAAATCTCAAAAATTTAGTCAAAAAATAACTTTATTTTTCTACATAATTATCTTTTAACTCGATGCACTTTTTCCAGTGACGTTTTCTATTTATACTGTGAATCGTCGAGCTTCTCAAAATCGCCTTTAACAGACTCCACTTATATTGGTAAATATTTTACCACCGAGACATATTTTTATGTTTAGAAAAAGACAATATTCGGAGGGGGCTTAATCTGCTGAATAAGGTTCGTGAGAAAGTAAATCGAACTCTAACTCATTAATTTTGATTCTCGTGATAGTGGATGTGTGAACTGGTGCATTGTCCTGATGAAACAAAATCATGATTTATTGTGTCAGCCATCTTGCGCTTAGCTTTTTCATACGCGATGTGAATCAGAAGGTCGTTTAATATCAATTTGTAGCTATTCTTTACCAATTCAGACATAATCACCTCATTTGGTCGAACACGTCAAAAGTATTGCTGAAAGAAATTCTGCATTCAAGGCAAATAATAATAATCTACACCGACCCGAAAGAGACTCCACCAGCAATAACTGCTATCTCTAACTCTTTGCACCACTTGTAGAATTGTGTTTTAGAAATTGTAGATTCCACGTAAGCTTACTAAAACCTTTTCAACGCATCTGAACATAAAATTTCGTTCAAACACACAAAATTTCAGACAAACTTCGAAAAAAAAAAAATTGCGTAAAACACATTTGACAGTTTTAATTACCAATCTCGTGAAAAATTTATTTGCTAATAATTCAAGCGATGTTCGTTTAAATGAGAAATGATGGGTAATTTTTTAATAGAAGCGAAAATTTGTTCCAAACATTACAATTCTATTAGAAATATTTTCAACGAATAGCAGAACGAAGTGTTTTTCCTTATCACAATATGTAATTGAATTTTTTACAGTAAAACTAAGCTTTGAAACACCCTTTAATACACAGTAGATCGAGATTTTGCATTGCACATTGCATTATACACGAAAGAAAGAATAAGGTATATGAAAAAGATGAGAGCATGCATTAGTGTTGTTATTGTATTTGATATCACTTTTTTTATTGCATGATAAGAGAGCAACTGAGTGGGTGAATTGAATTGAAAGAGGCTGCAGTGCAGCAGTGTGAAGGACAGAGAGAGATATAGACAGAGAGAGTGTTCAAAAGTGCGTGAGAGCGCTTAAAAATTGGATTTTTTTGTTGTTGTTGTTGTCGATGTTGTTGTAAAGCACGTGCAAAAAGAAAACACCAAAAACAACAAATTGTTTCTCTCATTTTAAATATTTAAATGAAAAACTAAATAAATTGTGTATAAAAAAATGAATATTTTACTCACCTAATAAACGCATCACTTCCTGCGGATTGAGATACAAATTCAAATGCGCATCCGAAATGCTGCAGCTGAGCAGCAGCATCAACAGCGGCAGCAAAAAACGCATTTGCTGAGAGCGACAACAACAAAAACTAGCAGAAGTTGATGAAGAAGAAGACAATGCTGACGCTGACGTTGACTGCAACGCAGACGTTGACCTGCTGCTACTGCGACGGCAACGACTGAGCATGTTTATTTCGTTGTTATTGTTGTTGTTATTTAGTTTTTGTATTTTTTAATTTTTATTGATTTATTTTAATAAATTTATTTTTTTTTTAAACAATTTGCATTTGTTTACAAAGAAGCAACAAACAAACGAATAAACAAAATCAAGTAAAACTGTGCACTCTAAATATGTTCTCTTTTCTTTACTTTTTATTTATTTATTTTCTTGCACACACACAGATTCGTAAACAAAAAAAAAAACAGAAGCGGAAAGTACGACAAGCGAAAGAACGAAACGAAAAAATTATAATTCGAAAAAAGGAAATTTATCTTTTCAATTAAAACAATGATTGCCAATTGATTTTTCAATATTTTTTCACTTCAAAATATATTATTCACATTTTCGCTTTGCGTTTGTTATGTTATGTATTGAAATTTTCTTTTAGTTGCGTTTTTTTTTTAACACCGACTTTTTCAACGCAGCGCAGCGCAGACGCAGCAATCGATGTTCTACAGAAAATGCCTCCGCACGCTTCAATTTCTGAAATGTTACTAAAAAAGTAGCGCATGAAAATGTATCTCAGCTGAAATGTATCTCAACTAAAATTAGCGCTCTCTCCCGCTTTCTCTCAATTTCTCTCAAACAAGCGCGCACTCGCTCATTGCAATTCTGCTTTCAATACAGTTTTTCTGTGTGCAGTGCATCTCGCTTGCACTTATTTGCTGCTGCTAAGTTGTTTACTGGTTAAATATATTGCTGCTTCACTCATACGCATTTGTTAAGCAGCTGTACAAAACGTAAATTGTTATTGTAAGTTGTTTGTGCACAAAAGATGGCGCTGCATGCTTGCGGCGTATTCAATGTGTGTAAGTGAAAGAGTATAGCTAAGATATATTACACGCGCGCACTCTGTCGTTGGATTTTTTCCATAAAGCATGGAATTTATGTGGATGCTATTCTGCGTGCTGTTTTGATTGCATTTAAGCGGGGAAGTGTTTGTGTGGAGCGCATTTAGCAAAGTTGGACTGTATGTATTCAATTTGTTGTAGGAGAACTGAAGAAAAATTTTATGGAAACGTGTTTTGTTATAAAATATAACAGTTTTACGAAATTTTGAATCTATTTTTTTATTTATTTATTGCAACTACATTAATTTAACTGACTAGTTATATTTGCAAAGTTACGAACACTCAGAACCGTTGGGGTCACCAAGTTAACCGACTGTGCCTCAACTCACAGCTAAGAAAGTGGTCCAGCAGCTGTAATTACAAATCGGAAGATTAGAGTAAATGAAAATATGAAAATACAATTTATTATAGATTAGTGTTAACCTGTGCAAGCCTATACATAGATCGATTTTAATGAAATTTTGGATATATGTATGGGCTCTGCGGTCCATAAAAGTTTACGCTCTAAATGTAGAAATGTGTGCTTCCCCGAAATTATCTAGAAAATATGTACATGTGTATGTATGACATAAACCAGACAGAAGGTGAATAAACAGGAAAATTGAAAGACTTCGCTTGTGTTATTGGAGCTTTTGGATACAGAACGATTCATCATCAGAAAGTTCTTACTGCTACTGTGCTAGACACTATTCTTCAAAATTGGTTTGATGAGGAGATAGTGATGGAGCAGACAACTTTGACAAACTCGCAGACGTCGTCGATATCATCATAACTCCAACATTTGCAGTCGATGCTGTTAGTGACAATTAGGATATTGGACGAAAATGTTCAATTATTGCGCTATGAACCGGAACTGCCTCGTGAAATTGCCAGAGAATTCGAAATCAAATGTGTTTACTATGTTGGGAGCGAACACATACCATCGGCCGGTGATGATGATGATGTTGATGATGATGATGTTGATGATATGAATGCCATAAATGAGTAGAATTTGAACAAGAAGAGACTAACATCTAGTAGTTGTGATCGTAAATCAACACCCAAATCTAGGAAGGCACAGAAGCGAACCCGAATCGATGAACGAATGAAAACATAAAGCGCTCGAATGCAAAATAATCAATTCAATAAGATTCCATGCAATGATACGGCCACTTAACACAAAGCGTTGTATGAACAAATTAGTGAAATGAATCCTATGGCAACTTTGGCAAATCTTCATTGATGAGAAGGTGTTTAAACTGTTGGTTGTTTTTGAACGTGATGTACAGCACCTTGCCGCAAACACATCACGCTTTTTACTTCCTGAATTTCGACTATGCTGTTGCATCAGATAAGTTGAATATTGTCAAGGTTAAATAATCTATTTCTTGCAAACCGCGTGTTTTCTCAACAACCAAACCAAACCAAACCAATTTTTCCATATAGCAAGAAAAATTTTATTTTGCGTACACACCACAGACTGTCGGGTATTTTGACGGCCAGACGCCGTTGACTTTTCTCCATTGGATAGAGGACAACTGAAGATGTCTGGTAAGGATGGGCGTTATTCGTTTTTCCCATTTCCCAATCAAAACACATAATTTTAAATTGTAAAAAACTAAAGTTGAAGCACGGTAAATTATACCGTTATATATAATTATGTTTTTTTTTTTTTTTTGTTAGTACATCCTTTTGCTTTACTTTCACCTGACACACGCTCGAATTTTTAAATTATTGAAGAATAAATTATTGTGGAACTGCTTCGCAAATCAAAACAGCCAACTCATCACAGTCATAATCGTATTCTGAAAACTGCTCTTTTTGTAGGATTGATGAACCACAGATATATAAATCTAACCAAAATCGTACGCCTAAGTAACCAACTGAGTTCAAGTATTTCTGAAGCAATATCTTCTCCATTTGCGTGTCTATAACTAACTCGCTTGCGTTAGGAAAATTCTGACAGTATTCAGTAGCTCGAAAATTTAACTGTAAAAATAATAATTAAAAGTAAATATATAAATTTAATTTAAATAAATTCAAATGCTTAAATCAAGTTAAACTACCTGTGCTTTTCCTATAACTACGTAGCAACCATCACCAATTTGAATAAACGGTGCAATGCAAAAACTTCGTGAAACTTGCGCAGCGGTTGTCGTGGCGGAGCTTTCCATGGCCGTATTAAGATCCAAATTTAAATCCACTGATTTGTTGCAATTACCATCAATTTGTTTGGAATCCATTATATATTTCTGCATTGCAACCAAATCCTTGACCATGGTGAAGAGTACCACAAAACCACCGAAAATGGTTAGCAACAGTGTTGCGATTAGAAGTACATGGGATTTTTCCATATTTCGTGAATATGTCTCGAGCGCTAATCGAATACAAACTGTCGACTTAGTTGATGCTGTAAGGCGCTTTTATAGGTTTTGCTACTGATTGTGTTTATCACTTATGGAGGTATAGAAATCGCATTTAATTTTTTAAACAGCACATATTTGTCAACGTGTTAAATGAATTATTTCATCTACTTGCTTAATCTGAACTGTTACTGGAGGTTATCACAGATTTTCTTGTTGATTTTACAGAAATTTGAGATTGTAAAGATCAAAGTTGACTTACCACACACGAATGACACACGAATAATATGAGCTTATATTTTCCCCTTCATTTTTGTTAGAGCAGCTCAGAAAATAGACGAAGCACAAATTCTACAGGTGCAAGCGGTTGAAATATAGTTTCATCATAAAGTGAAACAAAAACCAGGTGGACAAAAATGAGAAAAAATTTGTTTTGAATTATTTATTCATTCGGTCTACACAAAAAGTGCCTTAGTACACTAGAAAAAAGAACAATAATGAATAATGCTATCACCATTGCTTTGGTATGACTTGCGCAAATGGTGAATATACTCAATGCATGCGTTTTTAAAATGCATTCTTAAATTGAATCTGCTTATTTTTATAAAAGCATAGACCTAAGTCAAATGTAACCTATGCGAATCGACGTGAAAAATGTTGCTCTCTGTATATATAGCTATACCTTTCGCACATTCTGTCGTTTTTAAAATCCCAAAAAAAAAAAAAAATTAAGGGGAAAATATATGCTCATATTATTCGTGTGTCATATAGATAGAAAAGCTTTGTGCAATTCCAAAAGTTTTTGTAAAGTTTATCACGAAACATTTACAATTTTCCTGCAAGTCACTGCTGTCGTCAGCTCAGAAACTTCTCTCGGGTGAAGTTTATTCTTCGTATATATTACACTGTATTGATATTTCTTGACTTAAGCACAGATTTGTTCTTGGAATTATATTTTTATACTTATTTCAAGAATTTTATACCTATTCCAAGTATGTCGGTGCTTCATATATAAATCAAACCCATTCTGTGCTTGATTTAAGCAAATTGACTACGAATCGTACTAAAAAATTTTAAGTAAGTCTTCGAATAGAAACAAGCATATCAAATCTCTTTTTAGAATAGCTTTTTTCTGTGTATTGTTAGACTGTTATAACATTTTCAGATATACTAGAGATGGGTCACCCTACAGAAAATCAATGAGGAAGTTTTTGAGATCGGCTGTTCGGCGCACATTCTCCATAAGCACGATGCTCTGAAACGATTTGGTGTGTTCGACATCGATTACATGGTCTTCAAATTATATACATATATTTTGAATTGTGCGACACTTGCGATTTGGTTGACATTACCGAGATATTCTATATAGCATAGTAAAAACACAGGGGCTCAGTATTTTGCCAGAGATTCTTCTTAAACTCTGCCAATAAATTTCGATTGTTGCTCGAACTATTTTTCAAGCATTTTTCGCAGAATGCTACCTTTTTTCGCAATCTTTCCTCGCTCAATTTCACGTTAATGTGCTGAAAATGGTACGGAAAAAACACATCCTCATTGAAGCTCTTGTTTTTTTGGTCGGATAATTCTGGTCTCACTACATATAGATCGCGTAGACTTTTACAAGCGTTTGAATTAATTGAATTTCAGAGTTTAATGATTTAAACTGTTTAATTTGAAAGGTACCAAGCCAAAGTGTATGAAGTACATGGGACATATGTAAACGAGAATATACTCTTTCGCATGTCTCTCTCCCCCCTTGAACACTTGTCTTATTCCAAAAATATGTACAATATGTAGAATTTGTTGGTTTGCGCTCTAGTATGTATGAATGCCGTAGTTGTACATGCATATACATACATACAAATGTGCATATGTGATAGAGATAAAGAATTTGTTTTTTCTGTATTCTCCCAATTGAAAATAAAGAACCCGAAACGAAAGAAACAGAAAAAGGCGCCGCTAGGCGTAATACGCATCGGTATGAGTGACGCAGTTGCACCTAAAGTTAGAAAGAGACAAACGAGACAAACGAGACAAACGAGACAAACGAGACAAACGAGACAAACGAGACAAACGAGACAAACGAGACAAACACTGTTGATTAGTAAGTAAATCGAAAGACTGCTGTGCATGTTTTGCTCATTTGCCTAGTCATTACAATCTTTTGAATACAAAATATAATTTGTCTGCTCAGCACAGCAGCTGCTTATGGAATGTTTCTCTGTAAAAATCAATCGTTTCATAAACAATTTGACAACGTATTGATTTCAATTGCACATTTTTTAGCTAAAATTGCAACAATTGTTTTGTTTTTAACATTAAGCGATACATTTTTTAACAAGAAAGATGTGCGTTCGAAAACATTTGTTAAGCTTAATAACAAATGTTTTGCTGTGCGTAAGGAGCAGTTGGTATGATTTTATAAATATTCTTCATAAAATTTGTTTATAATCTATTCACAGAATTTGATTAACTTCAGCTGTTTTGAACTGCAGAGAAATACGAGCCGTGTGCATTTCGATAGTTACACAGAAATAAAGAAACTTAGCCACTGAGAGAGTAGAGAGGCTTCACAGATGATATTTGAATTTGGATTAGAGTCTAATTTGGAAAAAGTAGCTAACAATTAAATATCGAAGATAATTTTGCTTCTTTTATGATTTACCCAATCGTTCAATCTTTTATCAAACGAAATATGAACACAAAATTTTGGACTCAATTTTTGGCAAAACGAAAAAACGGATCGTTTGAAAGAAATTTTGAACTTTAACTTTCCAAGTAGTAACGTTATATTTAGCAGTTTGGTTAGGTTAGGTTAGAATGGCCAACATGGGTAAACCCCACATTGTCACTTAGGCCAGCTTAGGCCCCTTGTGCTACCATATATGTTACCTACTTATACCGCAGCTACTCTGAGAACCACTTTGTCAGTGTCAAGAACGTCGAAATCTGTTTGATCTCTTTTTCCGATATCTCAATTAGGTTATCCAGGAAGGGGCGCCCTAGTAACGCCAATCTCTTCCTACTATGGACCGGGCAATGACATAACAAGTGGTTCGACCGTCTCCTCCTCGTCGGCATTTCCACAGCTTCTGCAGAAGTCCCAGGAGTTCAACCCTAACCTCGCGGCATGTCTCCCTATTGTGTAGTGGCCTGCGAGGGCTCCCACAATAACAGCTATCTGATCTCTCTTGTGCTGGAGAAGTGTTATTGGTCACATTAGTGGCTTTGTTTGTTTTTTTTCCCCACTTATACTAACAGTTCAAAGGCGCTAATCGAAAGTACACAACATATATATTCAGCGAACAATTAATTCGTGTATTAAATTTAGTTGATTTTAATTATCCATTTTTACATATATAGATATTTTATATTAGTTATTTATGTCAAAAAATGATTCTACAACATCCTTTATCTCATGCAAATAATGCCCAGCCTTACGTGAGAGCATGCGTGCTCTACCTTGATATTCGCATATGAAATATTCCTCCTGACATGGTGATACTTTCATATACAACTGTCTATTCAGAATTATTAGGCCAATGCAATAATCAAAGAACTTCATATCCGGTTCACCAGGTGCCCATCTGGTATAGTTCAAATGCTGCTCGGTTGACATCCAAGTGAAATTGTAATGATCTCCACCGCCTTGTGGCTTACTACTCAAATCGAGCGTCAAATGTGCCGATGTTGCGAAGGTGGTTGCATTTGGATAATTAAGCGTTACAATCAGATGATTTAGACCTGACAGTTCTTCGGCACTTTCAATACTCAACGGTGTGGCATAGTAATTCTCACAGATTGCGTTCAAATCAAACCAGTCGATATAGTGACGTGCCTAAAAAGATATGAGAATTTATTTAACTTAATTTTCAATTTAATTTAAAACTTCATTGAGACCTTTTTGAACTTGCCAAACATATAGCAGCCGGTTGAAACTTCCCAAAAATCTGTCGTACAGCTAAGTTTCTGTGGACTCACTTAATTGAAATATAATTAATATTTATGTTTAATTTTTTCTCAATGCAGTACTTACTATATTTCGTTTGCAGATAATGCTGAACATCGGGCGTTATATAGAGCACATACAGCACTGTAGTCATTACAATAATGCTTGTCAATGGTAAAAGCACTACAACGGTCACAGTTATGAAGAACTGATATAATAGATTATTTTTGTTGCTCAGATACATTTTGTTCAAATGCTAGAGACAAACTGAAGTAGCTAGCCATTCCGTAGTAGACTATTATATGGTGAAATAATAACAAGATTTTTGTATACAGTTGTCACTTTGTGGAAAAACAGCTGTTGAGACAATTTATTTCTGTGAAGTCATCGAAAAGCTAATTGAGTTTTTTCTATTCTATACACTTTACATATATAGTTTATGCATTTGGTTAAGAAATTTGTAACATGCTGTGCCAATAGTTTCAACGAATACTTCTTAGAATTGCAATGAAGACGCTCCGAGATCAGTAAGTATTCAAAGTGGGAAAAGCTTCAAATAAGCAAACCGCTCACTTTTAGGAGATTTTTGTATGTCCAATTTTTGTTGACTCGGAAGAATCTATAAAAAAAAACTAGATATTATAAATTATCTAACTAAATATATATAAATTGAAGTCACCTGCTTTTCATGTCTGTATGTTAGCTCCCATCGCAGAAACGAATGCGGTGATTTTCAATTGGTTCTCACAAATAGACAGGTAGGATCCCGAGTGAGGTTCATGTATTATACAAGTATACCTATTTTAAGTTCAGGTATTTATATTTAATGCTAAATTAATAGCTAGTTGCCTTTTAAGTTGGGCACTTTATCGAACAGCTGTTGATGATATGTTGATAATTAACCGATTAGTACTTTCCCGATTGGTACTATTGCCGAACCGGGCAACCATTTTTTATATTATTTTTGTCGCAAACACAAAATTTAACAAGAGCTTGACTTATCGTTGATTTTGATATTTTTGATACGATGTGTTTAGGTATATAAAAGTATGTATTAGGTGGTACCACGCCCCTTAGGAGGTTAGCCTCAGCGACTATTTGATGTAGACGGGGGATATTTGGTACATATGTAAAGCGTACCGGGATAAATAAGGTACACTGGGAAAAACTAAATTGGTTATATCTCACAAACTATTGAACGCAGCTGGATATAATATAATACAACTGTAATCAGCACCGGTAGATCTAAGACTCACTGGAGAAATGGGCGGTGTTACGGCCCCACATAAGCGAATTACCAAATTTCTTGTATATCAGTAACTATATTACACAGAGGTGTGAGACTTGGTACATATGTATGTATGTATATGATACGTGGAGCAAATCAAATGTATTCGAAAAGTGGGTGGTACACCGTCTTAGAAAAAGTCCATTGAAAAAGTGGACTTCCCATATAAGAGAAATACTAAATTCGTTATATCTCAGCCACTTTCAATGCCGTGCAAAATAAATTAAACTGAAAAAAAATTGTTGGTCCCACAATATAAAAGTAAGAGGATGCGTAGCAACGCAAGCCGGGCACGCTTGTTGTATAAGAAATCGAAAGTATTTAATATTAAATGCCTTGGTTTGTACATACACTTCCTATTTTTCATTCATTCGTTTATACAGTGTATTTAAGGTCTGGTTTCACCTGTCTGTATAACTGAGTGCTAAAGTGTGGTGTAAAAACTGTGTATGTACTATATTGAGTTACATGCATTGCAATTCCATCTCTCCTACATATAAACAAACATTAAGCTAACGACAGCTGTTCAATACAACTACATAGAAAAAAATGCCTACAAGTCACTCATTTTTTATTAATACAATATCTAAATTGATAACCATAACGATTTTTTGAGCTATTTAAAATTGTTCGTAATTAGTGAAATCCCTCGGTAATAAGTACTACTTATTTATATAGAATGTGCTTTCAATTATGTTCTACATAAGATGATCACAGAGGCTATGCTATTCCTTTGTAAATATTTAATCGTCCAGATACTCATCCATAGGGTAAAAAGTTTCTATTTAAGAACGTGTTCTCTGCTCTCATCAGTCTACGCAACATAGCAGCCAACAAACTGTTCCTAAACCATGTGATGCAAAATCTGCTCTATGCTCATGGGCAACCTTCTTTGATCTAAGGGTTAACTCAAGAAAAATAGAACTTGTACTCTACAGAAGAAAGTAAAAAAATGCTAAAATTGCTGCCACCTATTCAAAACGGCATCCATATCAACTGCATTTCATAAAGTAAAACTGAATCGGAAATCTATAAAAAGATGTTTTGGTGGCCGACACTGACGAAGAAAACCTTCAGAACCCATTTTGTTAGATGACTGTGTTCTGGGGACTCAGTAATCTTACAAAATGGATTTTTATGGTACTTTTTTGGCATCGATCTGAGATATGTTTTGAAGTTTCTCAAATCCTCTGGAGCGCTAGATGCTAAGAAGAAATTGTATAGTTTGTTTGTTTGGCGACTTTCTACAACGTTTGGGAATTATGATTATCTAAGATGAGGCAGTGATTATCTGCTAAGAGCTAGACAGACACTTAACAGGTGCTTCTTTAGTTCTCTATAATTGTTGTATTCGTTTTTTGCTGAAAATCAGCTTCGAACCAATACAAACAGCACCAAATTGACAGACATAACTTTGTTTTCTCTTCAAGTCCAACTGTTTTTTTGTTTTGTTTGTTTCTGCTGAAATGGGACAGTTTCATCTTTCATTTGGTTACTCTTCAACATTTTTCGAGAATTTTGTGAATTGGTTTTAGAAGAATATGTACATTCACATGTCATATTGATTACTTTCTTTTCTAATTCCGTGATATGAGTAAAAAATGTAAGTTTCTAGAGAAAATTCCGCAGTCTCCGCAGTATGGAGAATATCTTCACTTGGTAGATGCGAACGACGATATATGGTGCCGGTCTCAGCTCAGCTTGATTTTTGAGTCATCTGTAAGGAAGTTTTTCAATCGTTGTGTGTGCTGATTCTATGCCTGTTTTATAACCTTTACATATGAAAAGTATAATACTCGTTCGCCATTCGATTTGGTTACCTCATAATATACATCGTATATAATTGTAACTATGTTTTTGATCAGTCTGTCTGCTCGTTCGTGAATCCATCCGTCTGTCTGGGTACTGCTAACTTGGTATGGAAGCTTTCGTTAATTACATGCAGATAGAGTATAAAAATTGTTGTTCCACGACCGCTATAAAGTACAGCCTGCACTCAAACTAACCACTCAAAAAAACTCAAATTTTAATTTTTAGTGTTTTGAAGAGCTAATTTGGTTAAGATGTTTCTTAAGACCTGGTCAGACGATCTTATATTTACGTGTCAGATTACAATGACAGTTGCGCTACATCGTGTGATCATTAAAAAAGCTTTGTCATAATAAAAGCTTTGCTGGTCTGGCGCTATCTCCGAAACGACTGAACCGATTTTGACGGAACTTTCATTGGCTGGTAGAGAACAGTTTAGAGAGTAAATTAGTCATTTATATTACCAACTATTCGATGCAAATGGATAAGATTTGGTACATACTTGTATGTATTTAAAGGCTACCACACACATTTCTGAAGTCGAAACTCATACCGGACATTCAGTGGTGTTTTTATTTTCTTACTTTCAAACACTTCTTGTTATGACCAAATCTGACTTGATTTTTACTCTGAGTTGTGAATTGGCTTTCTGAATCTAAATTACACTAGTCTCCAAGAAAAAAATCAATACTAAATGCGGCATTCGAAGTTTTACTTTTTATTTAATGTAAACAAGGTATGTTCCATGAAAGACGTAACTTTTGCAAAAAATTCAACTTTAGTGACCTATTCATTTTAATCTTTATAAAAAAAATCAATAATTTTTTATATACTTATTTTCAAATGCAACAAAAAATTGCTTCAAATGCAAAAATCGCTAATCAATTGCACTATCATGAGCACTATGATCATTACAAAGACAACAGCCCGCACTTCAAGACGGAACACTTCTAGAAAAATATTACAAAGAAAATAAATATGCGAAAATTAATCATTTCGCTGATAATAACGGCAACAATTGGTTTTGTAATCACGTGTGTAGTATTGGGACGGGACCTATTTGCAAAGTATACAATTGAAAATTTCAGTGAAACTCCCAAAGAAGTAAATTTATACGAAGAAACTACCAGAGAATATGACGAAGATGAATATTACAACATGGCATACGAAAATTTAACTATTGCTATAAATACTAGCTTGGACTTCACCAAAGCATTAAATTCCTCGCTCGACGATGACTTTAGTGATGAATATCCTGCTGACTATGATCATTATTATGATGATAATAATGATGAAAAACCAAGAGAGCTGCTAAAGAAATGTGAGCCACCATACGAATTCGTGCATGATAAATGCTATTTGATTTTAGAAAATCAAGACGTAAGTGCTTAAAAAACCGCTCTAAAATAATCCATTTAATTTTATTTAAATATTTACACCTACTATTACAGCTAGAACTCAATGATGGGCTCTGCAAAGTTTATACAGCGAATAGATTAGATAATAACACAGAAACTCGTATTCCAATCACTAATCACCAAAGAAAGGTTAACATTTTATATAGCCGGTTTTGGAGTCCAGTTGGTATGAAATACATTACTTTCATTTGGATTGATTTAAAAGAAAGTCAATTGGAAGAACCGACGTTTATTAAAATGACATCGCTCATGTTGGGAGAATCAATTTGCGAGGAAAATTGCGTGGAGTACGTTTTGATGAATCACAAATTGATAGTGAAATGTTTGTGCGGTGAATCGTTGTGGAATATTTGTGAAAAGGAACCAAATACGGGTATGTATGTCGTACGTTTACATAGTCGTATAATGAATTCGAATAATGAATAAATAATTTTTTGATTGTGTATGAAATTTGTTTTTATGTATATCACTGAAAATATGTAAATTATATTTAAATTGTTTACAAGTAAAGAAAGTTTCTAATGGATATCACACATGAATTCAGAAATCCTCTGGATATGAGAAAATACTTCAACATGTTGGAGTAGAAGGACTCTAGTACAATATTACTGATGACTCCATGAATGCTTGAACATTCTACATGAGCGCTCTCCGAAGTTAGAGAGTATCACAGATACAGACTAACATTTCTATCTGATGGTTTGCCCAAAGTGTTTCAAGTTCGACTTCATTTTCGGCAAAAATGAAAGCGAAAAATGACAGATATGCAAAGATCAATGTGTGGCTGATACATATTTCTCAAGTGATGACGAGAACAATACCAATGACTGAGAAGACTATCTGATATTCCACAAAGTATGATGTTTATCATGAAGCAGAAGTATATCATGGCCGTTTGTGTTCAGTTGGAAAGGTGTTCTTATGCAATATAAGACGATTAGAGTTGAGCGTGCGCGCATTGATGGATCTGGAAGTCGATGGCTCCCTGATAGGCATCATTAAATTGACGGTGGTGAATGCCTTGAAAGAAGGTTTGTCTACATGCAGCTACTTCACTAAAGGCACTGCTCAAGAAAATGTGTTCTCCCTCTTCTATGGATACTAGCTATCGACAAGATGCTAGGACGCATTAAAGAGATGGGCTAACAAGTTATGGAACGTATGTGAACGATGGTTTCATTGCAATAAGTGGCATGTTTAAGCAGACTCTCTGCGCTTTAATGAAGACAGCACTCAAAAAACTCTGCAGGTGGGCAAAGTCCTTTAAGCACAATTCTACTACATCGACTACTAGATGTAGTAGGAAAATAAATTGACTGAATGTTATAGATCTCTTAACGGGATGGCTAAACATTATAGTATACACCCCGTTTATATACAAATGCTCAGCGAAATCGTGGAAAACTGCAAAGCCGATGAGCATGCGAGACAGAGTACCATCGCTTAGATGCTTCGCTGAAAGTACTCGGTCGGGATGGCTCTGTCAACCAGCAAGATGAAACCATCAAAGATAAAACGAAACCGGTGGAACTTTATAAGTAAGCCTTCAGAAATCCCCAAAATCAGCGGTGGGCACGAAATTTTGAATTGAGAGCAGTACAACAACATCTACAACAAACAGAGTTTTTGACGTCATAAATCTAAGCAAAACGTACATTTTTATGATTTTATGCGTCGCGAAGAAAATCGAGCCTTTGGTTTATTAAAGTAAAAAAAAAAATTCAACACTGAAAAAAATTATTGAAACCATTTAAATTCAATCACTTAGTTCAATCACTAAGTACTCAGTATACAAGACGCGGCAGAAGTCATAAATCATAGCAAAATGAACACTTTTATAACGGTCCGAAAAACGTGTGTGGTTGTTGTTTCGTTTTCGGCTGCGTCGAAAATCGCAAGCATGCAAAAGTAACGGTTTGAGCATTCAGAGCAACGAGAGCAAGGGCTTGCCCACTGCTGCCCAAAATTGACGTTAGTAATATAGTCTAATTCGTTAAATCTTCCAAATGGCTATAGAAGGAGCAGTTTTTCTGAAATATGAGATTTATCGTACCAGAACTGGACTTTTTGACCTAAATGATGTTAATTTTCAAATGTATGTTTAACGTCATGTTTCGATTATGCTCTTTATTAACTATAATATTCAATAAGATAATGTTTGTGCAGGAGCACATTTGTGTTTCCCAGACGTAATAGCATATAGTAGTATCAAACATTAAATCTTCTTGCATGGCAAAAATAGTAAGCTTAACTTCTTTCAGTTGTTAGCGACATTAGCTCATTGTATTCATTTAACTCACAAATATAATAGCCCAGATTGCGACAACCCCAATCATTCATAAGGTATTCGTTACCAAGGCGTAGAAGACATACACAGCTCTCAACACCGAAAAAGTCATCAGGTTGAGCAGTCGACCATTTAGCATAAGGCATACGTCCACCGGTACCGAACGATAACCAATTACCGCTTACACCCAGTCCTGAGATCCAGATCCAATCGAGAATTCCAAAGCCTTGAAGTATTAAATAATCGTTGACAACTTCCATTTCATCCGCATTTTGAATTGTAGCCAGTTGGCCGTGCATGTCTAAGCATTTATTCGCAGCGATGAACCAATTTACCTAAACAAAAGATTTTAAATGTAGTATAGAATAAGCTGAGCACTCTATAATAAACTTCATTACCTTCGTGGTTCTTTCTAAATAGTATGTCTTGTTTCCGAGACGCACCGCACTGGCTAGTGTCACGAAGCTCAGAATTATATAGAATGTTTTATGTTGCATTTTTGTTCGATTTATGAAGAGTGTTGAAGATGACTGAAGCTTAAACTATATTCGGGAAGTTCTATTTATAATGCGCTTTAATTTACATACTATATATGTATTTAGTTGTATATACGGCAGAATTTTCAATTGATAACACTTATTAAGGAAATAGAACCGAAATGAACTTGAATATTTCATACCGGAATATTATTATAATGTTGTTTCCTTCAAAAAGAATATGAATTATATATACGTGGGTTACATTAAAAGTTTGTCTATTCGTTGACAGAATTGGCAAGTTATGATATTTTTAGTAGAAAACGCTGTGTTTGTCTTGGAGCTATTCCTAAAAGTGGGCTATTCCAGCAGAAGCTTAAACAGAAAATCTGTTGCTATACTTGCACATACTTGTAAAGAGTTTTCCATAAAGTTTGTTCGAACTTTAAAATGAAAAAAATAGAGCTGTGTTTGAGATATGATGCAAACCTTGTTTGCGAATTAGAGTACATTCAATGCCATTATATTTTGAAAATGACATAATTGCAATTGTCTCCATTTCGTTTAAACAACTCGATTAGAGAAGTTCAATTTTATACCTACAGATATAAAAGAATAATTTTTATAGCATGCACAAAAATATTTAAAAGCTTTACCAGTCGAGAAACCAGAGACAGCATAAACTATTCATATTCGTGATCAAGTCCAAGAGATGAAACCATATAAACAAATCCGTGCGTTACTTCTGACAGATTGCTATAAGAGACAGTAACACTTAACGAGAATAAACTCTCCATAGACTGGTATATGTCCACAATATTACCAAAGTATCTCATTACATAGCTCTAATTTGCAACTTTCGAACGTAAAAATATGCATTTTGGATCATTTTGGATAAAAACAGTTTCTTGTTATGTACTAGCTTTAAAATTTTACATGTTTACACTTAAGACAGTTCTCAATCTTCACAAGATCACTTGAATGGTTTAAAATTTCTATAGCAACGTTTTATTTATGAATAAATCGAACTCATCCTACGTAAATCTATATATATGCATGTATGTATGTATATGAAAGGTGGTCAGGACCACACAATTTCACATAAGCGCTAGCAAGAACTAGATGTTGTTCAACTCAACGCTAGATGTCGCACCAGCTGGTCAAGAGCTAAAGTGGTCAATGATCATGAGTTGGTGTTTGTAAATTTTTTTTACTACTATATTACATGTATTTAAAATTTATCTTTCTATATATATCAAAATGGAAGTATGTATATATGTTCCCTATAGACTCCGAAACCGCTCAACCGATTTGATCAAATTTTGTGGCAATATTCAAAATAGTCCCGTGGGTGATCCTGTGGAGATTCGTGGCGATTGGAAAAACAGAAAATTATTTTTAGATTTTTCAAATTTTAATAGAATTGGAGGTATAGTAAAGGAGCATGTGGAAGGTAGGGAAGGTGGAAGGAGTGTCAGGGGGAAGGAGTGGCAGGGAAAGAGGAGGGCCGCATACAACGTCACGGAGACCATCTAGTATGTACATATTATTATTATATATATATATATATATATATATATATATATATATATATATATATATATATATATATATATATATATATATATATATATATATATATATATATATATATATATATATATATATATATATATATATATATATATATATATACATCCAGACTTTCTAACTCTAACTCAAATTACATGCTTAAATAGAAACCCCGCTATTGACTAGCATGTGGATGGAAACTTTTCAGATGTAACTTTACAGATCTCTGAAACGAAAATTTGTAGAAATTTTTTATAAAACAGTTTCAGATTAATCATTTTCCTATTGAAAAGTATGTTGCAAAATTGTTTTTATACTCTTTATCTGGTATAGCAAGTGTTTGGTTTGATTCCAATTAACTATTAATAATACATATGTAGTTAGTACTCAAATTACCAAATTCTGTCATAATGTTGACATACGATAATGAAAACAACTGTGCGAAGCTTCAACAGAAAATCTGTTGCTATACTTGTACATACTTACTTGTAAAGCGTTTTCCATTAAGTTTGTTCGAACTTTAAAATACAAAAAAATAGAGTTGTGTTTGAGATGTGATGCAAACCTTGTTTGCGAATTAGAGTACATTCAATGCCATTATATTTTGAAAATGACATAATTGCAATTGTCTCCATTTCGTTTAAACAACTCGATTAGAGAAGTTCAATTTTATACCTACTTATCAAAAAGTACCAGGAAACTGTCAATAAAAACGGAAAACCGTAAAATTATTCTTTGATATTTATTTTCTCTTCTTCAAGCTAACTCGCGTTATATAAAATATACGAATACTACTTTTTTTGAGTAAAATTTTTTAATTAAATGTAAATATCGACTTAAAAATTGACATGGTGACTACTTTTGAAAGAACTCTTCACATGTATATATCAATAGGTGTGACATCCCACTTTTTAAGGTAGCTTCCATACAAAACCACATGCCGAATTTTGCCTTTTTGTATGAAAAACGTTTTCATTGCAGTCAATATCGATTTGAAGTTTGACACGACGGTTGCTTATGTATCTACGCTTCACATTAATATCAACAGGCATGTCCCGTCTACTTTTTGAGGGTAGCCCCATACAAACTTACAGGCCGATTTTTGAATTTTGTATGAAAAACGTTCTTATTACTGTCACTATTAACTGAAAATTTAATAAAATGGCTTTTTATGGAGAACGCTTCTTAAATGGAGAACAAGCTGTGTTTCTCTCTTTTTAGTGGCCACCAACGACTTGTGGTATTTTTCATATAAAACTTTTTTTCAACATACGCTTGACATTTGACATGGTCGTTTCCTATGGGAGGCCTCTACATATAATATAGTATAAGAGGAGTGTTACGCTAATTTTTAGGGCAAGGCAGCAACGAACTAACTCATCTGACAAAACTCGACACCAAACAATAAGTTTCTCCTAATTCAATGGAAAATCTTGATGCACTGTGGATCACTCTCTTTCCAAATGCGGAAATTTGCTTGTTTCCGAAGCCGTACAACAAAAAAATGTGCTTCATCACTGAAGATCCGACTGGTCCAGAGCCAAAATAGCGTACGTAAATGGTAAATATGCTAAAATGGTGACTATGACATAAGACAAATACAAACAAAGAATGACAGTCACCTGAAACGACAAAGCAATATGCTATCACAGCTCGGATATAGCTATTGAGAAACCCATAACAAAATTCTTTGAGAGACTGTATAGTATAAAAGCAACTAATGAATGCATTTTCAGAACATTCGTTTTTTAGTGCAACTAGAATTTATATCGTCGTGAAAGTTTATTCTTATAAAAAAAAAAAAAAATAGTAATTCAAAAAAATGATTTTGCCATTTATACGTGTTTCGCTAGCTGTTTGTTTAATGGTTATATTAACATATTTTCTCGTATGTACTGGTTTATTTGAGCGTTTAATCAGCGATACGGATGATAGTGCCGAATCTATAAATTGGTGCCACAAACCATTTGTACCGATTGGCAATAGTTGTTACTTCTTTTCGGATATTACTAAGGTAAGTGTATATGAAAGCATTTTTTTATAGTTAAACCTAACTATTACATTTTTCGTTGTTTCACACAGCCTAAAGATTATTATAAAATATCTTACAAGAAACGTACGTTTAGCATACCAAAAAAGGTTAGTACAGCTTATAAAGTTTTTAATTTAATAACTTTCTATATTATATTACGATATATATATATTTAATATCCTACAGCTCAATTGGATATCTGCGCTCTTCGGCTGTGAAACTCTCGATCCACATGCCCGCTCTATTAGCATTGATTCTGTGGAGGAAATGCAGCTGGTTGCTAGTTATATGTATGAGCGACGTTATAATGATTACTATATGTTCTGGAGCTCTGGACACCGTTCGAAAATGCATAATTTACAATTCGTTGCTGATACTTTTGATACATTTTATTGGTCTACCGCTACGAGACCTATGAATTTTACTAATTGGATTGCGGGCGTACCAGCATCTTCACCACTTCCGGATGGTTTCTGTGTTTATTTACAATTGATCATTGATATAAATGAATTGGTTATGGATACACTAAATTGCGACAATAAATTGCCATATGCATGTGAATTGGAGCAATATTAACTTCTTTAAACATCAATATAAAAGTATGTTTTATATACAATAATATTTATATCTATGAGCCTATTTCAGTAATTTTGTACTGCAACGTTTTAAAACAATAAAATTAAACAAAATGTTGCAAATGTACACTTGTAATTTAATTTATTTAACAAAAGAAGTTAGACCACTTCGTTCGTGTAAACCGTGCTGTGCTAGTGAGTTGAAATCTTTATGAGCATACTGTACCAACACACAGCAATCGCTGGAGTAGATGATGACGGAGAAGTGCTAATCGCTACATAGTATACCGACGATACTGCGGTACTCACAAAAAGCATCTGCATTATCCAGGCCACGGGTGCACTTCAGCAGTACTTGGACGCATTCCAGGAATGGGCTGAGAAGTGGAACGTGTGCATCAACGCCGACAAATGTGAAAATGTGACATTCACAAATCGGAAACGTGACTGCCCTGGTGTCTCACTTAACGGAAAAGTGCTAAATCACAAGCCGGCTTACAAATACCTTGGTGTAATCCTGGACAGAAGACTAATCCTCGGCAGACATGTCACGTCGCTGCAACAATCATTTTGGATTAAGGTTACAAAAATGTCTTGGTTGATTGCACCACGAAACAAGCTGTCTCTTGTAAGGTTAAGGTTCGAAATTTCAAGGGTGTATTAGCTCCTGGCCTCTTCTATGCCATCCAGCTGTAAGGAATTACAGTCAAAACACACTTGAACAAACTGCGGGTTCTCCAGCCAAAAACGCTGAGGAAGATCACTGGGTCTCCTTGGTACATGAGAGCCAGGGATATAGAACGCGATCTTAAGGTGCCTAAAATTGAAGATAGAATCCAGGATGCTGCCAAAAAATACAATGAGAGGCTGGAATCTCATCTAAACAGCCCAGCTAGGCGACTAGGTATCGCAGCCCTAGGAACAGCTAGCCCCCGAACTAGAACGAGAAGAAGACTCAAACGCAACCACCCTCAAGAGTTGCTGGACCAAGTCTTTGCTTAAATTCCCACAAATATTTCCAAAGCAGAACCTTAGTTAATAGTCACACCCTACAAAACTTACCACTCCTAAACTCTGTATATAACTTTTGTAACTTCTATAGCTGTAAATAATCGTTTGAACCAAATTCTGATTAGATAAAGTTGCGTAGAAGGTAGCAGGACACTAATCGCATATAAATATTTCGTAAAATAAAAAAAAAAATAAAAAAATACTGTACCGAAAGATGCTCATGACACTTCTGTTTAGAGCTGTTTATCGTTCTATCTTCGTGGAATACATAAAAAATCTTCATAAAGACCACTGCACAAGCTGTATAGACGAGGTAACTTCAAACCATTAGGCACTTACACTGTGCGTTTTATAGTATAAAAATGAGATAAATTTTTGTATAACTTCACAGAAGTGTTACCTCCTTGAAGATTCGGACACTAGTCCGGTTTATCGACTCCACCAACTGACTTAATGAGGAAAAAGAACATAGTATGGTGTTCTATAGTCCTAAGTACTTGGACTGACTTGCTGGCTTGTCAACTGCTATTCCAATCTAACCTAACCGAATTGTTTGGCTGAGAAGTATCTTTCCGTTAGAGCGACTGTGACATGAAGATTGTAAGACTCCATGTTGCCCAAATTGTCCGAAAGTTGTAATACGTCATGATGTATAAATACAATACTTCCAAAGTTTCAAAAACTCTGTAGAAGTATCAATCGCCAATTACTGCAGGCAATTTCACGAAGTATTGAGTGAAATAATACATTTTATTATTTGTACCTTAGTCTGAAAAAAGCATGGATATACTGGGTAACAATATCTAAGTTTCCGATCAGGACTGAGGAACAGTATTAAGCCTCTCTCATCCATAAAATCCAGTGGTGGAAGATGAAGATGGAGCATCTTTTGGAGTTCTATTTCTGTTGTCTTTTGTAGCTTGCATATCAATTTCAGAACTGTTTGTAAAGAGCCGGAGAATCTGTCTGACGAACGCAGAATAGAGCCATTGTTACGCCACCATAGCGTAACAATGGCTCTATTCTGCGTTCGTCAGACAGATTCTCCGGCTCTTTACAAACAGTTCTGAAATAGATATGCAAGCTACAAAAGACAACAGAAATAGAACTCCAAAAGATGCTCCATCTTCATCTTCCACCACTGGATCGCGTTGTTTTAAGTTAAAGTTCTAATCTAGCTTCTAGTAGCCATCCCACAAAATTTGCACACCATTGATTTGATGATTTGATGATGGAACGATTGGAAAATGCTTATATTTCCTAGTGAAGAGCTCCAGCTCATTTTAAGAGTAAGTTACTCCAGGCATGAATTTCTCCGCCCACGGTGAAAGTTCACTCTGTGTGGCCGTCATGAGTTCACGTAGGGTTTTGGATATTTTTCTTCAAAAATGATAGTTTGCTGACTTTAATAACCTGCTCTAAACAAAGTCGCTGGGTGTACCTCAGAAAATATAGTGCTGGGATTCAGTTTTTACAGCTGTTCTCAAAGCGAAGTATTATATATCTATGTCTGGCACATCCACATAAAAGACTCTGTTTTTGGTTTCAGATAGATAATGTATCGAAATGCATGTTTCCAACTGACTATAAAGCATATAAAGAAAATATTTGCCGACATTTTTTTTGATGCACCATTAGACGGGTTTTTAGGGAGAACAGATCCTAGCTAATATATTCTCGGTAGAGAATTTCTACAATAGGTAACTGCATGGATGCAAGCTATTATAAAATATATAAAACAAGAAAGAATAGCACTATAATTCCGCCCCTCTAATCGTTCAGCTGTCAATGTGAGCAATAATATCTTCTAGAACGCACTGTCCAAAAACTTCCTAAGAATGTTACATCAATCAAATTACATTAATCAAATAAAATTCACTAAGATAATACAATTTAATGCGAGTTATGCAGCACTAATCTAAGAAAAATTAATGAAGAATGCCTCATTCAAATGCAATTAATGCAATAAAATAATCCCAGGCATCTATAAATGCAACTAAGCTACAAAATAAATGAGCAAAGGAGAAACTAAGGCTGGGGTCAAGATTATTAAGGCAGCTTAGCCTGGTCTAAATGCAAGTGAAGCTGGGATAAACGTTTACCAGAACGGCGGAAGAAAAAGAAGAAGAAAAATTGTGACAGCTGTAGACCCAGAGGACATTGCAACAGAGTGAGTGAGTGAGTGAGTGAGTGTGTGAGTGCCGGTAAGTGCTTTAGTGAGTTGGGGACACCCAATCAAGGGTGCAGAAGTCAACAGAATACTCCATCGTGGATGCTGCACGTGCGTATGCTCAGAAATGAGCAACACCAGCAATAAGTTTGAGGGTAGCTGAGTGTTGGTTGGCGCTTACAAAACCAATATACGTAATGAGTTTGCATAAGCCTTTCGTCCTTTTTTTTTTTTTTTTTTTGATCTATGAGGGAGGATTGACAGCCATCAAAGGTGCACACAGGTCATGTCAATTTGAATGCCAATTGCCAATGACAAAGGACTGATACAATGCATAAAAATGATACAGTCATCAAACAATTGCTTTCAATTCATAAAAAAAAAAAATGGAGTTCTTTACCATTTTCATTTTTCCTGATTGCTGACTGTGTTTGAGCATAATCACTTAAGTGCTGCCAACCGTCACCGTCACCGCTGAAGCGCGTGCTGTTGCATATGAATTTTGCCATAGAAGATTTCTGTATGCCAGCAGCGATGCCTTGAGGCTGTGCAGCACAAGAAATAAAATCGACGCGTATATCCTGGCCTTGTTCTGCATTGGCATGCCTTGCTGGTTCGTTTCGCCTGCAGCCTTTACATGGAGTTCTCTTCCTGACATTCCAATAACCATTCGCGCATCGTTGCGCCATGAAGCACTTGCTCATTCTCCACCTTATGCTCAACTGTCGCTTGGCTGCTTACTCAAGGATTTTTGTTCCATTTAGCGACAATCGACAGAATTCTTTGCACTTCTGTGTTTTCTCGTTGTAGTACTTCAATTGCTTCGTTGCTCGTTTGAGTGGATGATACTATATTTTGTACACTACAGCATATACTGGGGAGATTATAGTCGTATTGTTTATGAAAATTTTAAAACTTTTTCTTTCCAATTATTAATCTTTACTATACAATTATAAATTAAGTTGGAATCAATGGAACATATAATATAGAAAATTCTGATGCATACATTTAAACTGGCATTGAAGATCTTTAAATAGGGAAATTGGGAAACTATTAAAACTATTATCTTGCCGGAACGTATTCAATCTGGCAACAAATTTACACGAGCAGTATGCTGAGCATGACATAGGCTGCTCATCTCATACGAATGAACCGCAAAGTTCCAGTAGGGAAGGTTTACATGAGGAACCTAAAACTTATTGGTGGACGGCGTCAGAGCGGCGGTCTGGGAGGGCCTCAGCAAGCTTGGTATTGCCATCGACTGGCGCCAGCGCGTATAAAAATATAGCGTACGGTGCGCCTTCCTACGTGCACTCATAACCGATATACGGTTGTTTCTCGACAGAGGTAAGTAAGTAAGTAAGTATTGAACTGTTAAATGGTGTAACTGACACTACGGAACCCGAAACCAGTACCAATATAATTTTCGGTTTCATTCCTTGATTAAAATACATCAATACTTTTTGAGAAAATTTCAGTTTAGACAAGTAGATTCGTGCATCAGTATGATTAATTAATAATATTTTTTTTTTGTTTTATAATATCTTTACGACTTACAAAATAATTTTAGCGCAGTTTTAACGTCTTACTCGTTTCACTGTTCAATTTTGTTCGGCGCGTTTCTGCCCTTCCCCTTGATTCTCCTTTCCACTATCGTTCCTTCCCCACGCCCACCTTCCCCATTCCCCTTTACTCTACCTCCAATTCTCCTACCCCTCTTCTTCTGTCCCTACCACCCCTTCTCCAACCCTTACGCTGCCCCCTATTCTCTTGCCCCCTTCCCCATACCACCCCTTTTCCCAGCCCCCTTCCATCCCATTAACATGTATACAAACATCTCATCCCTCTATCTTAAATGGTACCCAGCGCATTGCTTTATCTTTACCCTCCTTTCCTATGCACTCTTACCCTACCACCTATTCTAATTCCCCTGCCCCTCTTCTACCCCTTTCCCTTCCCCCATTACCCTACCACCTTTTCCTTTTTAAAAGTAGCCCGGCGCGTTGCTGCCCTTTCCCCTACCTCTCCTTCCTCTGCCCCTTTCCCATACCACATCTTTCCTTTCCCCTTCCTCTACCTCCCCTACCTCCCATGCCCTCCACGACCCCATTAACTCGTACATGAATTTTATTATTAATTTTAATATTATTTTTTTAATATAAAAAACTACTTTTTGTGACTTAAATATAAAAGTTAGACATATGCTGTCGCTGACTTTTTTGTAGGCATCAACTTTTCTCTAAAACTCAATCATATATCTCTCATCGTTAAGGCAGCGTTCGTAAGAAACGTTTTCGTTCGACCGCTTTTTCTCCGACTAACTTTGCAAATCCGACTACCACGAAAAAGTCTTTTCTTTTTTTCGGGTTAATATATAACCTATAACACTTACAAATAACGTGGCTTTCTATAGGTAAACGAATTTTCAAAATCGGTTCAGTGGATCCATCTCATCCCCCTACAATTTCACAAATTCACAAACTTTACCTCTTTATAATATTAGTATAGATTACTTGTTAGTTTCATTCGTTAATTTCGCATTGCGCTCAACTGTAACTAACCTAACCGTTACTTTGTCTTACTCGTTGTTCTCGTCAATTCTTCTTACTCGTTGATTTCAATTGATCTGCTGTTTTGTAAATTTTCTACAGAACTTTAAATTTTTTTCAATCATTTAAGAAACTTTTGATTATTTCTTTAAGAGCGACAAAAATTAATTAAATTTGCAAATGTGCCTTTAATTTATGTTTTATGTTCAGCAAGTATTATATATAAAACATATCCTCTACAATTTTTACCTCAAATTACAGCTCATCATGTAATTCTACCTAAAAATACAACCTAAGACCGATTACTCTACATGTGCAATACACCTATACACAAAAAGCAAAATCTATATTGACCAATTGTTTTTCTATAGCAATTTAATGTTGCATCCGAAGTATTTACTATCAAATAAAATACGCTTCAGGCTTCAATGCCATCCGAAAAACCTGCCATACAACTCTCCCACTCTAAATACAATCAATATTTGCTTTGTACTACACCAAATAGAAGGACAACAAACATTGAAATTGTTATATAATAGACATTTTTCCTATTATTATTTGGTGTTATTTACTTACTTACGGATTCAAAGCAAACAAAATTGCATGATGTGTACCCGTACTTTGACCATATAATTTTGTACATTGCGAGTAGAAAAATAATGCATATGAGCTAAAATGCTATGGATGAAGAAAGCTTGTAGGGTTGTTAAAAAGGGCGTGAGTGTGTTGTATTGTACACACATATATTGGTGTTGTTTGCACTGCAAAGACGCTTGCAGAATAGTCAAAGTGTTGGGATTAGATGGCATTAGAGATGGGTGGATGGAGCATACATAAAACTAGTTATAAGTGCTAGTAAATGGACTTGCAATGCAATTTGTGTACAGACGAAACAGTTGGGTTTAATATGCAGAGCGTACATTTTCATAATGCCATACTAATTAGTTTTGTAGAGTTTGTATATGTATTAGAAATTTATAATAAGATGACATTTATGAATTTCAAGTAGCAGAAAGTAACAAATGTTCTATAAATTGAATTGAAATATACATTTCGTTTATACGAGACGTTTCATGAAATTACTAGTTTCACAATATCCAAAAATATCTGTTCATACAATATTTTCCAAATTATGATATGAGCTGAAAGTTGTAAAGCGAGATGGCAACACATATCGCTTCCGATTTAAGTGTAATGAATTTCAAAATGATAACTTTTAAAAATGTAGCTACATATAAATAAAAAAACAATTATAATTACAAGGGGACAACGACGAGAGAATATCATGAAACTTCGCCCTAGTATAATTCGCAATTAGTTTTTACGAACTTTACAGTAAGTATAGCAGCAGCATGTTGTCATGGTACAGCAAGGTAAGAAATGATAAAATTGTAATAAAAATATGTTAACAAAAAATTTCCTCAGTAGTTTTGTTGTGAAAAGGAAACATATACGTATCACAATGGTAAATACCTCAATGCATAAGAGGTAAGTATTTGTAACTGCAATAACTTAATTGAACACATTTTTGTAAACTAGGTTTAAAACCCAACCTAGGTTTAAAACCCATTAAAACCCAAAATTAATAACAATTTAATTAATTTAAATTGAAACTTTCGAAAAGCCAACGGTTTTATTTCATTCTCTGCCTCTCTAATAATCGTCCCGCATACATGACTGACCAGTTAAGGCAAACACATGATCGCTAGACGATTTTGTAGCTATCAGTTTTTTATCGTCTACTCAGAGCAGCAGACGTAGTAAAAATATAGCGCTGTGTTTGTTTTAAATTAATTAAATAAATGCGTTAATTTAATCTTCATATAGCCTATGTGATATTCTGATATATAAGCTATATTATTGTAAAGTTTCATTAAAATCCATTTAGTAGTTTTTGCGTGAAGGAGTAACAAACATCCATACAAACTTTCGCGTTTATAATATTAGTAGGAAATTTCCTATGTTCGTCTCGCTGTTGTTGCACATTATTTGAACATCAATTTTTTAGATATTCGGTTGTAAGTCCATTGTTGTTGAAACATTGACCACTTTTAGGGATAGCGCACATAGAAACTTACCGCTCGATTTTGGAATTTTGTATGAAAACTGTCTTAGTACAGTAAATATAAGTATATCAACTTAAATATTAATATAGAGGCTTCTCATGGACGATCGCTCACATATAGCGAAATATATTTGATTTCTCCATTTGAGGGGCATCCCCATACAAGCCCACCACCCACTTTTGGGATTTTTCATGAAAAATACTATCATTTCAGGCAAAATCGATTTGACATTTGGCTTCATATAAACGGACTCTTCGCATAATTATTAAGGGGCGTGCCACGTTAAATTTTAGGGGAAGCCTAAGTTCACAGCTCGAAACTTCATGTGAATAAGTCGCTCGGATTATGTCGATCGTAAAATTTTAGTAGCGCACGGTAACATTCCCCCGAACATGAAATTTGCACCATTCGCAAGCGTTCTTCTGGCGTTAGTCTATTCATGATAGAATGACAAATCAAACTGAGCACAAATGACAATAGCGTTGCCAGATCTGACCAATTTATAACAGTTTAATACATGTCAGAAAATGGAAACTCTAAAAAAAACACTCGGTATAAAGGCCATCAGCACTACAGACACTGATCTAACAAACTAATAATAATATAGTAGTATATATCAATTTTTCTAGCTCACCCGTATGCTTTAGAAACAAAGTTGAAAAACTTCTACTCTACGCAATTTCATGCATACTTTAACGAATTGATCAATAAAATTCCAATTGACTTTAGTCTCTCTTATTGTAAGTTATGGTATACCAAGACAAAGCGTTCCAGAGTAAAACTAGCAAAAGTTTGCTACCATAAAAAAACGAAAAGTTGCCTACAAGTCACGCACATCAATAAAATATGCTATGAAAGATCTTAGAAACGCGCGCAAGTATGCACAAATTGAGTAAAGCTTGTACAATACACAACATCGAAGACAATGACAACTCTACACAAATGTACAATAAGAATAAGAATATGGTAGTTGTAGTTCAACTTAATTTGCCGCAAGCATAAAACTTTCTAGGTACTTTGCAGAACTATTTCGAGGCACGGAAACCAGAAATAAGACAAACTGTGGTAGAAGGAAGCGATGCGCATAAAATGTCAAATATGGCAGCTGAAAAGGAAGCGGAATAAGTGCGAACATGTTGTGCATTGCAACACGTGGATGATGCTTACTTTCGGGTGAATGGGTGATGTGATGTTTTTGCCTCCTACACAAGAAGAAGAAGACGGCGAAGTACATTCCAATAAGAAGGCCACAACTGAGTACAGCTGCTGCTCGCTAGAACTTTGCGTGCGTTGTGCGTGTTGCAAGAATTTGTGTAGTTGCTTGAGTACATAGAAGACAACTTGTACTACTCTATGTAGTGGAACTACCCTATACGTACCAGTATATATTTAGAAAGTATTACGACCATACATATTCATTTTCATGTAGACAAGCACAATTGAAATGAAATTCCTTTAATAGCAACGAAGTCTAAAGGAACTTAAAACCTAACCGATTTTTTTTTTTTTTTTTTGGCATAGGTTTTGTTAAACACTTCAAACACTACACAACACTGGTGTTCAGTGTAGTGCTTTAAATCTACTGGCTGGTTTGTCACTCGACATCCATTTGTCTAATAAACTTGTCGTAATGTTTTCCGTTTTAATTATCATCAATTGTGTTTGAGTGGTTGAAGTTAAACCAGACAGCATGTTTTATTGAAGCATGAGTGAGAAAAAGAGCACAAATTAAATTCTATTTTGCATGTTTAAATAAAATCACGTAGTCAACAACACTGATAATAATGTAAGGCATTACTATGTTGGTATACGTACAGTGAAGACTAGTTGAAACTGTTGAAAGATGCCTAGAAGGTTCAAACTAATGTTGTGATTTCATATAACTACTTAATCTTCGAGCCATCTCTTGGGTTTGAGAGTTTGGAGTTTTTTTTTAGCGTTTCTCGGGAGTGGACCGTGCGTTGTGCGTACGTGAGTTTTACAAAAACGGTAATTCAGCGATTGAAGCGCCAAGCCCTCGACTCATTGGAAAATGGGTCGAGAAGTTTGAAGAGACCGGTTCAACGCTGGAGAAAACAAAATCCGGGCGTACAAGGTCTTCGAGAACGTTTGAAAACGTAGACAGTGTTACTCTGTCTGTTCGTGACAACCCGGACCTTTCGGAAGCGTGCTGTTGCTTTAAACGTGCAAAGATCATCATTGTTTCGCATTTTTAGCAACTTCACTCACGTCCAACAGGTCTCTACCACGAGCTCATGAAATTTTTCCTGGCAAATTGATCTCTAGGAGAGGTGACATAAATTGCCTTCCACGAAGTCCCGATTTAACCCCTATGGACTTTTTCCTGTGAAGTTACGTCAAATCTAAAGTTTACGGCAACAAACCGACTTCCATGGCACAATTAAAAGGAAATATCCGTCACGAAAAGGCAGCCATCACGGAGCATACCTGCCGAGCCGTCATAGGAAATTTTACTGCCCGATTAAATGAATGCCGTGAACGCAATGGTTTACATTTGGACAATATCATTTTTAAGAAATAAATTTCCAAAGTGTGTATTTTAATATGTAATAAACATTTTTTCAATAAACGACTTACTTTTTTTATCGATTTTTTAAATGTGAACTTTCTTTTGAGACACACTGTATAATAGTTCAGATAATTCAACGATTGATTAGTTGTTTTGTATCGATATTTGTGTCAGCTAATGAATTTTGAAGGAACTACCAATAAAAAGTGCAATTTGTGGCGGTCAAACTGAGTTGGTGGGTCCCGTCTAATAAATGAGTCTAAATCATATCTGAGTAACTCACAAAATACACCAAAACCGTTGACCTCCAAGAGAACAACGAATATACAAACTAGTTGCGAATTGTAAGCTTCTACTAGAATTACTATTTGTGTGTGTGTGTGTATTTCGGCAACAATGGTGTGCCCCGTCAAATCAGATAGCAGCGTCCTAAAGTTAGGCATTTTTGAGCATAAACGTATTGAGAATGTTTGGAATTGCTAGTGCTATTTTGTTTGTTACATAAATTTAAAAGAGAGAACCTTCAGTTTGTGGGTTTGTAAACGCGAAGGGTGTATTTTGAGTAAAGAAGCTAAATATCAGAAACAAAGGAATTTTAATTTCAAACTTTAACTTAAGTTTCTCAAAACGCGTTCCCACTGTACTAACTCCGTTTTTCTGTACAGTACAGTACAGTACTTTACTCCGACACCACAACTTCAATGCGACTTGCAGTCATCATCAATTTGACTTAATTGCCGCCGTGAGTCTGACGACGACATCGACGACGACGATGAGGACGACGACGATGACGACGACGACAATGAGGTTACCATTCTAGCTCCTCACGGCCCACGTGACTGTTTCCGTCTTCCGTCCGTATCAGGACAGGACAACAACGACGACGGCGGCGGCGGCTGCTGCCGCTCAAAGTTTATAGCAAGCGACTTTTTAAAAGCGTTTAGTCAAAATTTATTATTGTACGATAGAAAAAAAAAATAATAAGAATACTGAAAGCGCTGCACAATGAATACCGCCGCCATCGTTACTTGTCTGTAGACTTTTATGACTTTGGGCGCTAAAACGACCTACAAGAAATGCGAAAAAATAAACACGTATAAAGAAATTATGTTTGTTGTACGCTTTTTCACTCAAGTTGAATTATTAAATTAAATGTTTGTTGCGCTGCTGGAATCTCCCATAGATAATTTTTTTTTTTTCGTTGGCGGAACCGGAAGTGTTGCGTGAAACAGGAAACGCAAGTGTTTAAGATTGCAGCTGAAGTTTGAAGCAATTTAAGCGCATTTGTTAATCTAGTTTAAGCTTTGATTTTAAATTTATCTTCACACGAGTTGTGTAACAGAAGTTTGGTAAGCTTTTAATATTTGATAAGTATCTATGTACATATTTATAATTTCAAGGTTTCAGATATTTCCGTGAAGAACAAACTTCGTGAAGATCGTACAACCGTGGAGCATCGTTAAAAATTTGGCTAAAACTTATACACAGATTAACTGGGCTTGAATGATATGGACATTTCACTAATATTATGTTATACTTATAAGAAATCTACATTATGGTTGGTACGAATTTTGAAGCACATCCAAACAGAGGCACTTATTCGTTTTGCTATATATTTTTCATATAAAAGAATAGTGGAAGTTTAGCATCTGTAATTTATTTGGTACAACTTGGTGCTATTAGTTTTATCAGGAAGGGATACCATCAGGTAGAGATACAATTTTATTGTTTACTAAATTTAGTAAACTAAAAAGCGTCAAAACAACCCTGAAATTAAAAAAATAAAAAATTGTTTGTAAATTCATAACGTGAAAGCGCTTCTAAGAAAAACGCGGAGTGATGATTTTTCGGCTGTCGTTTGCTGGCTACAGAACATATCTGTCACTCTGCAATATGCATCTCGGGTACAGCTTGTGGGCAGTACAATATGCTTCCATCTGTTTCTCATCTGTCCGTTTATCTTGATATCGCTCTCGAACAGCTCCCGAACATGGTACAATAATAAGGTAGCGTACTGAGCGCTGACTCAGGACAATCCATATGCATGAGTAAGATAGAAAGAGAAACAAGTTTATCCATATGGATGCGTAAGATAGAAATAGAAGCATGAAGGAAGACTAAAACAAAACAAAAAAAGAAGAACAAGACAAGAAGGAAAAAAACAATGGCATACTCACAGCATCAAAGAAAAAATCGTATTAAAAATCGTTCAAGGCGTATTAACGTCTGGCCTATGAAATAGAAGGGCACTCGCTCCCAATACACTACCTTATTATTGTACCATATTCCGGACTGCAGAGTTCTGACGTAGGAGACAACCTTCTGTGCAGCAGCTTGGCGACACACTACGTCATGCCAAGAGTACGTCAGAGCTTTGGTGTAATTTCTAAGCTCCACTGCTCACATATGTACTGGTATACCATGAGCTAGTTTATCAAAAAATTAACTCTTACAGCAGCGATGTGCTCTATCAGCAAGCCAACTTACCGAACTTTTGTAATATCGCATAATAACTGGCTTGTTAAAGCTTTAAACAAAGTTTGCTACTGTTGCTGACAATTATTGCGAAAAACAACTCACATGCAAACAAACAACATGGATCCACTGTAATTGCATGTCCCATGCCATGTTGCAAAAATCAGCTTTAAACAAAAGCTGACAATGTCAGCGTTGACATGAAATCTGACGCTACCAAAAATCAACATATTTGACAAAGGATAACGCATGATGTGCGACTTCATCTCCTGTACTGTCTACTAGACATACATTTTATGTATCTATATACATACACACTCGTTGTATCTATCTATCTATCTGACTGGATGTGTGTCTGTCTGTCTGTCTGTCTGTCTGTCTGTCTGTCTGTCTGTCTGTCTATCTGTTTCACTGTCAGTTAGTCATTTGGACATAAAAATACTCTTTAGCACAATCAATAACCAAGAGGGTGAAACACTCTTAAAAGCGCAAATCGAGTCAGGCTGGCATTCATTCCTGCATTCATCTATCTGACTGTCAGCTAGTTTAGATTTACGTGTCGCAGTGCAGCAGTAGCAACATCAGTATCGGCTCGGCATCATTTAGGCTGTAGTGCCAAAGTCAGCAGGACAACGACGCGTCAGAGTGACATCAAGGTGTGCACATCCCTAACTCAAAGCTAAAGGCATCGCTGCGCCCACACTTGAAAATTATTTGGTAACAATGGCTGTCTGTACTCATAGCCTGCACTCACCTTGTTAATGAAAGTGTCAGACTGCCCATTGTCCTGCTGCACATACAAACACAAATATGCTTTGTCCTTTTTATAGCAAAACCATTTTCCAATAAATTATGATGAGGCTGATTTTAGCTACCATGCTATTTTATTGCAATAACAATAGATATATCCTTGCTGTGTTGTTTGTCTATACTGGCAATTTTATTTAACACACATGACACAAGCAATGTCCTGTCACATGCAAAAACATTCATATAGCAAAAATAGTAGAACTGTTTTATTTGTCAACGTTGTCCTTGCTATCCTGCATGTGCATTTGCTTGTTAGTCTGTTTACTCTTATTTATTTCAAATTTAATTTAAAATATATTTGCCTAATATCCTTTGTCTTTGTCAGTGCTGCAAACTTGTTTATAAAATATGAAAATTCTAATGTGGTTAACTAATTGTCCTATATCCTCACTTCGTTGATATATATATATACGAGTAATGGGCTGTTTTTTTAGAGGTTCCATTTTCCGACAGGAGTGGAACTATCATCATATTATTCTAACCGCACTAATGTTTGGCCTGTGAAATAAATAAATAGTTCGTTCGCTCTGAACACAATACCTTATTATACACAATACCTGAAGGATACATTTTTCGAACGAGTTAATTCTCGAAATGGGCCAGTCAATTGACCACCGAGATGATGAGATTTAACGCTATTGAATTATTTTCTCTGGGGTTACATGAATTTTTTGCATTATACGAACTAAAAAGCAACTTTGGACGACTGCGAACCATTGCCAAGCTACGGCACCCATTGCTTGAATAAGTGGTTGACATTTGCGCCACATTCGAGCCAGCCACAGCTCCCACAAGTCCGAAATGATATTTAAACACTAATAGCATAAAATTATATTTCTAATAGAGTCAATTTTCACTTTCAAATTAGGTAATCTCAGTATATTCATTAAAAAAAAAAAAACAAAAATCAAAAACACCCTGTACGTAGCCTAGCGTTTTAAATATTATCAAGCATATTTTTGCTTAAATTCTTCTGCTTTATAGTCATATGCATTCAATTTGCATGAATAACTTTTGAATCTATGTGCAAAATAATAATTACGCTTAAACTTTGTTGTTGACAATTTTGACAGTGCGATTATCAGTAATCAAAAACACAGAAAATTTAAAGCAAATAATTGAAATAAAACAAAATGTAGCAATTTTTTTTGTGTAAAATAGATTATGGTTAAATTTTGCATAAATGGAATGAAACGGTTATGAAACGGTTATTGAAAATTATGGAAGCTGAAAACTGAAATACAGAATTTCAATAACAAATTCAAAAAACTGCTTAAAATACCATTAAAAAAGTTCTATTACGAAACGGTTATAAAACGGTTTTGAACCGGTTATGCAATATAATGTTACATATTTGATTATCTTGTTGAGATCTGCTTTATTTTTCTGCAGAAATAGCATTTAAAGTTACTATTGATAGAATATTTTTATTCAGAACCATTTGAATTTAGTGACTTAAATTTTGTTACTACTTATGTAGTACGACAAGTTTTAAGCAATAAATTTGCATACACATAAAATTATTGATGCCATAAAAACAATTTTCATGCAATTGACCATAAACGCAACGATTGAAGGAACTCACATACGCGCATTAAATATGCTTACAAGATGTGATTTAATAATTTCTTAACTTTTATCGTGACACATTTTCGGATACACTTGTATAACGATGCTTCATTCAGTTAGTACCAGAGAAGCTGAAAAAAAAAAATGCTTAAATATTTAACGATTTTATAGCACAGGTCTACAAATACCGGGGTCATGTCAGTTGTTGGAAAGCTGAGGGTCATTTCCGAAGTAATTTGCTGCGTAGAATCCGAATCCGGGGTCAGAATTGGTCCATCACGTCAGGATTTTGAAATATTTGAGGTTATGTACCCGAATGACGTCGAAGGGATATATTTCGTAACTTCGAATAGCCATAACTTTGCGAAAAAAATACTAGGCTCCAGTGATTCCTCCGCAATATTATTTATTACTCCAGCTCTATGTATAAATTTTTTTTGTGCATGGAACTTGGCATGTAAAGCCATAAATATTCATTCACAAATATAACCACATGGCTCGGTGGAGCACAAATTTCAAAAACAAAATTCATCCGTTAGATCGGGTAATGCGGACACGAGACTCAAGTATATTTGGTAAGACAAAAACAACAAAAAAATCTGCAAATGATAATTTCAGCGTTGATTTTTCATTCGTCTTACATTATGATACTTAAATTGTTCATGCTGTAATATAAAGCCAAGTGTAAGTGTGATTGAGGCAGCAAACAAAAATCTACTGATGAGAACTTTGGAGTTTTTTGTAAAATATGAATATGGCGACTAATCTAGTCTTACTGGACAAACCAAGATACAGTCTTCACCTAAGTCCCATTGAAAATTTCTGAATCTGCACGAAATAAAGTGGTGAACCATAATTTTATCAGAGCTGAGGCGTTTCATTGGAAAAGTTTTGGAATGTGGCTATTACAGTTCAGACAATACGAATCAAATTATAAGTTGTGCTTCAAGAAAATGCATAATCATAACACTAAAATATTATAAATCTTTAAAATTCAGGAACTTTCAAATCCATCATTGAAAGTGTTGCATTGCGGAGTATTCTAAATCGGCGACATACGTATTTACATGCAGTCAAGCATAAAATCGACTTGAATAGAAAACTTTTCGCTATTTTACATATCTGCAATGTAACAGAACGAGTGCGAGTGAAATAAAAAAGATAGCAGACATACATACGAAAATGCAAAGTCAAAAAAGTACCGTTTTATGACTCGTAAATCGCAACAGCGATAAAATCGTAAGCATGTGAACGAACAAGTCAACTAAGAAAAAACTGCGAGAGAGTGAGCGAGGATGATTGGCGAGTAAAGCTAAAAAGAAACACCAAACGAGTTGCTTTAGAGCAAGTTTATGTGTCTCGTAAGTCACACAATAAATTTAATTTTTCTTCTACTGGCGAATTGCAACATTGCGCTAATGACAAAAGCAGCAATAAAAGCAACAACGCCGCCGTCAAAATCATAGCCAAAAGCGATAACAAGTGCATACGAGTATATGAGCGAAAGAGAGAGAGGGAGAGAGTACGAGAGCAGGCGACGAACAAATGTGCATTAAGCGAAAAGCATATAGTGAGCGAGTAGAGCGAGCATGTGGAGCGCTGTATTGCAGTTAGACTCATTTCGCCAATTTTAGCCCGTACGAGTATGCTGTACGGGGTCCAAGGAAGTGGCATTTAAACTGCAAATGGAGGAAGTTCATTATTGTCAGTGATTAATGGCAAAACTGGAATGGACACAACGCGCGAGAATTCAATACTAGAACACAGGCAGGCAGGCAGACGAGCTGGACCTTTGCTAGGGTGTCACACAAAGGATGGTTGGTGTGTGGTGTGTAGCACAAAGGTTTGGACTGAACTGTTTGCATGCAGTTGCCATGATGACGTTGTTGTCACCATCACCATCATCATCATCGTCCTTGTTGTTCTTGTCGACATTTGAAGTTGTTGCTGTTGTTGTGTTGTTCTTCTTGTTGATGGCGTCCGGCGTTCAGGCCATTTACGGGTTTTAGTACTTCCGTTTGTCGCTAACTCGCTGGCAAATGTTAGCCGTGCTGCTGCTGTTGCTGTTGTTAACTGAAAGCCGCTGCTTTGCTCATCGTTGAAATTTTGGATGTACTCCGTATTAAGTGCGAGCATATGATGCACTGATATGGAGCATCAGCAATTCAGCGTATGTTGTTAGCGATTTTGGCAAAATCTAAGTTATTACAATACTCGAAGTACCCTACATAGGGTTTTAAATGGGTAGTGCTTAATATAGCCTATTTGGTACAGAGTATTTTAAAGAAGATTTCTTAAAATAAGCTTCATAAAAAATAGTAATTTGTGTTTAAAAATATATTATAGGGGTTTGTTGACATATGTCAGTTACTTCTCCTCTTAGTCGCCTTCCGATTCAATGCAAGTTGAGAATCTTGGTACATTTTTGATGCCCTCAGCTACTTCTTATAGTGCTGGACCTCTTGTAGAACCCCCTCATCGGTTCCACCCCGCGCACCATGCACTCTACTGGGTTTCTTATCAACATATTTCACTCAAACGGACACTATAAGGCGAGTTTTCATACCGCTGGTGCCCGATGTGCTTAGGAGAACCCCCCAAAATAAATTTGATCAAAAACCATATTTTTGGACGAGACGCATTTCCATCTCGGTGGCTATGAAAGCAAGTGAAATTGCTTTATTTGAAACTCTGAAAACCTACACTTAATCATAAAGAAGCCAATCTATCCTCAGCGTGTGTTAGTTTCGTGTGGTTTGTGGAATGGTGCATCATTGGTACGTTTTCTTCGATGAAATAATGCTTGTAACGCTGTGTCAGTCAACGGAGTGCACTAAAGAGCGATGAAAACCGAGGTTTTGTAGCTAGAAGTTAGGTACAAGGACTTGTAGAACATTAAGTTACAGCAGATTAGTAGGACATGCCACACAAGCCACCAAACAATCGATTTTTTGCGCACTAAGTTCGCTAATCGTGTAATCAGCTGTTTTGGTTATGTCAATTGGCCTTCGCAGAGCTGTGATTTATTGCCGTTGGACTTCTTTAGATGAAGTTTCTTGAAAGGCAGATGTTATGAGAACAATCAACAAACGGTTCAGGTCCTTAAGCATAACCATCGATCAAATGTACTGACAAATAGAGTTGACAGGACTCATGCTAGCCACGCTAGCCGAATCAACCACATGTATGAAATTGTATTACATCATTATTCGGAAGAAATGCTCTGGCCAATAAAACAATAACATTCAGAAACATATTGATTTATGTTCATTTTATTGCCTTTTTATAAAGAAACTGGTAGATGCCCGACTCCTATAAGCAATAATGCACAAACATAAACATTGAATCCGATTTGAATTATATTTTACAGTTACATATGCTCATATGTGGCAATACCTTATTAACATTTGCATTATGTTCGCTTATTGTACTTTTCATTTGCTGCGTAACTAGTGGCCGCTCAGTTAAACTGACACTCTCAGCACCTTTTACAAACACTCATAGTTTACTATTAGATTATAAGAGCACATATTGATGCATTGGCGCTGCGCGTCTCTCTCTTTCTTTCACACTCTCTGTCTCTCATCTTTAGTCACTGCTCTATTTTGTTCATTTATATTTTTTTGTTCCACTGATATCTAATAAAATTTTGTGTAGCTGTACTAAAACTTCCGAATTCTTGCTGTACATTTAGCACTAGTAGCTAATACGCTCTTTGCCTAGTTCCTTGTATAGCGTACAAACAAATTGTCCGAAATGAATGGCAGCACATTTTAGCTGCCATAATCATTAGAGCACTGATTTGCAACTGTCGCCAACATGAGTGCCCAGAGACAGCGAATGATTTGGCATTTCAGATAGTATCGTAGTACTACTTGTAGTAGCGAGCGACTCTCAATTGCGATTTACGCATAAATGAAGTGCAGCGCCACTCACCATGCACCATTGCAAAGAGTTAGAACAAGCAACTAATTGCTTGTAACCAACTTTTGCTAGGGAACGCATTGAAGCAAGACTTCAATGTGAATTTAAGTAACTAAAAAATTTTACATTAACAATTTTAAATACTTGTTTTCGAACTGAAACTCAGTGAAAGTTTTTGCTCTATGTCTTCATTAAAAAGGCGATAGTTGCAGACAACATACTCATTTTCATTTCTTTCGAAAACAACCCAATCCGACTACAAACTTATGAAATAACTTTCTCAAAAGCGCTAATGATATGCAAAAATGTTATCTACCGCACCACAATTGCGTGAACTCCAAGTAGTCAAGAACATATTCCATTCCGTATGTAAGCACATTTATGTATGTATTTTTCAAAAAGTCTTTTTCAAAAAGTCGTGGCACTTTAACACCCACTCACAAACACTCGTTGAGTGTCTCTAAAGAGTCATAAAAGGAAAGTGCCAACATTTGCGCACTTTATCATCTAGCACACTTTTTTTCTTCACGCAGAAAGGTAAACATTTGCCAACACTGCCAATTATACATATATTCGTGTCCGTATACGGCAACTGTCTTCCCCAAAAACTCTTCGCGCTATCCCAAAAACCATCCATCCCATACCAGTTCAACGCAAACACCACTTGCCATATATGTTCGTTAGCATGTAACTTATTCAAAAGACGCATTAACCCACTTTGTAGATATATTTTACGTATCTTAAACTGAATTCAAATTGGAGTGTTGGGGAGTTGAGCTCAGAGATTTTACGCCGCCTTTAATGAAATCAGTCGGCTTTCCTTATTGCTTCGAAACTCCCACCTTCAACACTGCTTGCTGTGTTGATCTGCTCCACTTCGGTTTTAATTAATTAAAATTCTGCATGCGAATTATGTTTGTCCTGCGTCCTTTTGCATTCTGTTTTCTTTCGCTTTGCATGTACAATATTTCAGCTGCTTTACCTTCATTCCTCATAGATATTATCCTTGTTGTAATGTTGCACGGCTTTGACTTTTTCCGCTTCCTTTACCTTAATGCCTTTTCCGCGTTTCAAGCGCTTTTGCCTTTTTAATTACCCGCGCATTTATCGCCATTTGAGTGTACAATTTATCCGTTTTAATAAAGACATACTTCATTTGTAAGTACGAATATGATGATAGAGTGTTATCAGTTATTTTACTTGAAGGTGGCGTGCTAAGCTAAGTTTAAATATTTATTCACTTATTTTCTTGATTTGCAACGCTTCTAAATCACAGTATTCTTAGCATTATATACAGTGTGTGTGTGTGTTTTTGAGAGGTATAGAACACTATACTAGATATAGAATACTGGATCGCGCAACCGATTAAACAAATCGATTGTAACGGAAAATTTATCGGTTAAGACTGCGGGAGCAGGTATAAATAGCGGCGTATTTGTATCAAAAGTCGGTCTATACAGGAATATGTAGTAGAAAATGGTGACTGCAAAGCGACTTGGACTCGCTCTTTCCCTGTCCCAGATAGATAGTTCCGTGGGGTTTGTTCCGACAAGAATCAGATAAACAATACTATGGAATTTGCTCCCATAGTGTCAGCATGATCAATCAACTACTTCCCGTTAATCCAAAAGAGTTAGGGGACACGGTGGGCACCTACCTAGATAATTAACCCATTGGGTTTTAAATTCAAGAAAGTAGAATAGCACGGAGTATCATCCTTCGAGACCAAATAGCCTAAGTCAATGGCGTAGTGGGGCTAACATCTCAACCCGCCGTTGCGAAGTATGACCCAATAATGAGCATATCCTGAATATTCAATCCGGCTGCCTCATCTAAATACCAATCACTTCTGAATAGGAAATGTTTTACAAATGAAATAAAGATTTGCAGTGTTGTATATTTTCTAAAAATGGAATTAGCTAGGCTTTGGGACTCGACATCAACCCCTCCATGGGACCAGCCTGTTACAAGGTACAAGAAACGATGGGTGATGTGACACAGATTCGAATTTGTAATTCGGTTCGAATCTCTAGTGGTACTAATTTATGAATCTATAGCTTTCCATGTTCACTTTAAAGCTATAGATTCATATTTTAGTATCTCAGGAGATTCGATGTGACCGATGTAGCATGCCTAATACAGATTTTGCTATATTTATGCAATAAGTAACACCTTTAGTACACACAGATAAAAAACAAGTTCAAGATCAGTTTTTGAATATCAATTTTTACATAACTTTGGGATATTAAAAAAAAAATCGATCCCACGTGTTTCGGTTTTCGTATCCGAAACATTTCTTCGGATTCGGCTTCGTTAAAATAATTCGTATTTCAATTCCAGAAGGATTTCGCTGGTCGAATTTACCAGATCTTGAGAATATGAGTTCCATACTGTTATTTCCAAGTGAATTCAAATAGCGAAATTCGTCTGAAAATTAACCATTTTAACGAAACCGAATACTGGAACACGGAAGAATATGATATTTTTTTATATCAATATCATGAAATGATATGAAACCGTTTCAGACTGTTGGTCTGGTCGTTTTTCGAATACAAGTTTCTTCTATCATAGATAATTTTTCAAAATCAACGAAAATTCAACAAAATTAAATTCGACTTTCATTCAGTTGTCGATAATTTCACTATACTTCCATGAATTGTCTGCAACAGTAGCTTGGTTTCTTCGTAAGGTTCTTTTTTACATAAAAAATTAAAAGCTGAGCATTTTTTAGCTGTTTAAAATTTTTTTAGTCGTTTTAAATTTTGAATAAAAAAAATTACTTTTTCGACATATTTCTTCCTATTGCTCCGTAACTACCGAGCCGATTGTCCAATATTTTGATTTGGCATTTCACTTAACTTAAACGGTTAATCCCAAGTAGAGATTTATTAATATTTTGAAAAAATTTGGAAAAACAATTCAAAAATTTCTTCCATAGAAAACCATTTTTTTTGGGATTTTCGTGTTCAGATGTTGAAAATCAATAAGAAATGGTGTTGCATAGTGTAATTTTGTACTTCCCAAGTTATATGATATGCTTTCATGGTAACTTAAAGCCGCACCTCTTTTTGTCGTATCTATAAAGTTTAAAAGATCATGAAATATATTATTTTTGTACAGAACAGCTGTTCTTTTTAGAGCCACACTTCAAATAGCTAACTATCATAAACCAGACGCTACTCTACTATGTTTAATTTAAGAACCGAAAGCAGACACTTCCAAAAACCATAACAAAAAAAGTGCAATCGAACGAAAATTTTTAATAGGCTAACAAGCGTCATAAATAAAATACTCATTACAATAAATCAAAAAAAAACAAACAAAAAATTGTTTAATGGAAAATTCATGTACATGAACAATGAACGAGTACTAGCTGCATTCATTGCTACTCATCCTACTACAGATCCCACACTCCTGTACAAAAACCGAGCCATAAAACATTTTTCTTAGGATGCGTGTTGAAATATTCAATGACTCTGGAGAAAGAGAAAGAGAGAGAGAGAGAGAGAGAGAGAGAGAGAGAGAGAGAGAGAGAGAGAGAGTAGCAGTTCCCAATTCGAATGTTCGGAGGGTGGTCTGCTTATCGTTGGCTAAAAATCAAACGAGCCGCATAAATGGTTTCGAGTCTGGTCTCTGTCTCTGTCTATGTCTGCTTGAATGTTGACTTTGCATGTTCGATTTTAAAATGTCCTTTTTTTGTTTGGTACTATTTTATACAAAAATTCAGGGGTTGCAGGGAGCATGGACAGCGCACATAAAGCAGTAATTGTTTCTAGTGTAGTGTTCGAATTAATTTCGTTTAAGCGGGGTAAATAGACGAAATTGTAAATTTTAATTTGATTAAATTGTAGCACGAGTCTGACTTTGAAACACTCTTTTTGCTATTTCGGTTAAGTTAGCAGCGCTCCTTTGGGGTGTACACTTCAATATAATTAAGAAATCCACAAATTTTGCGAGTGTGAGTGCAATAAAATTTTTTTTTTTTTTTTTTAACCATAATTTTGAAAACAAATCTTGTTATCAACATTGAACACGAAACAGTAGCGCCTCGTAAAATAGAGCTCAGACCAGACAGCAGCATAGACTGCAACGCAATGAAAGTGAAACGAAACAGTAGGTACAGCCAGCTAAGCAAACCAATCCGCTGTGTCGTCTGGTCTGGCAGTACTGTCAGTTTTACTGGTTCTTTGGTATCTCCGGTTTTGTCCAGTCGATGTTTGTGTCCTGCTGTGCGCATTTTATTGCGTGTTGACTTCTCAACGCGGGTATATTCCACTCCGCTCGCACGTCGTGTTACTGATTGTTGTGCGTAGATAAAAACCTGCCAAGTGTTGCAACTCAATTTGCGTTTGACTTACATTGAGGGTTGGCAGCCCTCTCTACTCCACCCTACCGGTTCGATTCGTGAAGTTTTTAATTCAGTTTTTTGGTTTGCGCACAAATTTTAATCTCCTGTTGACGGTAAATCAAACAGTCCCATGGGTAAATGAGAGACAAAATTTTGCTTCTGGCCTCCCGTGGCTATGCCTGATTTTGCGTTGCAACTGGAAAGTGAGTGCTACTGTTTGCCAGGCAAGTACTAGGGTACTGATATTTACTGCTTAGTGTCAAGGAAAATTGCATTGCTTTTCCATATAGGTATATAGATAGGTATACACTTATTTTAATTTTTTTTTTTATTGTCATTGAATTTTTCGTAAATCGTTTTGACAGTTTTTCAGGCATACTTTTATTTAACTACGCATTCGATTTGGTACCGCTTTGCTTTTTGAGGGGTCATAGATATACTCTGACTTTGAAGCTTTGTTCTGACTGAGGGTTTTAAAGTATGATTTATTTATATTACAAATTGTTTTATTGTGATAAGAAGAATTAGGTAAGCAAATATATATTTATGCAGGAATTCTTTTTTATGTCAAAGCTACACAAAATGCTTTTAGATGAGAATGTGTGTATTTCTAAAAGTTCTTCCATTGAAGAGTTCTACCATTGAATTGCAGATACAAAATATAAAGAAACTAGCATTAGTGTAACATAAAAAGTGAAGCTAAGAATTGCTTGGAATTTGTGCAGATTGGGACGGTTGAAGCTGAAGCTGTAGGGATAAAATTTTAGCAGAAGGATAACGACTACAGATGAAAATATCTATGGGGTTGTTATCTACAGAAGTCGTACTAATGCGAAAGTGAGTCTGTAATTTGAAGAAATTTGGAATTCTAGTTGGCCTTTTCGTAGAAATAATCCATTAGTATTTACAATGGTTCGTTGTCCAGACTCTTCATTAACTGGTAAACATAACTCAATGTATAATCCATTAGTCGTGGAGCCGAACTTGTATAAATAACAGTCACGGCAAGATAAATCGCTATTCCACTGGGGTCTGAGAGAGTTGCAGCTAAATTCGCTGAATTCGGCCAAGCGTTCCGAAACAACTTCGATGATCTGATCTTTATTAGCAACTGGAGCTGCTATTTTCCTAACTCAAACGATGTTTGCGACTCCAATTCCTCCAATTGTTGTTAACTGTTTGCATTTAGGGTCGCCAAAAAAACAAGTTCTATAGTTTTGTTGCTACTGCATGTAGGTTTAGGTTAGGTATACGGACTATTTTTTCATGAAATCACAAAAACATTAGACTTAATAGCTGAAAACTAAGTAATAAATGGTAAAAATTTCATAATTTTTACATCGTTTGAAACTTTTGGGACAGTTTGACTTATTTCTTAGACCTTCGACTTGAGATGTATAAATAAAATCTTACTAACAATTTGAACTTCAAAATTATATATCTTCACACGATGGGGTTATAAAACGTTTGAATTTTATCATAAAACTTGAAATTTAAGTAACTCGAAAATGAAGGCCAACGTTTAACTCCATTTAATTCAGCGTGTTTTTTAGTTTACCAGCCTAGTCCCTACTAAATTCACACACAGTGTTAATTGTTGTGTAGAGAACAAAATTTGAGCTTGAACTTTCTCCACTTATGGGTGAAGTTTCTAAAAACACCGCCATAGTGAGTATTATAAAATGAAAACAACTGTCCACAAATCAGCTCTCATTAGCGGTTTTCGAGTGCATTTATGATGAATGAATCAGTCAAAGTCAAAGCCATTGCACCAACTCTTTTTCACAATTTGCACGGAAACGGAACACATCGGAATGGATGTTCGAATGCTAGCTATTTTTGGACATTCCCAACTGAATGGCAATCAAAAACTTCGACACTAATTTGGACTTCTGTAAACGACCCATGGTAGTACATGGCATAACAAGTCAACGCAAATATCAATTTAGTGTACACTCGAGGCGGGGCCGAACATTAGTTATGAAGCAGAAATTACTCGTACATACATTAATCGTAAGTGAATTAAACTACTCAAAAACCATCGAATACAGCTGATTCGTAACTCTTGCGCAGATATACCAGGGATGCTGTATAGCTTTACATTTTGTTAACGAATACCTTCAAGTAAATTGATGAAACTGGAAAAAAAAATGTACTTAAATTTGAATGATTCGGCATGAATAATGCTAATCTCCAGATCTAATAAGTTTGTTCATTTTTCGACTTATATTAAAGCATCTGCATAGTGTGATTCTAGTAGAATTTTGTTAGATTATCATTGCGTTGTACTCTCATCCATTTTGTACAGCAGAGCCAAACTTCTGCAGTGGGTAAACACCTTCGACATGCCGAAGTTTTCTGCTCTCTGCTTCGAATTGCGTTGCTCTGTTGCTGCAAATCGGCACACTAAACAAATTTTGACTCAGTCATTGATAAACGACTTTGCTATTAAAAGGCTCACATCAAATTTCGCGCAGTGTCAACTACACACTTTGGTTTGTTCATCTTTTAATCGATATCGATTTTAATTTGCTTAACTTATTTAATTATGTAGTTTCTTTAATTATGTAGTATATATAGAAAATTTTGATTACACAAATTGTTTTTGTAAGATGAAAAATATATATAATAAAACTTAATAAGTTGTATTCGAAATAGTTGAAATCAGATACATATGTGCAGTTCTACCTTTTCATAAATGTAGTTTCCAGTGGGTTTCCAATAGTGTATTATGCAGATACATTCTAATTGGTAACAGCATTAGTATCGAAATTAGCTTTAGTTGGCGGCATTTCACATTTCGGAAACATGCCACTCTCATAGGTCGGTACCATGTATTTGATATTGATGAAAGCATTTGGACCACCACAATGTTCCAGTATTTTAAGCGTATCCTCAATGACATCACCAATGCGACGACTGCGATCTGGATCGATGCCAGCTCCAAGATTGACATTAATATTTTTATAGATATTACAGACAGCCAGCAGTTGACGATAGAATGGCACTAGCGCTTGACCAACACAGGGTCCTAAAAAACGCTTGGTTTTTGAACTGACAGAAAGTTTTGCAATATTTGATACATACCCAAACGCACCATTAATTGTATAACCTGCAGTGCAGATATAATAATCTTCTTGTCACGCGTCATAAAGGCACGTTTTAATGGTAATATCAGCTTTGGTATTACGGGTAAAATTTTATTCGGTGCCTTCATAATCATATCTATAGCACCATTGAGTGCCAGTAGACGTGTATCCACGTCTCTATCGGCAAGTCTGGCATATAGTTATACATATATACAATATAAAGAAGGATATAACTGGAGCGCACAATATCAAACTTACCCATCAACAAATATGGGCAAATAGTAGCAGTAATCCAGTTGCTCCGGTTTGCAACTCCAACGCAACGATGGCTCTTTGGTTGGATCCTGCTTGGAACTACGTTTACCCATGACAGCTGGAATATCGCCACGTGCCACATAGATCTTGAAATTGGTTTCTTCGATCAATTGACGCTTATAAATGTTAACTCTGTAATGCGTAACTTGTTAAAATGTGCGCAAGTAAACTTTACGCTACAAAAACCTACTTTGGTGGTGGTTTTACCGTTGTATTCTTCTGCAATGACTGATAGGTAAATGCAGGCACCTCACGTTTTTCCTAAGTACAGATAATTGGCGTAGCACTTCAAGAAACCAGAGTTTATACCATATTTCCAACTTACCTGCTTGCTACGCATAAAGAGCACTTCACGGCATTCCTTGCCCGAGACATGTTTGATTTGTTTTTTTGCAGAAAAACATTTTTCCTTGGACATTTCATTTTCTTCTGTTTGAGACAACATCATGGTGTTCTTCGGCGGCTTTTTCTGGCGCAATTCCTATGCAAATTTTAAATAAGTATATAAATATATCGAGTAAATCGTGAAATTCAAGAAAAGAGTTCAAATTTTGTATAAAATATTTTCTGTTTATAAATTGAGTTTCAGAATATTGGAACAAATTTAGCAAAATTATTTTGTTGTTTTGTGTGTGTGTGTGTCTGTCGGCGTTAGAAAAATTAGTTGTCATAATTGTTAGCATTTCGAAAGCCTACTATTGTTTTTACGTTAGTTTCTTTAGTTTAATATAATTGAAATAAAATATTGAGGTGTTGGAATTAGTTTTAAAGGATTCATAAGATATGACGTAACTAGCACTATATCGCATCGGGTAAACCTGTGTCTATATTCATGTGAAAGCCTACTTCATAAGCTTGAATTTTCAGTTTATGTCATTCCACTGATGTTTAAACAACATTTTTTTTTTGCTCTGTGAAAATGTCGACTTCTGCTCCAACAAAACGCAATTTGCGGGAAGGTTTGCTTTTGTGCTTTCATTTGAGTACTGCTTTCATCGGTTTAAAAGTGGTGAATTTGATACGGAAGACAAAGGACGTCCGGGCCAGCCCAAAAAGTTTGAAGATGAAGAATTGGAAATTTTGCTCTACGATGATCCTTGTCAAACCCTTCAAGAATTGTCAGAATCATTGGGAATTGACTTGTCAACAGTTGGCAAACACCTCAAAATCGTGGGAATGATTCAAAAGCAAGGAAATTTGGTGCCGTACGAATTGAAGCCAAGAGACGTCGAAAGGAGTTTTTTCACTTGCGAACTGCTGTTTCAACGGCATAGTCGGAAGAGTTTTTTGCATCGTATTTTTACTGGCAATAAAAAGTGGATCCATTACGACAACCAAAAGCGAAAGAAATCATGGGAATCACCCGGCCATGCATCAACATCGACGGCCAAGATAAATATTCATGGTGCCAAGCTCATGCTCTGTATTTGGTGGGTTCAGAAGAGTGCTGTGTACTATGAACAGCTAAAACCTAACCAAACCATCACTGGTGAACGCTCGGCCACATGTTGCAAGATCTGTCAAGGAAACGCCCAGACATAGCCCCTGCACTACTCCAAACACAAACTCTTTGCAATAAACACAATCAAGCAAAAGGATTACAACAAAAGCAATAAAAAAAAAAACGAAAAAAATTTTAAAACAAACAATTGTATACTTAACCTTTATTGTTTAATAAACCAATTGCGAATTATAAGCGCTTTACAGTTTTTTAATGAAAATAGTATGTGTGTAAGCTTGTAATGAACGCCGCATTACTCCAAAATAAAAAGAGATAGACGCTGCGCTCTCGAGAGGTCGTGTGTGCAAATGAGACTAAAATCTATTTTTATTCTTGCAATTAGATTTTGGTTTAGGCTACTTCCTTCTTATCAAAACTAGAGCCCCAAAATTTGGTGTGAAGGTCACTAATATGAAGCGTTATAAAATTGGTCTAGATTATTCGTCTGAATTAGCACCCCAGAAATCTAATGTACAGATAGCATTCCTTGAATAAGTCACTTCATTCTTATACAATTTCGAAATTCAAGATAAACAGTTACTATTATCCAATCAAACCAATTTGCAGCATTGTACCAGACAGACACTTTATTGATTAATGAAAATATTACAATATAAAAACAAACTATATGCATATAAAATGCATTAAAGCTAGGCTTGTACCCTAGATAAACATTTGTAGTTATAAAATTTTGGTTTTATTTACCTCTTTCATGAAAAGCACACCAACTCGATGATAATTTGACATTTTGCCAGAAATGTTAATATAGACCAAAGAATTGGTAAACCAAATATGTCCAAAAAAGAAACACTTTTATAAAAATTTGCACGTTTATCCGAAAAAAAAAAAAAAAATTAAAAGTTTCAAAACTGAAATGAAAGTATAAATTTGGAATTGATTTTTAGTGAAATGACATTTTGTTTTATAATAAAAATTTTTTTTGTGAAAGCAAATCCAGCGATTTCCTAGTGTGAAACTAATTAAGTAGCAAAAATACTATTTCGCTAACTAGCTGATAGTATGCCAATTCGCATCTCTCCTAACAGACTGTCGATGGTAGGCATAATTTACTTATATAAATTTAAGCTACCAGCAAAAGTATCGTCATGGAATACCATGTGATCCATAGTAATCTGATGGAACTGTGCATCCGACAGTTCATTTCGCATTACTCTTGCATGAATAGTTAATAATTTTTGAGTTTCTGCAACATTTTACAGATTTCTTTAAAAATAAATTCTCGAAATTCTTTGCACGTGTTGGCCATCTGTTTAGTTTATTACAAAAACTTTTTAATCCATAAAAGAAAGCAGCAACTTACACATATAGTCACATATTATTCATTACATTCTTCTGTACTTTTAACAATGCACTCCACACAATTTATGGTCTTTTCTAGAAGAGCTCTACAGTTTTGAAGTGCACAAACTTTGATGGCCAAATTTTAACCATCGCATATTCCGGGTGTTCGGATTATACTCGCGCTTGTATTTTTCTCTTCTCATCGTTGCGTTTCACATACTTACATATTAAGTTTGTAATAGTTTGTTGAAATATTAATCGAAAAGTTTGTATTTTGGCTACTTGCAAAGGTTCTCTTATTAGCTTAGTGTTTTCTTCGTCTTGTTTCCATTTGTTCGAGTTGTAGATTTTTAGTTATTTAATTAGTACAATCAAAAAGTTATGGTTGACATTATTTCGAAGTCGATTTTGATTGAAATTGAGTTTACAAATCATGATTAATACGTACTGTACTTACCATCACTTTGTTTTCTCGCCTTCTCGATGTAATAAAAGAGTTGTTTTTTTTGTTAGATTCTGAGCCTACCCAAAACCTCACAGTCGAAGAGCAAATGTGGGCTAGTTTCGTCGTCCTCAAGACAAAGTCTACACACTATTTCATAGAAAAGACCTAGCTTGTTTAGATGATATTTCAGTCGGTGATGAACAGCCAGCTAGCCCATGAGTAGCCTCAAGTCTAACATGCGTTGATTTCATCAGCAATTTCACATCCAACCAGGAACTCAACAGATTCCGACTTTGCAGCTGGTTGACTTTGAGAGTTCTGGAGAGTATTGAAGAGTGGTATAATTTATACTATGCGGAAAAATTCCAAACAGCTGGTACTTTAATAGCCGCTTGGCTATATGAAAAGATGGTAAAGTTGTTCGCCTAATGACACTTTTCCAAAACAGCGGAAGCAGACTTCAATGGCATGGACCACAGATTAAAATACTGTGTTTCGGCCACCCATAGCAATAGAGATCCATGTATTAAGTTCGGAGAAACCAGCATCTATACCCGTGTCGGGCATCTATAAACGTGTGAGTGAGTTGATGGTCCACTAGCAGCGAACTGAGAAGTGTCTGTAGGTGTAGAGTTGCTATTAAAACAAATGGGTGAAAGGGTGAATCGACTGGGCAACATTTCTGCTTGAGAACATAGGTGCAGCAGTTGGAAATGAATAGAATGTTAAACGGGATACCATAATATACAGGAGTGTAAGATAATATATGCCGTAATATTTTGGCTCTAATTGTCAGCGTACAGATTTTCTGCGTTAAAAGTCTAGAGCCTCATGCATAGTGTTTAGCATTCCAGAAATTTGGTTTGAAACTTATTAATAAAGAGAAAGAAAGCCCTGCAAAAATGCATTCAAAAGGTAAACAATGCATTTATAGACTTGCATGTCTTCCTTTTCGTACGTTTACGTTTGATAAAACAAACCACAGCAAGTATTGTGCATATTTCAAAAAACCAAATGCTTGCCCAGATATCAAGTTATAATGAGAACAAATGCAAGTTAACGAGCGATATGCTTGTCTATACTCTTTTGCATGTCACTCTATCCTCTCCCGCTTTATTTCTTTAAAAAATATGTATGTATGTATGTAGAATTTACTGGTTTGTGCTCTAGTATGTATGAATAACACTGTTGGTCATGTACAGAGCTATTGAATAACTCTTCTCTATTTTACCAACTGAGAATAATGAAAGCGTAAGAAACAAAAAATGGAGCAGCTAGCTGTAATGCACCATTGAGTCACACCTAAAGTGAGAAAGAGACGAACGAGACAGGCAATATTGAATAGTAAGTGAAGTGAAGTGTTCATTTTACTCATTTGCCGTGTCTTTTCTCGAACCAAATTCAACACAATTTACAACTTGTTGGAACTTGTTTAGTTCGTTTTCAATATTTTTTAAAGAAACAAGTTGAAAGAAGCTTAGAAATGATTTGAGACATTCACCAAATGAATGTCTTTGCAATTGGTCTAATAAAGACTTTAAACTACAACTCGGACAGCATGCATCTATATCTTGTAGAGCAGTAGGTGTTTGAGAGAAAGTACTACAAATGTTATACAATTTCGAATTTCGCGCTACTAACCCTCTAACAAAAAATGAACAAACACTTCATCAAAGTATATTGTTCTTACATATGGCGTCCATTAAATGTTAGTGTCATTGTCAAGAAGACGCGAAAGTCAAATGTGAAATTCCCAGCGGCAATTTTCTGCTATGTACCACAAATTTATGATGTTTTTTTTTCTATTTCTGGCTGCACTTTACTGCATATATCGTATCGTATCGTATCGTATCCTTTCTGAAAAATACCCTATATAAATGGTTTCGTCTTTTTACATATTTTCACTAGCTGGCTGACAAGTGAAACACTTTCCAGCAAATTGCGCATGCAACATATTTGCAAGCACTTTGCGTATCGAAGCGTGAAGTTGAGAGTAGGACGAGAACTAGGACTAGCATGAAGAGTGATGCAGGACTTTCGCTTTTCGTGGTGTTTTGAGTGTGAGTCGAATTACATTGAATTGTGCCCCTGGGCGTTTGTGTCAATTTATGCACTCTCCTGCAATTTCCGCTATATTAAAGCAATTTCCATGTGAGCTCAACTACAATCAAAAAATATAGACAGGCGTACTGCAACAGCGTACTACAATATTTCCACCATAAGTATATACATGTGTATACCAACGTCAGCGTCATCGCCATCTTCAATGACTCAATAGCAGTGCTCTGCCACCGCTCATCATCGTCAACAGGACTAACAACAGGATGTGTGCGTCTGTGCTTGCGCCTGTATCTGTATCTGTGTCTGGGTTTGTGCCGAAAATGCCCTCAAGGGGACATCTGAAGCGAGTGTATTTCGTAATTTAATGTTAGCACACACTCACTCTCAATGGTCTATTTAACTTATCGTAGTTATATGTATGCACTATGAGTATGTGCAGCTATAAGATACTCTTATATTGCAAATGATTTTCCAAATTTCGGTTTTATGACTTAACCATAATTATGTTTTATGTGTGCTGTCTTGCCTGCCCAGACTTTTGTTTAATTAAATGTGTCTGTGAGTTGAGTGAAATTTATGATATATTTGTTAAATAATTTGATATTTTATAATTTCTTATAGTAGAATTTTCTGGTTTTCATATCAGATCAAGTCAAAAGTCTTCGATGTATCAGAAAGTATGAAAAACTTGTTGCGAATTATACTGACTATCATTACACAGGTAAAAATAAAAATAAAAAAATGTAAGCCAGCTTGAGGTCTTATTGCCATCAATAATGCAAACGGAAGCTGCTGCCACAGCAATCAAGAGAAGGCAGTATCTTTTGCTGCTCAACTGGAGCCACAGTTTACTAATTTTTTCTCTTTGCAGTAATGCTAAAGTAGCAATAGTTGACTCAGCTCTTCTTGCTCACCGGTTAGACTGGGCAAAATGAAAGCTGAAATAAAATCTTCGTTGGGTATATTGGAATGGATGCAGCAACTTTAAAAGGACTTCGACAAAAATGTATTTTACTGCTGGTGCTTCTTTTTAATACCTGCTTCTTATTCCTAAGCCTTCAGACCAGGTTCTCTTCTTTTTTTCAGAGAGTGCTTCCACAACTTAATCACCAGTTTGGGTTTCGACACAGTCAATTTACTCCGGAACAGATTAATAGAATTGTAAAGTAGATAATCGATCTAAGATAAACAATATTCCGCTGCAGAATATCTTGATGTAAAAGAGGCTTTTGATCGTGTGTGAAGTTGTGATAAAGGTCTTCTTCATAAAAAGAGTTACTACCTGAATTCCAATGTATATTCCTCCAGTCATTCCTTCAGTATTTAAAACTTATTTATAATAATAACTTAAAACTTTATTCAGAAAATATCTGCAAACCTGCTAAATTTATTGTTGACATATGAATAAGCCCAGTTGACGACAATGCCAATCGTTCATATAGAACTCATTTTGTTTACGATACAAATTAATACAGCTCTGGTTGTCCAGTCCACCATTTTGCATAAGGCAAGGATTTACCTTTCGCGAATGATAAAAAGTTACCGCGCACACCTAAACCATCGATCCATATCCAATCACTTTCCGTGAAGCCTTGCGACATTAACCAATCATTCATTTCCGACATCTCAGTTGCATTATTGATGGTGGCAAGTTGTGCATTCAATTTTAGACAGTTATTGGCCGCAACGAACAAATTTACCTGGAAAAATTGTATATTTGTAAGCATCTTCAAAAGAACCTGATTTATATCTACCTTATTTCGGCTCTCGATAAAGTACTCCTTATTACCAACTGCTGTAAATTGTGGATAACCATAAAAATTACAATTGACAAAGACTACCAGCAATATCAAATTTATGAAAAATATGGGCAAAAAATTCATTTTAATTAAATGCAAGCTCAATTAGTTACTCTGAAACACTGAATTATACTAAATTGCGCTTCAATTGTTTCAAGTTTATAAGCATGAAATCTCCTATTAATATAATCTCTCAGGTTATCTTGCCAAAAGGTGTCAAAAGTCAATTGGTTTTTATGGGATTCACACTCTACAAAACAAGCAGTGTATTAAAATTCTGTGTATTAAAATCTTATGTATTTTTAGGTGCTGAAACCGTTTTTTGTATCAGTTTGTTTTTTTAGCACCCACAATCCACTCACAATATGACATCGATTATATATTTCAAAGTAGTGAAAATTTGATGCAAACTTAGTCACAACTTTTCATTTTCCGTTGGACTCATCGTTGCCTCGAAGCTGACTTTGAACATCATTTTACGAATATCAGGTGCAACGAAAACCGCTTCTTTTAGTTTAGATTCTGTTAAATGAGGAAATTTTCAACATAAATATTTAAAAAGAAATCATCATCTTTATGCAAACCTTTTACAAAATGTTTCATTAAGCCCAACTTTATAAGAATGTAGTAGTGATTGCAGAATCTTCTCTTGGATCTACTAAAGTTCTATACAAAATGTTTTTATCGTCAGGTATCAAGCCATTTTACAAGCCATTGTGTTCTGGACCAATGTTGAACCCCTGCTCTGTTGTCCCACTCACATGAAAAACACAAACTTTGTAAATCCCTTTTGTTGATCAAGAAGCATGGAGACAAGACCATCCAATCTTGAGCTGTATAGTTAATTTTCTTTAAAATGATGTTAAGATTTTCGTAAGTTTTTCTTCAAATGAACTCAATAAGTATTTCCATTGTATAACAGAACACATTTAAAACTAGTTTTTGATGAGTCTATAAAATATGTCCAATCTTCATTCTTGTACCTTCTTGAACAAACTGTTGATCTATTGTTTTATAATGGTAAATAGACGTTTCAGATACCAATAAATGTTCTTATTTCAGTCTAGAACCAAGCAATTCTGCTTTTTCCTTTGTCAAACCCAAATCTGTCACTAAATCATTCAACTCAGCTTGTGTAAACAACTGTGGTTTCAAATTTTCTGGAGAACATTGGAACTCATCATCACTAGATTGACTTTTATTACATTCGGAACTGAACTATAAAACGTCATTAATAGACTGAGTTGGATCAGGGACAGAAAGTCCAGGTCTATATCGTACCAGCCGATCACCTGAAGTATGTTTAGGATATTATTTTATTTTTGGAGTTATATCCAAAAACATCAATGCAACAAAAACAACCTTCATTCAAATTACTTTTTTGCACTCTCCATACCGTGAGTATTGCAAATTTAAACGACGTATTCTCTTTCATATACCATTTCTTAAGAACCACGACAAAAAAATAACATATTTTGAGAGGAACTTAACATTTGTTTACCGATTTCTGCACCAAAATATGCAATAATAACTTGATTTTATTGCCAACCTTATAACATTAGCATTTATAAAATTATTGAAAAAGTTGAAAATATACTTGTTGTAGTAGATAAGAGTCACCGTACAATAAATGTACCTACTTATAAGAAATGTATGCTTGTGAGCAAACTTAGTAAAACGCACAAGCTCAACAAAGCAATATGAAGCTGCTGATAGTATTAATTGGCTTTCTTTCGTGCGATTTTGTAATTTCAGTTGATTTATACAAGGTTTATTTAGAATTAAGTGCAAAAATTCCCAAAAATTGTGCTGAAGTACAAAAGAGCGGAGTATATGAGATAAAAACTCCACCTTATAAGGTCTTTTGCAATGCGGAAACCCAAGATGGCAACTGGACGGTAATACAACGGCGCAAAGATGGCAGCGTCGATTTCTATCGCCCCTGGTTGGATTACCAGAAAGGCTTTGGCAATTTGGATGGTGAATTTTTCATAGGCTTGGAACCGCTACATCTGTTGACCACATATGCGCCAATGGAATTATTAATAGTAATGGAGGATTATGAGAAGGATAGACGTTATGCCAAATACGATAGATTCGAGATTGGACACGAATCGGAGGAATACACGCTAAAGAAGCTGGGTAAATATACAGGAAATGCTGGTGATTCACTTACATATCAAAAGTCGCATAAGTTCGGTACCTACGATCGCAATGAACGACCCACAAGAAATTGTGCACAGGATTTTAAGGGTGCTTGGTGGTATGATATGTGCCATGAAAGGTAATTGTTTATTTTATATTAAAAAAAAAGTGATGAATATTTATTAAAATATGCATATACTTGCAGCAATCTAAACGGTGAATATGGAAACAATCGATTTGGACAAGGCATTAACTGGAAAGCATTTCGTGGGCATACCTACTCGCTTAAATTTGTTGAGATGTTAGTGCGTCCGAAAGTGTAGTGAGGAGATTCGAAAATAGAATTCAAATTCATATCCAAAGTTGTAATTTTTTTATAAGCTTTTATTTAACTAACTATGTGTGTGTGTGTGTGTGTGCGTTGGAACTTAATTTTGACACACTTCTATTAATCGAAATCAACTGAGATTGGACAGGCATACAATACTATATAACTATACTACAATACTATATACTTGTTGGTGAGACCTAAACCGCTGATGGTCAAAATGAAAAATAAATTTAATGATGAAAAAATGTTCATAAAGAATCATAACAAGAGCATTTCAAGAATGATCGTTTATACTACTATTTGAGTAAATGTTTGCATTTCATAAAGTTATATTTGTTAGTAATAATTTCTAATACGAATTATTTTAGACTTCAACCTATTACTGAATTTTGAAATAGAACAATATCCTCCACCTTAGATTAATGCGTTAGAAAGTTTGACAACTTCAAGTCAAAATTTTGTCATTTAGTTCACTTGAAGCGGAGATATTGCGCTCAACGTGATAGTTTGTTTGTGGCATCGGTCGAAGAAACTTGGTAAAACTTTGACCGAAACGTTTCAATTGATTAACCAAGTTTCTGGGAATAAATGTTTGCCCGGTACCAGAGTAGATGCGTGATTTAAGCTGTTCGAGGAAGCTCGAGAAGTAACATGGATTAAGTGCGTGAATTCATCAAAAATTAGATGAAATCTTCAATGCCATATATGGAAATGGAATTGAATATGACCAGAAATTCAATTCATTGCATTTTGATCGATTTGTTTCGATGTTTACCAAAGTACACAGAATTTCGAACTACATTTGTTACCGAATTTTTGATTAAAAACCATATTTTAAACAATAAAAACTCTCGGTATTTGCTTGATTTGTAGTTAACTTTGACCTTTTCGGAAAAATGCAATTGCTGATGAAAGGAAATCGTTTGGTGAACGTCGAAATCATCCAAAAGGCGTCCACCGAGAGCAATAACTCCGTTTTGAATGTAGCAAATGTCATAAAGTTTTTGACTGCAAGTTGCGAAAGTAACTTTTCAACGGACTAAGTCACAAGTAGTTGGTGGAACCAGAAAAGTCCATATTCCAAGAAGCGATATTAAAACTTATTTTAAAATAAATCTTACTTATTGTATAATATAGAGAGTTACTCTATATATATTCTTAATAAGTATCTATAAAACATCTTGATATCAATATTATTGCTGACATATGAAATGATGTGGTTGACGGCAATTCCAATCGTGCATATGGAACTCATTTTTCCGGCGTATTAAACCCACACAATTTGCTTGGTTACCATTGGGTTGTGCACCCCACCATTTTGCATATGGCATGGGTCCACGCTGCGCAAATGATAAATAGTTACCGCGCATACCTAATCCATCGATCCAAATACAATCACTGTCCCTGAAGCCTTGCGACATTAACCAATCATTAATTTCCGACATCTCAGTTGCATTATTGATGGTGGCAAGTTGTGCATTCAATTTTAGACAGTTATTGGCCGCAGCAAACCAATTTACCTAGAAATAATACATTTTATAATTAGCATCTTTAAAATGAACTACATTAAGAGTTATAAAACTTCAAATAGAAATGAAACACATACATAGATAGATAGTTAGATTTTATGGCACTAATGATAGAAAATGATTTCGGGCATTTGGCTTCGGGAACGTCTGACGAACTGCAACATAGAGTTCCAATTTTCCAACATAGTGCGCTCGATTATGGCTTCCAGGGCTGTACCAAGGCGATACCAACAATTTCAAGTATCACCATAGAAAGTAGTACAGCGGAGTCATATCACACAAACTTGCGGGTCTGCTTCTGGAGAATATGTTGTCGTCCAATTCTTCCCTCAATAAGTCGATGGTTGCTTCAGAAGTATGGCGCCATCATATTAAAACAAAAGGCCTTCCAGTTCATTTTCACGTACTTCTACGTATTTTCTTCTTTTGTGAAGAACTACAGCACGATGCCACCAGCCCAGAAACCTCACCAAATCGTGCATTTTTCGTAACTAGGCAATTATGTATGTAAATATGCAATCGGCTTTTCCGTTTATCGAAAAACTTACTGCGTGTTGCCACATTAAAAAAAAAAACTACAAAAAACACCATTTCATTTTTTTATACCTACATACCTTATTTTGACTGTCGATAAAGTACTCCTTATTGCCAACTGCAACAAATTGTGGAGTACCATAATAATTACAGGTGACGACGACTACCAGCAGCAACAATTTTATAGACAAAATTTGCAACAATTTCATGTTTATTAAATATAAGATCTATTAACAGCTCAGCAGTATGAATTGGACTGCACCGTGTCGCAGTTATGTCAATGCAATATATAGGGACAAAATCTGTTATCAGTATGGTTTCTCATTTGAAGATTATATTACACGAATGCGTCATAGGTCAATTTTGTTTTTTGATCAAATCAAATTATTTTTATTCAAATTTCCCACCTACTTAATGTACAGTGTATGGAAATGAAGCAATTTACTAAATCTACTAGGATTTCAATTTAATTTATGGACACAAAATCTGTTATCAGTATGGTTTCTCATTTGAAGATTATATTACTCGAATGCATCATAGGTCAATTTATATTTAATTAAATTAATTTATTTGTTTTTTAATTTCTCATTTACGTAATAAATAGTGTATTGAAATTATAATAAAAGAATTAAGAGCTACGAGTTCAGCTGGTTTGATCATGTATGAATTATTTTTATACAACTTGCATGCGTTTTAAAATGGAACTAACTAGCTTATTCTCCAGTCTGCACAAAATTTTTGTTTTAAGCATAATCTTCCATTCGGTTCGCATTTCGATGAAGAATCCGAAATGCGAACCACAAGGAACTGTAGTCATTGTTTATTACGGAAAATTATCTGGTGTCTAGATGAGATGGGTGCTAGAGTGATGAGTGATGAGTGAGATGCAACTTCGCATGCACTTATTATTTGCTAGTGAATTCGAGATATCTTATACCAAATTTAAGGATTTGTATAAAGTAATAGGCCGTTGAGCAATTTACTAAATCTACTAGGATTTCAATTTAATTTATGGACACAAAATCTGTTATCAGTATGGTTTCTCATGGATTTTATTTGGATTGAATATATGATTCATATTATGTGTTTTAGTGATTTTAGTAAAGTTTCTTCATAACATCATTTTGATGAAACATTTAAACCTTCAAGTAACTTGCTTACAATTCTTCGAAACTTTCGACACACTGTGCATGCAATGCATTTTTCTATGCATCTCCTCCTCATGCCTAGACCACACAACGACGGTGGTCTGGCAACGTGCTGCCAACTGTATACGAGTAGACAGACGTTCTAAATGAGGCGGGGGTGATGATTGCAGTGCTCGTTGACGGTGGTGATTGCGGTGGCAAAAATACGTTAGATCTGTTAGCTTCTCTGCATCTGTCGCCGGAACTAAACGTACAAGAGGGTGTATCACCCGACCCAAAGCGATGTGCAATGCCGGAAATCGCACACACACACACACACACAAAACCATTGATGAGGTTGTCGATGAATGATTGAGACGACAATGAGGACGACTTCAACTTCGACTTGGCATGCATGATTTAGTAAACGCGGCGTTGTTTATTTCATTTCGTAAATTGCAAATAAGTTGCTACCAAATTATTGTTGTCGTACTCGTTTAAGGGTCGTCTGGAGTTTTTTTTTCCGAATTTCGGGATTAACGAAAACCGCATGCATGAATGGTATTTCGATGGCACGGAACTGGCTTTGTTCTGTCGCCATCTCGTGTGACATTTCTCACAAATTATGTGCGACAGTCAGTCAGAATGGCGTTATTCTAGCTGACATTCGAGTGTATGGCAAAACATTTTCGCAAATAATCCGATTATCGACATCGGTGCAGTCATACAGTACCATTGGTCGGGGCAGTTGTTGCACTCTGCACTTCAATATGCCTGAATGTCCTGTCTGTGGCCAACATATGGCATGAACACGTATTTAGGCAACAAAACGTGTACACAGACCAATGCACATCATCAGCAACAACGAGCAAAGGACCAACAGCGGCAGCATTCTAGTCACTTATTGTCCGTCCTTATTGCAATCTGTTGTCCTTGCTGCTGAAAAATTATAGCATGCGATTTTCATGCGTCGCACCCATAATTGGATTTCGATGACTGCAAATTGGTGATAATTTCGATTTGCTTGCAGGGCACGTGATTTTTTCGCTATTCTCATATATGGTAGATTCAATCCATTTGGAAAACCACAACGAAGTTTTAGCACGGCTCGGAAAGTGAGTGCATGAAATGTCGAACTCGTACTTAGTTCTACAAAAGAAATAATCGCGGCACATGTGTACTTTGCTGATTACGAATTTGTTTAAATGTGTTTATTAGTCTCAGATTTCTGTGCAAGAAAAAAAAAAACCCATATATTCGTAGCCTATGTGTGTATTAGAGTTCAAGAAAGTTCAGCAAATAAATTGTGAAATAATCAGTAGGTCTTTCTAGGCTGGAATTTCTTCAGCCAAGTATGGAAAATGTCGTCAGCATATTTTGCTTTTAACAATAAGAAATTCCACAATGTATAATGAACCCATTTCTGTTTTTTGAACTCACCTGAAAATTTCAGGAATTTCATATACAACGAAAAAGAATATATCACTCTGACCCCCTCCGATTTAATGCAATTATATAATTTGTCGAAATACACACACACTATAAAGCATATTTAAACAAGAAAAAACGTTAACTTCGGTTGAAAGTATCGGCATAACATAAATAAAAGTCTATTTATCATAACTTTTGGCAAAGAACTTCGACTGACATACTCTACTCTAATACTCTAACTATCTGAGCCCAGCTTATAATGTTACAAATACATATTTCATTGCCTTATTAACAATTGCGGTATGCTCGCTCATTTTCCTTATATTTTCCTTCACAGCTAACGGTCAAAAGTGTTCCTCTATGCTCTATTTTCAAACAAACACAAGAGCGAGAGCATCACAACATGGATAAGCTCTTTCGTCGTTGCGCAGTGTTGATTTTTCATTGAATTTTTATTCGAATGGAATAACAAAACCCTTATTCGAAAAATTGCTTGCCAAACATACAGTGTGCGGCAGTTTATCTACATTTTTTTGAAATGCGCGCCATTCAGGCTGTAGGGAGTAATATCAATCGACAGGCGTGGTTCCAAACTTGTATTGCCTTCCAGGTCAGTCGGCATCATTCGTTGGAATAGTGAGGAGCGTACGTTTGCCGTCGAGGCCTTCTTTTGTTGTTGTTGTTTCTTCAGCGCTGAAGCGCCTTTTCACTTGTATGGATGTGTTAACAAACAGAACATGCGCTACTGGATGACACCAATCCCCGTGAATTGCATAAAAGGCCTTTGCATTCACCTTAAGTCACAGTGTGGTATGAAATTTCCACAGCTGGGATTATTGGACCGTGTTTTATGAAGAAAATGAGATCACACTGACAGTGAATTCAGATGGGTTTGTGAACATGTTGAAGGGTTTTTTTCCACGACTTGATGAATTGTACTTATGAGACTTTTGGAACCAATAGGACGGAGTTAGGACTCACACTGCAAGAGTATCGATAGATGTTTTGAGGAAACACTTCCCAGAACGCTTAAGACACGATTTGGAGTTGCCTTTCTACCTTGACCCTTGAAATTTTTTTTTTTTGTTTTATGGGGTTTTTTGAAATCTCGCGTTTATGACAACCGCCCAAGGAACATACAAGACCTGAAGGCCAACATCAGGCCAGATATTGGCAACATACCCGATGATATGCTGGTAAGGGTCATGATAAAGCCAGAAATTGGCTTCTTCAGTGTATGGACAATGGTGGGCAAGGACCTGTTGCTCCACCCATCTCCAAAATATTGATGCAAGAAGAAGGTGGAGACAAAGTTAACCAAAAAAATGAATGTGCTCTTGAAAATTAGAGACTATTGAACGATACCTTGTTGTGGAAAATCGATTTAACAGTTTTTACAAATTTTATGCTGAATTTAGCTGAATTACATTGGAGAAGCAGAATATTCCTTTACATTATAGAAGTTTAAATATTTCAACGTTTGTATTTGCTCCAAACTTCTCTTCGAACATCTCTTATATAACACTAGACTCACAGCTGCAATGCCATTAAAATCACAAGTTTTGCCATAAATGTTGATTACATTTAAATCTGCACAATTTGCAATACGAATTGGTAAATTTATGTATAGAACAAATACACAGCAAGAAGCCAGTAGAGGCGTTGAAGCGAGCAAACTATGTAAACTAGCTATATGAGGCAAATTCAAAATATATAGACAAACTAACTAGACAAACATTTTAGATTAACAAATGCAAATATTGCAAATACATACAATATGCCAAACTAAGAAATATTCTAAATGTCTGTCTGTCTGTCCGTCTGTCTGTCCGTCTGTCTATCTGTCTCTCTGACAATTTACAAACAATTAAAATTGCAAACCATTTTCGATGGCAATTTCGATAACAAATCATGAGTAATCCATGAGCAAACCAAATAAACTGACTGACTGGCTGTGCTGCATAAACGAAGCCAGATAAGATGCTTTGCGCATATGAAATTTAAGCACATTCGATTGGTTAGAACTTGTGCTATTTGTGATTTCAGATTAAAATTGAAATAAATTTGAAAAGAAATTGTATAAATAAATAAATTTTCAGCAAAAAAACACTTAATACTATTTGCCAAGAGAGACAGAGACGATTTGCTGCAGTAACGAGGCTTTCTAATGAAATAATAGTCGAGCGAAATTATATTACAGTATGTTCATATTGTATAGAAAAGGTGAATCCACAATAAATAAGGAAAAACCAAAAAAAAAAACAAAAAAAATATTTTGCTTCAAGAAAAATCAACCTCTATTCGAAGTGCTTCACACTTTTTATTGCACTTCTGTCCCAAAGGACCACAGCGGACAATAACTAAATTTACACCACCCTAGCAAGATATTCGGAAGAGGTTGCATACGATATAAGTCGATTGAATAAGATGCTGCTCTATCGCATTTGCTGGCTGGCTGGCTGGCTGGCTGTCTGGCTTGAAAATATGATTGCATTGTATGTATTTGGTTTCAGGCAACAACGACGTCGAGGACAATCAAACACCCCATGCTTCATTTGCTGCGTTAAATATTGTGTACAGGAAGTGTGTATATATAGCATGCTGTCAGTGCCACCCACCCTTGGCAGTTGCTATTGTCGCTTTTGCATGCCAAGCTATAAAGCATAACGAGGTTTGTTAAAAAACAGACGTGCTGCAAAACACTAGCTTATCATTGTCTCCCTAACTTCTTTCAACGAAGTAATGCGAGAAATGTCTTGTTTTTGACTTCTTTGAATTTTATTTGCATCTCTTTTCAATGAAATGATAGAAATCATAAAAAGCCATGTCGACAAAACTTTTCTCCAGTGGTTCTCCAAACGAAGTTTCTTTTTTTTTCGCAAGTTTTGTATAAGCTTTTATTCATGGTGTTCATATTGAAGTTCCTAAATATACTATATTGTTGTGGATCACCCAGCATTCACTTTGAATCAGTTTTATCACATTTTTGTATCCATTATATTGTATTACGCTTCATTTTAAACAAACCTCTTCAACTAGTACTTAACCTCAACAGCATTCGGTCGACCGACCTCCTAACTCAAGCATTTTTCATTGTTCCCTCATTGACTATTCGCACTCATGTTTTTATTATTATTTTTTCATCTTCAGCGCCATCAGCTTCCTTTTTGCTTTTTGATATTTTTATTTTCTCATTTTCGGCTTTGGCAAAATGAAAAAAACAGAAAAAAGTCCTGAACGCTACGTTTACTTGAGTTCGTCCTTTGCTTTATTGTATTCTCGATTGCCTTGCCCGTTTTGTACATTTTTATCGCCGGTTCGTGAGTTACTTGTTGTCGTGTAGTGTGAAATATTCACAATTCCATTGAATCGTCGTCGATTCATGCTTACAAATGCATTAAGTATCTCGATCTCTGCGCTGTTCAGATTGTTGCACCGCACCGGAAGCTGCGAGTGTGGTTGCTTTGGTCTTATCGTTTCCTTTGTTGAGATGTGCCGCCAGCACACTGTATGGCGTTGTGCACAGTGGTGCGATGATGTTAAATGCACAACTAAAATTACACAAACACTCTTAGTTAATTTTCGATGCTAGTTACTTTCAAATTTATTTTTAAAGCAAGTCTCTATCCCATATGGAACTACTACATCACTAATAAAAAATGCGCTACCTGTAAGTGTATTAGGCTATATATTATTTGAAAAAAACTGGGCGGTACTACATCTCTCCATAAAAGAGAAAACCAAATAATCGTCCTTAAGAGGACTCCATATCAAATTTCAAGTTAATATCAACTGTAGTCAATAAGTTTTTCATACAAAAACCCAAAGGTTGACCGGTGAGTTTGTGTGGCGCTAACCCTAAAAGTGGGCATACTCTATCTATCTATCTATATATCTATCTATCTATCTATCTATCTATCTATCTATCTATCTATCTATCTATCTATCTATCTATCTATCTATCTATCTATCTATCTATCTATCTATCTATCTATCTATCTATCTATCTATCTATCTATCTATCTATCTATCTATCTATCTATCTATCTATCTATCTATCTATCTATCTATCTATCTATCTATCTATCTATCTATCTATCTATCTATCTATCTATCTATCTATCTATCTATCTATCTATCTATCTATCTATCTATCTATCTATCTATCTATCTATCTATCTATCTATCTATCTATCTATCTATCTATCTATCTATCTATCTATCTATCTATCTATCTATCTATCTATCTATCTATCTATCTATCTATCTATCTATCTATCTATCTATCTATCTATCTATCTATCTATCTATCTATCTATCTATCTATCTATCTATCTATCTATCTATCTATCTATCTATCTATCTATCTATCTATCTATCTATCTATCTATCTATCTATCTATCTATCTATCTATCTATCTATCTATCTATCTATCTATCTATCTATCTATCTATCTATCTATCTATCTATCTATCTATCTATCTATCTATCTATCTATCTATCTATCTATCTATCTATCTATCTATCTATCTATCTATCTATCTATCTATCTATCTATCTATCTATCTATCTATCTATCTATCTATCTATCTATCTATCTATCTATCTATCTATCTATCTATCTATCTATCTATCTATCTATCTATCTATCTATCTATCTATCTATCTATCTATCTATCTATCTATCTATCTATCTATCTATCTATCTATCTATCTATCTATCTATCTATCTATCTATCTATCTATCTATCTATCTATCTATCTATCTATCTATCTATCTATCTATCTATCTATCTATCTATCTATCTATCTATCTATCTATCTATCTATCTATCTATCTATCTATCTATCTATCTATCTATCTATCTATCTATCTATCTATCTATCTATCTATCTATCTATCTATCTATCTATCTATCTATCTATCTATCTATCTATCTATCTATCTATCTATCTATCTATCTATCTATCTATCTATCTATCTATCTATCTATCTATCTATCTATCTATCTATCTATCTATCTATCTATCTATCTATCTATCTATCTATCTATTCATATCTATCTGATCTATCTATCTATCTATCTATCTATCTATCTATCTATCTATCTATCTATCTATCTATCTATCTATCTATCTATCTATCTATCTATCTATCTATCTATCTATCTATCTATCTATCTATCTATCTATCTATCTATCTATCTATCTATCTATCTATCTATCTATCTATCTATCTATCTATCTATCTATCTATCTATCGGAACACATGAATATACCAGCCACACACAGAGAGACAGACCTGTTTTGCTCATTGCCAATATCAACAAATTATTCTGTTCCACATATCATCGAGTATAGCGGTATAACGGTAGATTGGGAACATTTGAAGCCTAATTTGAGCGAAATACGTTGAAAAATGTCGAAGTAATTATGGATGATCTTTACCATGATCAAAAATTTTATTGTATTTCAACTTTAACAAATTTTTTCAATTATAACAAAGCTATTTTGCTCAAATTAAGAATTCTGACAAGGCATATGAAAATTTTGTATTGGAGATAGCACGAAAACTGTGAAAATCTGTTGCTGGAGTTTAATTTAGCAACGCAAACTTCTATCGTCGTTTACAGAATTTGGGCAATTTACACCAAATATTTGTCATTCACACAAAAAGGTTGCCACAACGAGCGTTTGGCATGAAAGAACTCATAGAATGGTAATTTCTAACAAAACTTCATCACACACATGAACTTCTATATTTTTTGATTTGTAAGCCTAAAAGTATACAATTACTTCGAAGTATCTCAACGATTTTAAAAAGACATTAAACTATTAAGCAGCTGAAGACATAAACCGCTGGTGTTTAATCTGTATAGCTATGTATATATAAGTACTACTATTGCTATACTCATACAGACCGTCGCTGCAGAATTCTGTACTTGAACTTAAGGTGAAGCTCATATCAAACAGACCGCAACGACAACGCGGGAAATATACCAGCACAAAATTTGCATAGAAACAATACCGAATTTAAATTAAAATTGCACACAAAGAGCAAAAGTATCTATTGCAAGACTTAAAGATTTGTGCAAATCGTAAATTCTAAGGTGAATGAATGAAAAATTGAGTATGCATTTAATGAGCATGAATTATGGTAGATGGCTGTAGGATGCAGCGGCCTAAGCTAAACCGACAACATATTTTTATTTTTACATAATTTTATCTAGTATATATTTGGCTACAAACCGCAATGGTCTCAAACCTTTGAGTTTTACAGAACTAAAGAACCATTTGTCAAAGTACTGAATGTGTCGAACTTCATGATATGCAACAGCGAGCCTTGGCGACTGCATTTGTTTTATGAGTTTTCTTAGCTCTTCTGCATGGACTTGTTTTAAGAAAATGAAAATGGTGAAATATTTAAAATTTTATTTTGATAGAAGCGAAGTTTTAATACACTGCACAAGCGTTGCAATCTGTATTAGTTAAATCAAGTGGTTTTAAATCGAACGAGCTGTGAAACAAACTGGTGCAATGCAAACTGGTTTGAAGCCAAACTTCGGAATGAAAGTGATTCAGTTCAGAACTGTTTTGGTTCAAAAACTGATGGTACTGTATCAAATCTAAATTCTTCAATGATACATTTCAAAACTGTTTCTCTATGAAACTGCTTAAACTCAAACTTCAACCTGTTGCCTTGTGTATTGTGCGCCTTGGCAACCCTAAGTGTTGTTAGGTGACAGCTGACATTTCTATTGGAAAGTTTGACATTTTTTTTTTAAGCGTAAACATATGCAGCACGAGCTTTATTTGTGTTGTTTACAGTGACTTAAAAATTCATCTCAAGTTAAGAGTGCATTGATAACAACTTATCTTTTCAATAATATACGAAGTCAGTTTGGTAAGTCAGTGACTTTTTGAATTGCGAATTACGAGGCATATCCAGAAAGTAAGTGTACTGAATTTTTGTAGGTTTTAAAATTTTTTATTTAAACAAAACAATTACGTGATACATAAGTAAATACTGTAAGCTATTTTTCGACATAGTCACCATTCCTCACTGTGCAGGTGGTGAAGCGGAATAGTTTCTTACCAACAATTTGGCGGGAAACTACTACTTCCTATATGCGAGGGTTTCTGTGATTGTTTGATTGGAGATTTGCGGAAAAATCGCAGAAAGTTCTTTCACAGTCAATCTGCGATAGTCACGGAGCGCATTTTCGATTTTTTCCACAGTGTTGCCAACGTGACGAAAATAAAATCCCTCCGGCCGTGAGAGCCGCAGTACACTTACTTTCTGGATATGCCTCGTATATTGATTTGAGGGTAGTCCATGAATTTTCGAGTTATATTGATTTGAGATTAGTCCCTGAAGTACCCAATCTGCATCCTTATGTTTGTGGTTGATAGCCATTGAAAGCAGACATGAAATACAGGCAGACGGACAGAATCCGTTAAGAGTCAGAAGTCCAATAGATGAGAAAAGAGGCATACGTACAAACGCTCATAGCTTGATTTTTACAGCGTTACAAACTTTCATACAAACTAATAATACTCCATAGAAACCATACGTATAGAGTATAAAAAAGAAATATATCAAGTACGTTATCACCGCTGCAAGTACTATATTAAAAGTGATGACAGTGAAAGCCATCTGTTTAATGGTTTTGCAACAACACCACCACCACCACCATCACCATCACCAACACAACCACCTGACCTGTGCTGACTGCATTCGAAGCAGGATCTAGTAACAGCCTTTTTTCTTGCCCAGCCCACGTCTCTGCCATTCGCATTGGACAGTCAACCTTATGCATTGTACTTTAATCTGCAGGATTACACGATAGCATATCACAAGTGATAAAATTGCATTTGAAGGGTGTGCAGTGTGGGTGCGACTCATATCTGGCTTCATTACAAGAAAGTATTTGATAAATGAAAGTTCATTGCGCTAGGCATGAAACTTTGTGCAATGCTCCCCATAAGAGCTAAGCTTAAGCTAACGCTCCAAAACCATCCAAAACTTAAAGAATTACCACCCCATTATGGACTGCACAAAATTTATGTCTATTTGGAAAATTCTTCTTATACGAGTTTAGCAAACTCTTATCGCACTTTGCTCTACTATAACCTCTAAAGTACATATAACATATAATTTTACCCTAAAGCGCCCTTTTAATTATCACACGTAATGACAGTTCCAAGTGCAATTGTTAATTAATTGCCAGGCAGTAGCTGCCGCCGCATTTCATAGTTGGCTTTTTCTTTGAGTCTATTGCCGAAAATTTATTGCCAACTCATTTGTATTTTTATACCCTGCATTCATAGGGTAAATGGTTATTTCAAGTTTGTGCAAATGTATGCAACAGATCCCATAAAGTATATATATATATATATATATATATATATATATATATATATATATATATATATATATATATATATATATATATATATATATATATATATATATATATATATATATATATATATATATATATATATATATATATATATATATATATTCTTGATCACCATCGGAAGCAGAGTCGATATAGACATGTCCATCTGTCCGATTGTTGGTCTGTCCATACATCCGTCTTCTTTTTCTTTTTGAATGAATAGCTATTGGAGTATATTAAAGAAATATGTTAACCCCATTTTAAGAAGCAGCCCCAATACAAACCTGGCCCCTATTTTTAAGTCAACGTAACTCCACATTTAGTGAATCTCATGTTAACACTAATAAAATTACCCGCATAAGTTCAGATCGGAGCACTTCAAGTGTAGGACGTAGATCCCATACAAACTTAATCTCCATTTTTAAGTTTTGTACAAACTTTTTTGTTTTTGTTCTATGCCTCAATCCTTACAAAACACTCCATATAGGCTCAGATGGGACCACTTTTAGGGAATCCTCTAAGAAAGCTGCGCCATATTTTTGAGTTTTATTTCAAGTTAATGTCTCAGGTTAGACCACTAAAGTATACAATCTATGGTATATATAAGAAGCCTTAATCAAGGTACAGCGTATCTCGAAGTGTAGCACACTCGACTGCATTATTCTTTCTTGCGTTTACTCTGAACACTGTAGCTTGCCATTATTTTCTTTGACATAACTATTTGAACATGTGTTGAAAAGGAAATCTTCAAGAAAATCATATATATAATAATGAAGTCTGCGTACATTGAAACGTAGTAAGGGGTGTACTTAATCTTGGTGCTTTATACTTGTAAATGAAGTAAGGGGCGTTCAATGCTGTCAGCTTGTATAATAAAGTTCATTAGTGCATTCTATTGTAGAATTTATATGAATTTTCTCTTTGCAGTTTATTGTCACTTGTTGAAAGGCTTTTCTAAGTAATGAGACTAAATTAAGCCAAACAAAATTACTTAAGCGCACTAACAACACAAAAACGAAGTAATTGTTCCGAAGAAAAAAATATATAATATATTTTATATTTTATATTGGTACAGATATTAAAGAATACATGAGCAAGAATTCATTTCTTAACAAAAAAAAAAATGTACTACATTTGTAAATAAGACAAGTGATAAAAATCTAGTACATTTTAATGACTTAAGATATACTCAAAGAAAAACAATGAATATACCGCCACCTTAAGCTATGCGATCGTTGTCTCCAGCGCAAAAGATGCTAGCGTCCTTTATTGACCGTTTACTTCGCATGAAAAAGCGAGAGGCGTATTCGCGTGCTCACTTTTTCGCACTGCTTTCCTTATTTCCATGTTTTAAACTTCAACAATTCTTTCAGACAAATGCGCGCTCACTTTTTCGCACTACTTTTCTTATTTCCACGTATTGACCATCAAAATATTTTCATTTTTTCAATAAAACAAGTATTGGATCGTATGGTGGATGGCATGTTAGAAGTACCAATGTATTGTGCAACTAGAAAAATTATAAATGCGCGACACTGGAAAGTACAGTACGCGAATATGTCAGCAACGAAACATCTAGTGAAATATGACCCACTATTTCTTTGGAGACCAGCTCCAAGACGAGGAAAAAATGGGCTAGCCTCAATACAAATCATCCTGTTCTTCTGACAGCGAAAGTGAGCAAAACGTCAATTTGTGAGCAACTTTATGGTCAGCGTTTTGAAACTGTCAAAAAACAACACAGCGCTACTTAACTAAACTCTTCCAGGCGAGATGCAAGAAGATCTGAGTTCATGGCGCTGTTATCTGTTAAATTGGCTGAGATTTTGTAGGATATTTAAATATTTTTAATTCGTGTTAAAATTTTGTTTCGATGGTACTTACTGTTCGCGAGTTATACTCGAAACACTTCTCTGGAATATGGCGATTGTTTAAGTTGACTATGCCAGGAAACGATACTAAGAAAAAACTGTCATGGGATTTGGATTCAGCAACGACCCACAGTTCACCAGATAAAGTATATTGTAGCCGATGGCATTAAAATGACCTCAGTTTCGTTCTCTTATGTAATCGATTGTTGCCAAAAAGGGCATTTTTCACACTTTTATGTTGCAATATCTCAAAATTCCGACGAAATCCGGAAATATTTTTCAAAAATTATAATACAATCACTTCGGTGTATCAGTCTGTAAACACGAAGTTATGATTTGTTAATTTTAAATTGTTAATTTGAATATAGACGCTTTTATCTTCCATTGCTTTTTACAAAGATCGTGAGCACCCTGAATTAATCGAATAAGGAATGAATGTACACAAATTATGTAACTTTGTTGTAACTTTGCCATAGATTTTGTGTTAGTACAGGCACATAGCCTGTTTACATACAGAGAACTAGAATGGAATGTCATGGTGGCCGGCCACTAGGCGACTATACTCTATTGGAAAAGATGTCAGCTGTGAGTTTGAATTTTTAGATCTAGTGCCAGTTCACTCTCATTGTGGGAAGATTTTTTACATAGTTGCATTGAGAAATTTGTGTAATAGCTTGGTAGCATTGGCAATTTTATGTAAAATGTTAGTTTACAACACTGCCTTTTCATAAAATCGCAGTACGCATGCGTGCATGGCCACGCCCTCGTTCATTTCCATAGGTCATCTGCATATGGTTAAGGAGCATCAAATTGTTCAAGTTTGAAGTTTCTAGCTCTTATAGTTGCAGAGATCTGTTGTCTCATGCATCCAGACGGACCGACGGATAGACAGTCGTGCATATCAACTCTGTTTCCCATGCTGATCAAGAATATATATTTTATGCAGTCTAGCACGCCTCCTTCTGCCTGTTACATACATTTTTACAAACTTATTCTACTCTTCTCCCTTTGGCTACAGTGTATAATACTATAAATTTGGTTTATGAAGATTGCTCAACATTAGCAACTAAACCGCAAATCTTTTTAAGAAAAATATAAGTGAGAACTGTCAAAAATTCAAAATTTAAATCTAAATCAAATTGTGACTTCAATGAAATGCATTAGTAAACTTGTTATAAATAAATATGTCTGCATAAGAAACCGCAGATATTATTTGAAATTGGCATTGTAAGCATAATAAAATATATACCTATATTACGGTTTGATGATTTACTACTAAAGAACTTCTAAGACGAAGGCACTTTCGGCAAAATAAAGCTAATCTATCAGTATTGCAAAACCAGCTAGACTTCAGAAATGATTTGACTAGTTAATACAAAAAAATATTAGTTAACAAAACAATAAACTTCAACTTGAACTTCAAGTTTTTTGTTGTCGGTTTTTTGTGGTTTTCATTTTTTTTTTTATTTTTTTTTTATTGCTATCATTTAATTACTGCAACAATAAATGTTGTTGCTGTGACTGTCAAAATTGCTACAATATAATTGGCATAGCCACGAGAATCAACTGGCAGCCAGACGAACGAACAGACAGACAGAGGGACAGACAAGTCACTACATGTAGCAAAACTAAGTCTAGATCCGACATCGACATCGACATCATCAACTTCAAACAAATGTCCGTTGATTAATGATGAGAGAAAAAAACCCCAAGCAGATTAAGTGTTCAAACGGAATATTGTTTATCATATTTTGTATCTGAGAGATGCAGAACGAGTGGAGCATATACAATCACAGATTATTGTAACTGATTAAAGACAATTAATGTCTGTCCAGTGTGTCGTTGAAACTGCGTTTGAGATCTCTATAGAAGTATATCGCCCCACGATGCTCCTTAGTGTATAGTTGATTGAATGTACAATACTACAACAATTGTTATAAGATACATATACAAATAGTAATAACAACAATAATAAGCACACTGCTCACTGCCACAGGTAGCGTGAAGATGCTATCGACAATCAAAAGACAACGTCCGACAACGATTTTGAGATATTTTTTTTTTGCTCGTAGTTTATTTTTTTCTCTAAACTTCAAACTTAAAACAAAACAAAACAAAAAGCGAAAAGCAAAAAGTTTGTATTGTTAACCGTGTGGTAATTTAATGAATCTCGTAGTTATATCGTTTCATTCAACAGCTACAGATACATTTGCGCGTTTCGCATGGCACTCGAATTAGTTGTACGCAGGCGTTTCAAGTGTGCACAGATATTATTTTTAAATTGTGAAATTGGTCAAAAAATCGTCTTGAATATACTTAAATAAAAAAAATTATTCTAATAAAAATGAACAATAAGTTCAATTGAATTGTGAAAGACAGTTAAGCGTGTGCTGTTTAAGAGAAAAATAAGATACAAAAGTATCTGACAGTTTGGAAATTCCCTAAAAAAAAAAACACGCACACACAAATCGCACGATTTTCGTTAGAAGTTATTTCTTAATTTTTTTTTTTTTTCTTTGGGTTTTACTCCTCAACATTATTATTGACCATGCTAAATGTATTTTTCTTACGCGGTTTTGTTCTGATCTTACTTGTAAATTTGCTGTCTCACCATTATCATGTGCAAGGTGCCTGAACACGATTTTGTAATTAAAATGCAAAAATTATAATTATAAAATAATGAAACTAAAAAGTCGTTAACTCAAATATTCAAAACAAAATTATGACATTGATAAATTAAAAATTTGATGAACTGTTTACCTAAAATCGTTTATAACTCAAGAGTGATGTACAATTTCGATTGAAGTACTCAGTTGAACAATAAATTATTGTGCACTACATTTAGAATTCTGCGTGAGAACACTAAACAAAATAAAATTTGTAACTATTCTAGTCAATAGAAATTAGAATATGTACACAGCAGTATTCCACAAGGCACTGTTGTAAGCAACTCTCTTGTCTAAAGTTCAATCTCAAACCACCATGGTGTTTATAAGAAATTTAAGAATTTCGCAGAGAATTATGAAATATTTTTTCATTACAATAAAAGAAATTCGTTGGATACAAGAAGGACTTACAAATTGTTAAAGAGAAGTAGCTAAAAATCAGTGAAATTCATATGGACACTCACATCTCGTGATGCTCACCCTCTTTCACCGTTTCTGGCAGCTCACACTAACAATTAGATCCAAATAGTTTGAGTCTCCACTGAAATCATTGTAAACAAAGTAGACTAGGCACTAAGCAACGATCAGAGAAGCTATGAAGCATTTGGAAGGGAAGATTCCAATTTATGAATTCATTCATCAGATGGTTACTGTAGAACGGCAATTTAAAAAGAGGATTCATTGAAAATGGTCGCACTTCAGTTACCGCACTTCTCTCGTTTTCATCGACCAAAACGATATACTGAACTGCTAAGCTGAAGGTACATAGTATATCTGCAAAAGCGTTAAATGATGTGTTGATCCAAAACGACATGTAAACAATGCAGTGCGAAAACTGTGAACAAAAGATGCACGCATTGGATTCCTCTTCGAAAATGTTTATCGCCACATTGGATCTTTACTTGCTACTGCCTAAGGTTTTTGTAGAGAAAAGGCCTTCAACTCTCTAGATGTAAAAACCGTTATACCTACAAGAATTTCATAAATGAATTATGCACACAATTTGTTTAGTCCCTATTTCTGGCATATGAAAATTTATTCGGCCAGATAAAATGTTTTGTGCAGATAAGATAGATCTGGTAAGAAAACGCCCTGTACGCACATTGAAAGGCGATGAGAACATCCAAAAGCAGGTCATGCGTAGAATTCTGAAGTAAAATCAAGTATATTGATGGTGCTTCTAGGGTAAGGAAGGAACTCTCGAATAATATGCTTGAGGCACCAGTAGAGCTGTAATGTTATTAACTGATGGAACACAAAGAATTTTAAAGGCGGTTAACTCATTTCCTTATATACTTTTTCATCTTTCTACGCAGATCTTTAGAATCAACTTGACCTCTAAAAAGCTGCTATAGTATAACAAAGTAATACATCAAATTGCACAGCATTTAAGTTGAAATCTTCACCATGATTGTTGGAAGGCAAGTATGAAGTAGACTTCCAATGCAAAGAAGATAATGGATGTAAACAACAATTGCTAGGTTTATTCTATTGTGCGGAGTTTTCTAATGTGAGATGGACAGCCACTAATAAGGGGACCCATTGAATGATGATCAAAGGCGTAAGCCTTTCATTTTCATTTCGGCACTTTTGAGATTAACTGCCACTACAGATTTGCTCTAGCTCCATTTTATAGCTTCTGCAATAGCCTAATTCGTTAGAAAATTTTTAATCTTCAGAATATTTCCATATATACTCGTAGCTATATGCATATGCACAGACAAGCTGCATAATGCTTAAACTAAAGGGTGCTCTTTTTCAATTTTTCAATGCTAGTTGAATTTAATTTGCCTTTTTCACAATACTTTTCCGTATTTTGAAGATATCTTAGAACTGAGTAATTCAGACGAAAGAGGGTTACACTGAATCTTACTTTAAAACCTTGTTTATCAATTTTCGAATCGAAATTAAATAATTCATTTAATACTGACGTTCATTTTTTGAGTCAACGTTACCCAGGTTATGCAGGCTATAGATCAAAACTAATCGATAAATTTAAAAAATTTCACACTGTTTACTTTGTTTTGAAATTTGGGCTCCAATATTTCTTGAACAACTCGACTATTGCTTAGACCATTGTCTTGTTGAAAAGGTATAAGGGTCTTTCTACTAAAATTTTCACGAACGAACCAACAGAATATGCTTAATCAAAGACACTCCACGAGCCTGTAAAATCGTGTTCAAAATATAATGTCGTAATACATTCATGCTAACACTAGTTTACAAAATTCCACTTTAATCCAATAGATACTTTCACTTATACTTTTTTAGAGTAAGTTGATTGCGCTGAACACGAAAAATATACTAATTTTTTAGTTTGGGCCATTCATCTAGATAATGGTATATTTGTGTTATTCGATATATGATTTAAAACTTAAACCAGCGACCAGAGTGAACGGAAAGTCCTATCGAAATGAAATGAAATAGCACTGAAAATAATAAAATATCCGCCTAAGGGTATCCAATTTGTTTCGATAGAGTGAAAAATGATTGATGAAAGTTGAAATGTATTGCAACTTTTTAAGAAATACTCATTTGAGTAGCTTTTTTCAACATCTAACAATTCCAATATCTCAAGTTTTGCAAGCTTTGGAAGACAAACTAATTAAAATCATACATCGAAAAACACAAATATACCGTTATCTAGGTAAAGAAATCAGTAGTACTCTGTTTTTTTTTTTACTGTAAACTAGTGTAATCAATAAAGATTTTTGTTTCAAACTCAAGCTTTAAAAGAAAAACACCCTTTATTAGCTATACACTGAATTAAACCAACCAAAAACATAGTTAGAAGTATCTACGCCTTAAATACTTTGCGTGTCATTCTTGAGCAGCCTACTTAGCTACCTACTTAATGATGCAAAAAAGAAACGATAAATAAGTTTACTAAATTTACGAGCTAATTTTAGCAGCGCAGCTAAACGGATACGCTCCACTTCATCTGATTAGCGATGCCATTGATGAACATTGCACTAGACGACATGTTATTTAAATTAATTTCACTTTTTTCCCTTCTTCTTGTACATATTAAAACTAGGTCAAACGAATCAAGTATCATCGAAGTTAGACTTTGATGAAAATGCGGAGAATCAGAACAGCAACAGCACAAATATGCCAGGGCAAGGAGGTGTGGGCCAGGAACGTAATAACGATGGACAGGGTCGTAATTTTGGACAAACTGGTGGAAATATAAATACTGGAAATAGTGGTAACACTGGCAGCAGTGCTAGTGCAGGAGCAGGAGGCGGCGGCAATGGTAGCGGCAATAGACCTAAAATACACGGCGTACGCGTGACTGTTGATACAGGCGATGGTCAAAAATCGCAAGGTAATTAGAAAAACCAATTAGATGCGCTACTTTTTTGCATACTAAGTTCAATGTAAACACAACAAATCCACAGAATCCAAAGAGAGCGTAGAAATTACCGATTTGGGTAAACATAAGAAACGTGTTGGCATACATACGGATATTACATTTGAAATTACTGCGGATGGTGATGCAAATGAAACAAGTTCATCGCAACATGGAGATAAAGGTAAGCGCTGTTTGGAAAACTCAAAAATAAAAACATTCACAGTATTATCTTTTCATCCAGAAGACGCCAGTGTGCCCATTTACAAAGGACGCGGTGGCGAGAGCGAAACAAAACATAAAACACGCAAGCCGTATGATCCCAAATCACAATGGAATCCAAATTTTTCAACAGAACATCGTGGTTATGGTGGCTATGATGGTATTTATGGCGGTTCTAGACGAGATGGTGGTGGTGGCGGAGGTGGAGGCGGAGGCGGAGGCGGAGGAGGTGATGGTTACTATGCACCACCGCAATATTATCCACAGCGTAGCGTTCCAGTATATTCTGCTGGATCTGGTGATACTGGTACAATTTATCGCAGCGGTGATGCTGGCTGGACACATTATGTACCCATTTGGACTACAGAACGTGCACCTAGTCAACAGAGTGAGATCTATCGTCAACCTAGCTGGAAACCATGCTATTGTATGTCTTCGTATGGCACAGATTATAGACGTCGACGTGCCAGTGTACATGGCAGTAAGGATCATGTGCTTAAGCCGACAAGTTCAGTAGTGCAAATTGTTGATGGTAAACTGGAACGTCCATTTTCGTGATTGAAATTTGAAAAGTTATGGAATATTTGAGAGCTAATGTAACTAAATTGAATAAAATTATTATGAGTCACTGTGTTGTTTCTACAAGTAAAACTAATTGGAATGCACTTTATAAGATCAGCTTGATAGATTGATGGCTTGGGAAGTTGAAATAACAGAATGAGGCAATGATTCGCAGGTAAATGATCTTACATTAGTAGATTATTTTTATTTATTTTTGCAGCAATCTACATCATTATGTTTGTGTTTTTCAGCTTTTGGAAAATACAGACACACAAAATGCAGATAGTTGACGTGTCATTCCGCACAAAGAACTCCACTGATTCGACTGCTTCTTGGTTCATGGTGTGTTTGTGATGAATCCATGTTTCTTCTACGGTTCTGAAATGATTGCATTTGTGATAAATTTAGACACCCATATGTTTTATATCTGCATGACTTTAATGTCTGTCAAACATGAACTAAATGATGGAGTTTGCTTAAAAATTTTCAGAAGTTTATCGAACCTGTAGGCAATAAGGTCTGTGAAAGCTACACATACCGCATCCTTCATTGCTAGGTGCAGATGAAGTTGTGGCCCCTGTACACTGCGCTGAATAACACGCCACTGCGTGTTTGAGATTTTGTTCTGGGCCCCGATTTTCGTTTGTGAGAAATAGCCACGAACCAAATGCGTCTGTAAAAATTCTCGTTCCTCCAATACTAATCTTTGCTCTAATGAGTCTGAGGTTAGCTTTAACCTATCTTGCAGGTACGTCGTTCGAACAGACGAGTAAAAGCCAGCTCGTACGGTGGATATGTGGCAGGTATCCAGAGTTCGCACATTCTTGGTTGGATTCCCTCTAACCATTCATCGCTCGGCATATGCTGAATATAATCCTGATGGACACTGCAGTAGTCTGGCAGTTGAATGGATGTGTTGAGTTCTAGTTCCCTAGAATATACCCATCTGCCAACTTAGGTTTGTCCCCATTTGTGAAGAAATTTACTGTATTTTTTCACCGCCGATAGCTGGTGATTTAGGCTTCCCTAGAACGAAGGATGCTAGTGAAGTGTTTACTAACAGGGTTTTATGTTAACATAATTAAGTGGCCGAACAGGCCCGAGGACTACTGTTCAACATCTCTAATTGTTGCAAGTTATTTCTCATGAAATAAAGCGGAAGAAGATGGAGAATAGAATTTTGGACATCTAAAATTTGAAGTTATTAAACAAAAGAGGAAAATTGAAAACGTTGTGCTCATAATTTCTTAGTTTAGAGGTGACTGGTAGTTCCGGTTTCAAGTTTGTAGATTTTTTCTTATACTTACGACACATTTGACAAATTTAATGTGATTGATCCTTCTAGATTTCAATACATTTTTTTTGATACTACAGCTCTGAAAACCTAACGATATTGATAAGACTCTTGAAAATAAAAGATAATATTCTAAAAATTTATTAAACTTTATTTCGCACACACTAAACGATTTATAAAACTTCAGCATGTATAAAGAAACTAAGACGTTACTACAAACATAATCTACGAGCGAACACTGTAGGTGCTCTGCTTGCCATTATCATCGACCGAAGACGTGGCAACATGGTAACCAGCCTGTTTGCCATTAATGTTGTACTGCTCGCTTTCACCAGTGGTCAGATCCTTGTAGTTCTTAACATGGCCATCAGAGTCAAACTAATGGGTAAGAAATAAAAAAGATTTAAAATCAATTCTAAGAAATACACATTAAATACGTACCTCAGAATTCGATGACCATTTGGATTGCTTCTCCCAGGATTTGGTTTTGAAACCAGCACCACCGCTGCCGCCCAAAGCAGCACTACCATCAAGTACCTGACCCAAATTGTAGCCAGCGTTTGAGTTCAGAGCAGCATTGCTGTTGTAGCCAGAGTTCAAGGCAGCGTTGCTGTTAAAGGCCGAGCCAGAGTTCAAGGCAGCATTGCTGTTAAAGGCCGAGCCAGATGTCAAGGCAGCATTGCTATTAAAAGCTGAGCCTGAGCTCAAAGCTGCATTGCTGTTAAAGCCAGAATTCAATGCAGAGTTGCTATTAAAGTACGAACCAGAATTTAAGCCAGCATTCGAGTTGAGCAGCGAGCCGGAGCTAAGTCCCGCATTAAGACCCAACAAAGATCCCGAGCTCAAGCCAGCGTTAGAGCTGAGCAACGAGTTGCTGTGCACGCCGGAGTTCAAGGCAGCATTAGAGTTCCAGGATGTACCATAACCCTGCTGCAATGCACTGCTAGCACCATACTGACGACTGGCACCGGTGCTCTGTGCCTGCTGCTTAGCCTGTTCGAAAGCCTGATTCATGGCCTGTTGCAAATTCGAAGAGCTACCGCTGGTATATTGATGGCCACCGGTGTGATAAGCGCCAGTCGAAGCACCATAGTTCTGATTGATACCTGTATTGGAAGCCAAACCTAAATTGCTTGTCAAAGCGGCATTAGTATTCAAAAGACTAGCGCTGGTCAAACCAGAGTTCAACTGCGAGTTAAAGCTATTCTGATGTGTATAGGAACCATGTGTCGATACGGCAGGTTGTATTTGCACTTGTGGCTGGCTGGTCTTCACCACTTTGCGATAATGCGAATAACGCTCAGAGCCACCAGATGGCACAGTATATTGTACAACAGGCGCTGAGTTTTGCACTACACGTTCCTCATGATGCACATATTTCTCCGAACCAGCTGAGGGAATGGTGTATTGTACCACCTGCGCAGGTCTATTCTGTACACGCTCTTCATGGTGATAGTATTCAAGACCACCAGCAGGTGCCGATGAAACAACCAGCGCTGCAGATGGCGCAGCATTTGAGCTGAACTCCTTAACTTCATCAACAGATTGAACGCCACCACCGCTAACGCCCTGTACACCACCACCATAGGTAACCTGTTGTCCTGCAGTTGCGCCGCTTGAGAATTGTACATTGCTGGATTGTGTAAGTGCTGAGTTCAGCGAAGTACCCAGTGATGAACCAAAGCTAGCTCCTTGTGTGGCACCAAGTGTAGAACCACCTACGAAACCAGATTCGGCAGCATTATCTACAGCACCTGAGCCGCCATAGCTGCCAACTTCTTCAAAAGAGCCATGTGTGGCACCATTTGTTGCATCAAAACCACCTGAGACATCACCAGCACTAAGGAGATTGCTGCTGCCAGAGTGACTGCTACCAAAGTTGCTGTTGCTGCTAAAACCGCTGCTACCACCGTAGCTACCGGTAGAACTGCCATAACTGCCAGACGAACCACCATAGCCAGCACCACCGGAGGCACCATAGCTGCCACCACCACTACCAAAACTATGAAGAACAAGAGTATTCTGTTAATACTTAACTTCTAAAAACTCCGTGAAAACTCTAGAAATACCTAGCAAATTCACCACCCGAAACGCCGGCATTACGCTTGGCTTCCTCAATATTTTTACTATGCTCAGAGTGATGCCTGCATAAGAAATGATTTATAATATTTAGCATAGGATTACTTTAGCATTTCAAAATCCAAACCAAACTTTTCTTTGCAAATTCTAAAACCAATTTGAAAATTTTGTAGCTACCATGCCAATAAGAACTTTTTGAATTTCATTTTTATGAAAAACATAAATATTCAATGTTGGGTACATGGTACTTACGTTTTGTAGAAACCATCGCTATTTAAGCCATTAGTTTACCATTGAGTTAAAATTCAAGTGAATTTTATTTATTAAAAAAAAAGATATTGCAATTAAAAAATTGTATTCAAGGTGATAATATTTATATACTTACTGCTCCCAATCTGCAATAAAAACAACAAGAAAATACATTTAGTTTAATCATATTAAAACATTATAAATATAAGACTCTTTTTAGGCTATATAGATAGTCAAAAGTTCAATTGTCAAGACGAAACATATTTAGTGGCACCATACTGATATAGGAGCGGAAGATCAAGAACGTTTCGATCATTCGGATCCCAATAATTCATATAGACCTGCTTTGCAATGCAAATGCCTCTCAAGCTCAGTTTTCACATCGACTTAAACAAACCGCTTTACAAACATCGATATCGATATCGATATCTCGCATGACCCGCTCTATGTCGCTTGTTCAGGTGTTGCCAATGTACAATTTTTGGACTGATTGGAATTATGAGTAATGTTTTACTCACAAAATGCAACATCAAATTTTTTGTTACTACTTTTTCTTCTTTACTTCTTCTAGTGGCCGTGAGTACCCTTATGCGTGAGTGTAACTTCAAATGCAGTACTGTGTACTCAGGATTGCCCTCTTGTTTCATTACCTTCTCTCACTATTTACAAGTATATATGACAGAGATTCGAAATGTTAACAAATATTTGTGAATTTTACTGTCATGTCTAGTTGAAATTTGTAAGGTTTTGTCTTTCTTTGAATAAATAATTGAAAACAAATGTGAAAAACAGGACACTCCAGTTTTGGAGCATTATGTTTTCTTTTGATTTTTATGTGCAGCGTTCGAGCCCGATTTATTTATTTGAATTTTCAATTTAATTAAGGTATTCACACTAATTTGATTAAAAATGTGAAATTAAAAGTAATCACACAGTGTGAACGCTCTTTCAACATAGCTTGCAAAGTTTGCCTACCTTTTCACAGTACATTTTGTTGTTGTGTACATTAACTATATTCTCATCAACTAAGCAGTTAATCGACTAGGTGTGAATACCAAATGACTTCAAATGACAATCTAATATTTCAATAACTTACTGTGTTAACTGTAATTACCTAGCCGGCTGGCATTGGACCGTTAGCCATCAAAAAGAATTGGCTTTTCTTTTTGGTGGCTAACGGTTCAATGCCAGCCGGCTAGGTAATTACAGTTAACACAGTAAGTTGTTGAAATATTAGATTGTCATTTGAAGTAGATTTTGGTTTTCTTGCCAGAGTAGTGGTATTAAGTACTTAAAAGATTTATATATATTTATTTCATATATACTGAAAACTTAACCAATCCTTTAAAACAAGTCACCAACTACAATCTTGCATGGGTCACTCATATGCTTCAACTCAATACTATTTGAGTCTACAAAACATTTTAAATGTTTTAAAATTGTTTTTTAATAATATTGCAGTAGCAAAATTTTGAATAACATCTGCTTACATAATCTTCAAACAACGGAAATCACTACAGAACCTAAAAGCATCTAATGACTGAAGTTCTATGATGATTTCATTTGTCTTATCTACAAATGCAGTCAAAGTTCAAACATCGTTAAACGCATGAAATTGCTTATTTCGCAATTTTGAAACTGAACGCAATAAACTAATGACGAACTATATTTATTTATTTGTTGAGACTTATTATTGAATTGACATGTGCTTTAGGTTTGAGCGTCATAAGAAATTAGAAGTTAATTGTACTATTAAACGAGGGTAGTGCTAAAAGTGTTAGTTGTAATATTAAACGAGGGTAGCGTTAAAAGTACACGAACTGACGTCTGAGGTCTTATTTTGAGATTTCTGCAATATTAAGTTTGTGTTTGACAGGTCATAAATCAGGACAGACGGACATAAATCAAAAGATTTTCGCGTCGATAAGGCTAGAGAAAGCCGCTGCTTCAACTAGTTTTACTACTTGGCCTCTGATGTGTGGCGATTAATGCATGTTTCACCGTTAAACGGATCTAAAAATGTACCATATTGCAGTTAATCAACGCCTAATACTAATACAAACGATTGCATTTGAGGCCAATTTCGGTCCCCCAACTACTTTCTGTCCATCTGTCCGCCTTTCATGTCTGCTTCCAATGGTTGTAAAAAATCAACTTAATGAAAAGCATATTATGATGGTTTAAAATTGTACCATATTTTTTAAAACTACAAGTGCCAACCGAAGTCAGGCAGAGTACTTCTGGCACTACCCTTGTATTATATAGTACTATAGTACGTATATAGTAATAAAGCACGTTGCAGATCTTGAACAATCATATACGAATATAGTATACTTTTAACATTATGAGGTAGTAAGATATTCTAGTTTGAATTTGGCTGCAGTTAGATCTTCACAGATCTTCATTCACGATTTAAAAACTGGTAAGTAAGACTATTCTTCTATTTAACCAATTTTTCTATATAAAGGAAGCCCTTTTTGAGGTGTAGAACTATGAATTGAATATAAATACTAACATTGCATCATTTCAAACTGAAAATTGGCTTTATTAGAAAGATAATTTTCATGTACATGGTGCATCCTGATATGGTACATGCTAGAAGTTAAATTTTCGACCACATTTCATTTAGAGTATAGGTGGTGTGAAAACGATCCATGATTAAGCGAATTAGTCGCTGGGCTGGAAAAATTTGTCGACTGTAAAATTGATAAGCTAATATTCCCGAACTGAACCAGGATTTTTGTGGCGTTAGTCTATTTATGTTAAACTGAGCAGATAAACTTGCCAGATCTGTCCAATTTATGACTGTTTAATCCCTGTCGGAAATGGAACCTCTAAAAAAAACACAGAAAACCGTTCGTCAGCGTATATTTTAAAGTAGTTAATTTTCCTATTAATATAAACTTAGTTGCATTGGAAACTGTAAGGATATATTATTATAAGTCTTTATATCTGGAACCTTTTTTTAATGAACTCAAAAATTAGCAATAATGTAGGTGTTACAGTATGCCGAATTTCAATCAAAAACTGTTCAGATTATCGAAAAATATTGCTTTTTTCTTAAACTTAAAAGTCGAAAATCTGAAAAAAAAAATGCTGAGCTCAATCACAAAACATTTCACATTTCACTTCTAATCTCAGTTAATAGTTCGTAAGATTCCGAAAACTTTCGAACACTTTTTTCAAATTACCTGCTACAACAGCACCAAGGCATAAAGCCAAAATTATAAAACACTTCATGATGATTTTTTTTCTTTTTTTGGTTTGTTCCTTTCAAAATTTCACTTTTTCTTTAAACTAATTCACTAAACGACGTCCAGCGGCTGGCGTTGTTCTTTAATTAATGAATTGAAAACCGAGCTTTAAGTAGAATTTCAATTCAGTAAATGTATCAGTTTTATATATAAGCTGCTATTTAAAAAAAAAATATATATATAATCAATCTTTTTTCTTCTCACTGTACATAATTAGTGAGACTGATAATCACAGCGACAATTTGAACCGATTGATACTACTTAACCTAGAGAATGGCATTGTACAATATTGATAAGACTGTGTTTGTACAGATTCATGACAATACAAGTACTATACTCGTATAGGAATATGTATAAATAATAAATTTTTTGGAATTGGTGCAGAAACATTTAATCTTTCAGAATTTCATTTTAAATATATGAATTAAATGAACTACTTATATATTAAAGACCAAGGCATTAGCTGATAGACGTATTCGCGTAGCGAACCTTGAAATGTTAATAATATAAATATGTGCAAAATAAAAAAATACTAACAACAAACATTCTAATCTAAATAGTAAAGGCAAAACCTTCACCTTGTATAAAGAAAATTATGCTCGCACATCCGCCCGTCATTTCAAGTTCAAAGAAAGTACTTTTATACATAAATGAAAAGCGAAATTTATAAAAATAATTTTGGATCTACATTCACTTAATCAAAAACGAATTACCTAAAAGATTTTTGTACTCAGACGAAGAATCACGTTTGCTAATCGCTGCTACTTTGGGCTCAGCAAGCAAATTAGAAGAAGAACCCTCTCTCGAACTAAGAAGATAAAAATCTATAAAGCACTGATAATCCCGGTCCTGCTGTATGGCGCAGAAGCCTAGACCCTGACATCAACGGATACAGCATCTTTCGGAGAGTTCGAGAGAAAGATTCTTCGTAGGATTTTTGGTTCCATTAGAGTTGGCGTCGACATAAATTCCAGCGGCTACACTGGGCTGGTCACCTCATCCGGATGAACCGCGAAGCTCCAGCACTAAAGGTTTACAACGGAAATCTGAACTTGATTGGTGGACGGCGTCAGAGAGCACGTCCGAGCTCAAGATGGCAAGATCAGGTCCATGATGACCTGAAGAAGCTCCTGATTGCCAGCGACTGGCGCCGGCGTACGTGCGGCACTGACCGATAGACGGTTGTAGCGCTACCTAAGTAAGAGACAAGAGTTGCATTGTATTCTGTTGTTCCAAAAAATTTAAAAAAAAATATTTGCAATTTAGAACAAAAAACTATGATTACTTCCCACAACGGCAAATTTCTAAGCAGCGTTGTTGTTAGGCATTGGCGTAGTTTATAATGGGATAGTGTAACAACAGTACACAGAGTGTGAAAAGGAGACATACCTATACTGATAAAAAAAACCAGGATTTTAGTACACATGAATTGAGCCAGAGCGGTAGCTAAAGAGGCATTGTAGACCCCATAAAGTATATATATTCTTGATCAACTCGACGAGACAAGTCGATCTAGCCATGCCTGTCTGTCTGTCTGTCTGTCTGTCTGTCTGTCTGCCTGTCTGTCCGTCTGTATGTTGTTGCGCATTTTTAGTGGTCCAATTTTTATGGTATCCAGTTGAAAGTTTGAGCATACACTTCTTTTTATAGCAGTTTAATAGAAAGAAGAAAAACTTTTTTATTGTAGTCAACTTCATGATGTCAACTTAATAATTGATATGGTAACTTTCGGTGGATGGATGCTTGATATATATCCCACTGTTTGGGGTAGCCCCACACAAACTTCTTGTTTCTAATAATTTTAAATACGCTATTGGATAAAAACAAGAATATCAAAACTATATTTAGAATGTCTTTGTTTCTGTGTATATGCAAAAATGCAATATATATGTACATAGCATGCTTGAAAAGGTGAAGTTTTTTATTATTGAGTTCGAAACACGTATATATAAAATGACCTTGAGCCAGCTAAAATGCGTATGTTTTTCACACAATTTTCTCAATGCGAAGAGATAAGCATTAAAAAAAATATGTCAATATGAAAGCCACAAGCTCTCATCAGTATGCTGGACGAAAAACGCAAAGGAAAGGTGAACGTAATTAGCATTCGAAATTCATATGATACACAATATGAATTTCGAATGATAATTACGTTCACCTTTCCAAGCATGCTATATCTGTTGCATTCTTGCAAGTGCTGCTATCTGCGGATAACACTCTGTGTACTGTTGTTACACTATCCCCTTATAAACTACGCCAATGGCTATCAACACCGCTGCTTCGAAGTTTACCGGTTTGGGTAGTTTTAATAGTTTTTGTCCTTAATTGATTAGATAACCAAAGACGAAAGTTTTTCACAATTAATTGTATTTAATTTTTAATGAATTAATTATTGTCCTAAATATTTTTCAACGTGATAATAACCTTGATAATAACCTTTGTCATCATACAAATTTCAAAAACTCAATCGTATAAGTGTAAGCGTCTTAAACTTAAATTTCAAAATACAAACATTTCAACTTTAAATAAATAAAATTTCCATAGAAGCTCATAATTATAAATAAAGGAATTGCGTATTTTCAAAAATTTCTACATGCATACTTTCATGATTTTCCTGGAACTTATTTCATTTTGGTTGTACTACGTATAAATTGTTTCCAGGAAAAAACGTATACGTGTAAACAACTTTCTGTACACAATTTTTATTTACTTCCGTTCGACTGATTCCAGTGATAAGAATTTAATTGAATGCTATTTTTTTATTTTTTTTTTTTGTTAAACCGGAGGTAGTCAATATATTCTAATCGAAAGCACATACAACAATTTAAGTGACATCGGCTTAATGATGCTAGATGAGTCTGGCAGAAAGCTTTTTTTAGCATAGCATTTTTGTTATCTTACAAAAGTTATTGGTTATGATTTCCATAGATTTAGCTTTTTATTCATTTAGACAATAAAACTATAATAGTAGAATACATAAGTGTAATAAAATACTATTTTAGTTCAATGAACTTCGAATTGTTGTAAAATATCGCAGACAAATTTGAATCACTTTAATAACAATCTGGTTTTAGATTATCGTACAATACAAACCGTCTTGGAATCTATGGCATATAAGGATCATTAAAAAAAGTTCTATACGAGCCAAGACTTAAAAAAAAAAAACAATTTCCTTCGAGCCGGATTTGAACCAGCGACCTATGGATGTCTATTCTAATACTTTATCTTTATCTACAGTCCACCGCTCTACCAACTGAGCTATCGAAGGTCTTAAATTAGATTCTTTTAGAGAACTACATTTAGTCAACGATAAATATAGCACACAAATACATATATGTATATATATAAAGAATTTATAAATAAATTATTATATGAATTTCGTTATCACAGAAAATGCTCTCACCGCAAAATCTCCAAAATTTCATTCAAAAAACTAAATTTTATATGCATACAATTTTGGGATTTTGAGTCGGAAGCATTTTCTGTAACACCTTCGCATATTTTAATCAAATCTGGTTCTAAAAAAAACATTACAAGTTCTAAAGAAATTTTGCTATAGTTTTAGTTTCGTGTTTCTTGCATAAATTTGTTATGTTATATTATGTTCGTACTGCTCGGCAGAACGTCAGCACCAGTAAGAAACTGAAATAGCTAGCAAAAATCTATACAGAGCTGGTGAATACTTCAAACTTTGTACAGACCTGACGTATCTACTGTTGATCTCGTTAATATTTGTGTTACCGTAAATTATAATATTGGGTGGTGATATGCTGATTATTGACTAAAATAGTGAAGTTCATACAAAAACACACAAGCGGTTGGTTTGCATGAAGGCTACCGCAAAATTGTTCATTAGCATATGTATTTGAAGCAGCTATCCGTAAGAAAACTACCATACCACATTTCAAGGTGATATTTATTAAACCTAGTGTTTGCCCAGTGGTCGAGATACAACCATTATAGCGACAATACAAAACAGTTCTGTGCCATTTGATAATGATGAGAGCGTTAAGTATGACCAACATGTTGGTCTCAACATAAGGTTGGCCCTTATCATGGTTTAATAATAAGGTAGCGTACTGCGTGCTGACTCAGGCCAATCCATATGAACGAGTAAAATTGATACATAATCAAGCTTATCCATATGAACACGTAAGATAGAAAGATAAGTAAAAACAAAGAAGAACAAGACAAAAAAGGAAAATCCATTCAAAACGGTCTAATGTTTAGCTTGTGAAATACGGGGCGCTCGCCCGCTCTCAAAACGCTACCTTATTATTGTACCATGGGCCCGTATAAGCACATATGCTCTCTTGTCTGTTCCTTTAATGCTAAGAGTGTTAAGTATGACCAAAATGTTGGGCTCAACATAAGGTTGTTCTGACCATGGGATATTGATTCCCCTTCTTTTAAAATTTTACCAACCATACTCTCAATAGATGGTTTAAGGGTAAACAGGGTGTGCACGTTTTGCACTGACCATAAGAATGCACCATTTTTTGTTGAAATTTACCTTAAAAAAAGAATTTTGAACAAAATCTTAATAGTGGGGTTTAGTGAGAGTTCCCACCCAAAGTGTTCATTTCAACAAATAAAAAGGTTTTTATATATCCACAAAATTTCAAAACGGGCAGTGGGAACTTCCGTGGTCCGTGTAATGGACCCTACATTTCAAGCTAATACTGGCTGAATTAAAAAAGTTTTTGTACTCAAACCCAAAAAATGTACCTTAAGTGTGTATAGGGCCACTCGAGGATACTAAAATTACAAAGAAATATACCATCGTATACGGATTACTGCATACCAAACATTAACTTCGTTAAAAAGTATGACGTCATAATACCCAGCAGACTACAATGGGGCAACCTTCCTCATTATAGAGAAGACGGTGCTAAGCTGGATGGTCGGGTAGGAGGTGGTGTATTTTCAACGGTTCTGGAATCTGGAGAATCCTTCAGACTGCCCGATCATTTTTGTTTATTAGGCGGAGATGCTAGCTATTCAGGAAGCTACGCATCTCCTAAGGTCATATGCTCATACTCAAGAGCATGTGTTTATCTTCACGGACAGTCAAGCTGCCCTTAAAGCGCTGAACTCTTTCAGCTCCAACACTAAAACCCCTACGAAGTGCCGTAAGTCTCTTAACGAGATTGTCTAGCACTATGTTATACATCTCATCTGGGTGCCTGGTCACCAAAACATAGAGGGAAATTGTGAACCGGAAAAGCTTCAGGGAAGGCCACTGTAGGTATACCCATAGCTACATGTAAATTAAAGATCAACAAAGATGATCGGTATAGCAACACAAAGATGTTGCAACCTTGGCACGTGCAGAATCTCTAGACTCACCTGGCCAAAATATAATCTCAAAAGAACAATAACACTACTTCAGTACAAGAGAAATCAGTTGCTGTTATTGTGGGAGCCTCACTGGCCACTGTATAATAGGGAGTCATGCCACAAGGCCAGGGTTAAATGTAATGTATATGGGACTTCTGTAGAAGTTGTGGAATTGCCGAGGAGGAGGAGACAGTCGAGCATTTGCTATGTCACTGTCTGGCCCACAGTAGGAAGAGACTGACGTTATTAGGACGCCCCTTCCTGGAACTTAACTGAGATCTCGGAAAAAGAGATTAAACATATCTCGACGTTCTTGACACTGTCAAAGTGCTTGTCAGAGTAGCTGCGGTTGAAATAGGAAATATATATGGTATCACAAGGGGCCTCTGCTGGCCTAAGTGACAATGTGCGGTTCAACCATGTTGGCCATCTTAACCTAACCTAACCTTGTATAGGGTTGCCCCTTAAGGAGGGGATGGCATTTCGAACTGATGGTTCTATACGAATAACGGCCGCAGCGAGTCTCCATACCAATTTTTAGTAAGATTAGGTGGAAAAAGACGATCTAGGTCGCATATTCATATATATATATATATATATATATATATATATATATATATATATATATATATATATATATATATATATCGGTCAGACGAACACAGCTATATCAATTAGTTTTGTCGATCTGATCAACAATGTGCTTGTATAGACATTCATCGGGTCTCTGGCGTCTGCTTAAAGTTGTTACAAACTTCGTGACAAAACTCTTATACATCAGGTGTGAATAGAAAACAAGAAAAACTAGCTTTTGGTGGAACTAAAGCTTAAATACTTTAATTTCATTTAATTAACTTTAGTTTTTAAACTTAAGAAAAGTTTACTTTGACTTAATAATATTCGATACAACAAAATATTTTCAGATAAGCGGCACGAATTACGCATTTTTGACAATTGCGGGTGGATTAAAGGGTTAGGTATAATTTTGTTGGGTATGAAATAGTTAGAAATAACAGGTAATAGAAAACTTAAAGACCTACGACTGAAACGAAATGGAAATATGCATATACACTACCATCATGCATATCTGGTTTGGTGCGTTGGTGACTTTATGAAAAAAAGACAAAAACAAAAAAAGAACATGAAGCGAAAAAATTATTTTTGTACTGAAGAAAAATTCTAGGGGGAACGTTCTACAGAGTCCCCCCGCCCTCCTGGATCCGACCATGAAATCTTAATATATTAAAGTGACCATTGCCTCACAACGGTTAAGTTGTTTACGTCCCGGAAATTATTTAATAAAAATATGCCCAATATATTGCACACATTTGATACAATAAATTATTTAGTCTTACTATAAAAAACAATAGATAAAACTTGTATATATGTAGATAGTATATGTACGTAAGTAGGTATATATACTGAATATATTATAAAATTTTAAATACAGAGTTTAGCTTTTTCGTATATAAATTAAATAGTAAAATTCGATTTTTTTTTTCGAAATCGAAAGTTTAAATAAAATAAATCATAGAAAATGGAGTGTAAACTTTTTAAGAATGCACCGAGTAAGAGGTAACTTTGCCATTATCATTGATGGTCGTATGTGCACCACGACGACTAGTGCCATCGCCATTGCTGGTACTGAAAGAGGAGACCGAGACACCCTTATAACCGCCACCACCGCCGCTACCGGAGCTGCTGCCACCAAAACGATTGACAACATTGGGAATAGCCTGAAAATGAAGAAAACTAGCATAAGTTATCTGCTCCAAATTTGCTATTATTTTGCTAGTAACAAACCGCATTAGCTGGACTAATATATGCAGTCTGATGGTGTCCACCCGGTCCAATTGAGCCTGAGGCAACAGCATAGTTGGGTGCATAGCGATGTGAATTATAGGAACTGCCACCCGAACTGGGTCTATAACGGTTCTGACGACGTACATTATCAGCATAGGCCTGCTGTGCAGCAACTTGATTGTGTATGCGCCTTGAGTAGAAATAATACAAAAATATGTTAGTAACTATTTAAAAAACTATATTAAAAATTTAAAAATTAAGATTTTAAAAGAAAAACAAACAAAAAAAAAACACCAAAACCACAGTAAAACTATAATTACATATCATCCGAGTTACTAATCGTAGCATCAGCAGACACAAAAGCATCACCCGTTGTAGCCAAGACCGTAATAGCTCTAAAAGTGTAGGAAGTAGGAAGCAAGCATAGAGTAGTATATGCAAAGCAATAAAATTAAGCATAGAAATTATAGTTGGTTATAAGCACCAATTTCCTATACAAAAAATTCAGACAATTTAAAATCTATTTGTGTGCTCACTGTTGCGTTGCGTGATGTTGTGCCAAGATTTGATTGGTCAACTGTTGATGGAAAATGTATGGATCAATGAATCCAGCGCCAAAATTTGGTGGTCCATAGTAATCATAGTCATAGTCATCATAAGCACCACCCCCATTACCGCCCGTATAGCCACCCGTATAACTTCCGGTTCCATGTCCTCCAGCGCCAGCCGAACTACCAGCATAACTGCCGGCATAGGCACGACGCTTGCGTGACTCACGTACTGCAAATTATTAAAAATAGATTTAAAATTTGTATAGTTATATATTATATATATGAAAATAATTTAAAAAAAACTTGTATACTCACCAGCTTCACTGCTACTCATTGCACTGACAACTAAACAAAGCGCAAACAATTTCCACATCATCAATTGTCTAAAGAATGAGAGTGCGAAATAAAAATATAAAAAATAATTTAAAAATTAAATACACTTAACTAATTAATGTAGGAAACCAGTTTTTTTTTTATGTATACTCTAAACGTGCTACTGCCGTCTGCTTTTAACGCATTTAGTATAGAAATTTCTAATGGCTTCATTAATTTGTTGAGAAATTGAAATGTATTCTCACGTTAAATATAAAATTTATAGATACTAGTATGTTCCTGAACTTATGATGTAAATATACGATAACAAAACTCAACGATTTTGAAAAGTGGTTGTTATGGTAGACATGACTAATTTATTGTAAAACATCTCAAATATCTTGATGACAAATATGTATTTCTAAAATAAATATTGGGACTGGTCTTGAAAACACGTTTTTCTGCAAGACTTAAACTATTTAGATCGTACGTTTGGTTTTGCAACACTATCGATTCTCTACAATAGAAAATAGTGCATTCTTGGTTTTTTTTTTTTTTTTTTTGTAAATCTGTTCCCAAATTTGTGTAGTCAGAATATATAAACCTCAATTTTTCTTTACTCTAACTTTTGATTTTTGGTCAGCTTTATTTGATTCCGCCCCACTGTGCGGCGCGTGCAACGAAACTTAGGTATGAATGGAAGAGAATGGAGTAAGTCATATTTAAAGAATTTAATGATTTCCAGCATTTTCCTTAAAAATGAAAAACTATAATCCATAAATATAAAACAAAGTCGGGTTAGTTTCACCATTTACAACTCGAGAACGGCTGGACCGATTTTAATGATTTGTGATTTGTTGAATTCATCTCCGTCCCGAATAGCAGAATAACTATTAAAATATGGTAAAAATTATAGAAAATTAATCTAGAAAGATATTGAATATACTTATTAATGGAGTCGAGGAGCGCATGGGAAGGGGGCAGGGAGTTGGAATCAAACGAAGAGTGGTAGGAGGAAGGGGAAGACGAAGACGAAGAAGTGGTATGAGACATAGTGGTAGGAGAAGAGAAGGTAGGGGAAGAGGTGATAGTTGAAGTGGTGGTAGGGGAAGATGTGGTAGGAAAAGGGGCAGGAGGGGAAAGGGAAAGAGAAGGAGAGGTAGGGGGAAGGGGGAGGAGAAGTAGTGAAAAGGGCAGCAACGCGCCGGGTTCCTTTTAAGATAGTGCGATGAAATGTTCTATACATGTTAATTTGATTGAAGGGGGCGGGGAAAATCGATGGTAAAATAAGGAGAGGTAGGGTAAAGCGGCACCGTAAATGATGGCTGGAGAAGGGGTGAAAGGGACAGGATAAGAGGGGTAGAAGAATTGGATGGTAGAGTAAAGTGGCACGGGGAAGGTGTGGCAGGGGGAAGGAGAGGCAAGGAGAAAGTATAGATAGATGGATGGTACCAATGTTTTGCAAAAATTTAAAACATCGATGGGGTTAAAAAAATGCTAACTCTTTCGAAACTTGTATGGGATGCAAATGTACAGTGTAAAACCAGATATAACTGTATAGATACCAAATTGTTTGTATAAACTGATTTATTATTAATGGAAACAGTAAACTAACCATAAAATCTGATAATAAATATAATGACGGAGTAAAATTACATTTAACGAGCTTAGATGTTTCGTAAAATTTTAGTCTATGGGTCGCAACTATGTTATCAACATTCTGTCCCATTCTAGCTGCAGGTTATCAGATTATTTTAGAATCAACAAATTTTGCTAGGGTCTAATCTCCAAAATTAACCAAATTGCCGTATTCCATTGGATTGAGATGCATACATTTTTTTTTTTTTGATTTTTTAATGGTATATTGGAGAGTATGACTTTACTTTACTTTATAAGTTTTTTGATACCTCCTTAACGTTATAAACTATCAGACAAACTGATAATACCATTTCACACTATGTTTGATTGGTATAAAAAGACAAACATATTTTTGTTACTTATTGGGCTACGAGTGCCAACTCTATTGTGTACATTCTGCAAAGTTTCAGTAGAAACCCTGCGTGTGTTTATTGGCGCACCCCGTTTATTGGTGTCAGAAACTCCGTTATACAACATTTCTTAAGGATGCCAAATGTCAAAATCGAAATTGTAGTTCAGCAAAAGGTACTCACACACCCATATAAAGTTTATTGATTATATGGGTGCCTACACATGAGGAGACTTAAATGTCTCTACCCTCTGAAACTCAGCTTTAGAAGACCAGAAGAGTGAAATTCACTGAACTGAGATAATTTATTTTATATCTTTCTTTTTATTATTTTTTTATATGTAATTTTATTATCAAAAAAATTGCTTATTATCCCAAAAAATAATATTAATGACACAAGAACGCAGTTAGTGGGACGACGTGGTGAGATCAGGGCAAAAGCTTCGTACATCATTATGATTACGGAACGATACGTAAACGTCAACGTCAACGCCAACGCCCTTAACCCAAAAAATTATCGATTTACTATATAAACGGTGCTAAAAATATCATATCGATATTATCGGTCTTATTGCTTTTAGCTAACGTATAAAGTATACAATAAATCATGTTTTGTACGTTTAGTTGTTAAGACAACTGAAACACCATAGCAACTTTGTTTATTTAAAAGTAACTCTCTCAATTCTATTTGACAAAAATTCAGTAAATTTTTAAGTATTGAAGATTTCTATTAAAATGCCGCGTGTAAAGCCCACAACTGTAATCGATGTTATTGGAAATTTAGATTTAAGTCCTGAAAAAGCCGTGGGTGAATATTTAGCCTCAAAAGAACAGCAAAAGTTTTTCATGTACGTAATTCTAATTCCGTACTTATAAACTCAAGTTTGTTTCATAAAATATATTCAAACATTTTCAGTAAAGCAGCCAAATGGGATACACCCGGCGATTCAATAGATCGTCTGTATCTCGAAAATCGACGTGAACATGAGGCAATGCTCAAATTGCAACAGGATATGCTTGTGAACGCTAGAAAACATCGTTTAGCAACGAATGAACGCATTGTGGAGATGAATAAGACTCAAGAAGAGCTACGTGAGCGTTTTATTGAGGTTAATACATTCATTAAGGATTGCAAGGATAAGAAAAGCGATGCAGAACGCATTGTTAGAGAGCAAACACGCGAACATGATGAGCAACATGAACGTATTGCATATTTTCGTAAATCCATTGAAGAACTGAAAGCATTTCGGGAATCGCTACGAGAAACTGTAGCCGAATTTGAGCCATATGAGCGCATCTTGGAAGATGTTGTAAAAAAATCAGATATATTTACATCACCAAAGGATTGCATGGATCGTTGTGATGCATTGAGTGAGTTTTTTTTTTTTTTTAGTTATAATTAGAGTAAATTATTAGTAGCTATTAACTACTTTGCTGGCATATAGCACTCGCACAAGCTGAAATACACAGATTGGAACATATTAAATTGAAAGAAATCGAAGAGATGCGTACACGCATGGTGAAGTTGACCAATGAAGCAGCATTCGCAGCATTGGGTTTGAAAAATGAACTGTCATCGATGGAACGTTGCTATAATGAAACACGCGCCATGTGCCTAAAATGGGAACAGATATTGGCTAATGCTAAGGATACTATACTAATGCATGAACTTAATAAAGTGCAGACATTGGATGCTATACAAGTTTTATATAAACTGTTGTGTAAACGTCGTGGTATGTACATACATAGTTTGGTGTAACATTTATAAAAACATTAATTGGATGACTTAAACTTTTCAATAGATATGGAACCAAAATTTTTGCATCATCATGCCGATCAGGAAATGGATTTCATTAAAAAGGAAATTGATGTGCTAAAAGCTGTGCTCAAGGAGGTGCAACAGAATGAGGCAACTGTAGCTGAATCACTTGAAGCGGAATTCGTATAGAATTAATAAGATGAGATTGATGCTACTCGTTTTATGTTTGCAATAAAATGCTCTTGAACTTATAGTATACTATAAATTTGGTGTTCAAAGAGCAGAATATTAATAAAATTATGTCACATTTAAGGAAACAAAATGGTTTTATACCAAAACTGACCTTTCATTATTCTGATTAAGTTGCGTTTGTTCTGGATCTGAAGAAAGCCGATTTAGAATATTATCATTGATTAATTCCAAAGGCGGTAACATATATTTGAGTATATCTCGATCTGTGTAATGAAGTTCAATGAGGAAAAAGGAGACACAGCGGTAAGCTCATGAACTAATCCCACATCAGAGTCGGAACTAAAAAATGGAAATTAATGACCGTTCATGGGGCTCAAAGAATAGTTTTAATTTGACAATGATCTTCTAACGAATATATTAACATTTACGTGGAAAACTAGAGTAATAACTACAAAATCTGACAGAAAACCCATACAACCAAATTCGGTGGAACCGAAGCTTTAATGTCCTTCAAACAAAACTTTAAAATCGTATAACAGCTTTGGAAATTCCAACTAAAGAAATAAAATGTACATTTTTGGAAATGAAATTAGGAAATATATTGCTCTAGCTCACAATACATTGTGATAAACTAATATATTTGTAATAAAAATATGCTACCGTGGTTCGAACTGGAACAACACTAAATATTTTTGTAGATTGATAGTACTAATAATCATACAAAATTTGTATTACAGGGTGTCTCAAAAGAAAGTTCACATTTGATTTGCTGATTGCGTGAATGTAAATAGTCCGAGCGGCTCGGGGGGTATGTCAATCGGTAGCCTAGCTTTTGGGAATTTAGTCGCTGCGGAGCGTTTCTCGGGAGCGGACCGTGCGTTGTGCGTACGTGAGTTTTACAAAAACGGTAATTCAGCGACTGTAGCGCGTAGAAAATTCTGCGGTATTCGACATGTTCGTCATTTCAATGATGCGCCAAGCCCTCGACTCATTGGTAAATGGGTCGAGAAGTTTGAAGAGACCGGTTCAACGCTGGAAACATCAAAATCCGGGCGTCCAAGGTCTTCGAGAACGTTCGAAAACGTAGACAGTGTTACTCAGCCTGTTCGTGACAACCCGGACCTTTCGATTCGGAAGCGTGCTGTTGCTTTAAACGTGCATAGATCATCAATGTTCCGCATTTTTAGCAACTTCACACACGTCCAACAGGTCTCTACCACGAGTTCATGAAATTTTTCTTGGCAAATTGATCTCCAGGAGAGGTGACATAAATTAGCCTCCACGAAGTCCCAATTTAACCCCTATGGATTTTTCCCTGTGGGGTTACGTCAAATCTAAAGTTTACGGCAACAAACCGACTTCCCTGACACAATTAAAAGGAAATTTACGACCGATTTTATACAATTCACACATAGTGTGAAATAGGATTATTAGTTTGTCTGAAAGTTTGTACCGCATTAAAGGAGGCATCGTAGACCCCATAAAGTATATATATTCTTGATCAGCTCGACGAGACGAGTCGATCTAGCCATGTCTGTCCGTCTGTCTGTCCGTCAGTCTGTATGTTGTTGCGCATTTTTTGGGGAACAATTTTAATGCTATCCAGTTGAAATTTTGCACATGCACTTCTTTTTATTGCAGTTTAATAGAGTGTCAAGATTGACTCGCCACACCCACTTTTTTGCGTAGCCCCCATACAAACCCAGCGCCCACTTTTGAATTTTTCTAGGAAAAACTTTTTTATTGTTGTCAATGTCAACTTAATAATTGACATAGTGACCCGCCCACTATTTGAGGTAGCTCCCATACAAACCTACTTCCCACTTTTGACTTTTTGTAAGAATACTTCTTTATTAAAGTCAATATTAGGTTGAAATGCGATATGGTGCCTTTTTAGAAACAGCCGCTTAATACACATAGACTAATGTGCGTGTCCCGCCCACTTTTTGGGGTAGCCCCATACAAACCCACCGTGATATTTTAAATTTTTTATAAAAAAAAATCTTTATTTAAATCAATATTAGCTTGAAATTTAATTTCGTGGATTTTAGTGGATAACCGCTTCATATTCATAAACAAATGGGCGTGTCCCGCCTACTTTTTGAAGTAGTACCATATAAACGCACAGTTCACTTTTATGCTTTTGTATGGAAAACGTCAATATCAACTTGAAATTCAACATGGTGGCATCTTGCACATCTACTACATCGCTTTGTACACATCCACTAGTGGGTGTGTACCGCCCACTATTTGGGGTAGCCCCAATTTGAACCCCCACGTTTATGATTTACAATACTATTTAAAATTTTGTGTGAATGGTATTAGAGCTTCGGTTCAACCGAAGTTAACGTTTTTCTTGTTATAGTATCTGTTTACATAATATTAATTAAAATATCATATTAAAATCATCTCCATGGCCTTGTCGACAAAGCTACTACGTAAATTACAATTAAATTGCAATAAAATGAAGATTCTTAAAAAAAAGTATCTGTAGATACTCTATGCAAAAAGATACCGAACGCCTGCACGAATTCAAAGCAATGGAAAATCCAAATGTGAATTTATTAACCGGTTCCTTTTTTAAATATACTTTATATTTGTATATTAATTTAATTTTGTTTTCGACGTTTTGCGAAAGTTTTGCATATTGATTTTTATTGTTGTACGATTTGTAAATCTTATGGAAAGTTTTTGTACAGCGTCATTTAAATGAGTAATTCAGAAGAATCAACTTAAATTAAAAATAAATTGCACAATTTGGTTAATTAAATTTTAAAATCTTCATAGTTCGATATAATTTATTAAGTTGTTTTGCTAATAAAACCGGAACTTTTTTTAAAATGTTTTTGTTTCTATTCAAGAAATCTTTGCAAACAAGTTGTTACATCACTTTGTGTGTGTTTTCAATGAATTCAACTGTTTTCTTGAACTCAACATTGAATTTATTAAAATGTGTTTACACAAAATTAGTTCCATTTCGAGATAAGAAAACATGAAGACACAAAAAACGCGTTTGTTTTCGCTTGTTCTAACAAAACAAAATGTATCTCATATAGAATTTGGCATACACACACGCTGACAAATTATGAACTGCGCCACAGATTGTTTATGTGTACTATATAAAAAAAAAAAATTGTTTCTATTTTATTGTATTTCAAATTCGCAACAAAAAATCCAGCACCGAAATCAACAAACCGAGACTTGAAACAATTTTAGCAGCTCTCTACAGAGAACAGAACTTGACGCTACTGAGTCCAGTCAACTGAAATCACTCACTTTTTAAATTGAATATGTATGTGTAGATATGTAGTTATTTCTCTCGAGTATTTTGCATATACTATATATAGTTTGTTTTTGCGTATATTTCTTGACCAGGTTCAAGTTTCGCGTCACGATTATTTCTTTAATACTCAGCGATCTTCAGGAAACGCGCGTCTTCACAGCTCGGCACCTTTGCTTCGAATAAGCTGAAACAGGTACTGGAATCTCTTTTTATAAATGCTTGAAGAAGATGCGAAGTTTTTTTTCCGATTTGTCGATTTGCTTAAAATTTAGCTATGTAAATTTTATTTTTGTAACTTGTTTTAAGTTTTTGTGTAGCTACTCGCTATGCTGTCTAATAGTAGAAAATAACAGAAAAGTTGAGTTTGCGCTCCATTCTACTAGTAAAAGTTAGCTAGTTAAAAATTTTGCTCATCTGGTTTTATTCTTTTTAAGTCGTAATTAATTTCTTTCAATTTACAGCTGTCAAATTTTGGCTTGTTTTGCTTAAAATTGTTCTAGAGCACTCTTATTCGATTTGCTTGGTTTACAACACTAATGATTTATAGAAGTCTAATGGGTTTCTTAATGCTTCAAGCGACTTCAAAAGAAAAGTCGTACTGCAGATTATCAATATAAGCGGATGGTATGTTGAATCATTGGTTCAACTGGAGAATAAATGACAGTTAATTCGGGTCGTTAGAAAGGACAAAAAAAAAAAAAAACAAGTGTATTCGATGGAACTAAAAAATTAACACTCTATATATGCACCTGAAGTATGTGGTCGGTTTCTTAGCTGGGCGTGGCGATTTAAATCCTCTGGACCCGTTTAGAAAATACGAAGAGGAATGCACACGTTTTGGTTACATTCTTTTACTTTCCAAGTAAAGTATTTGATATTTAAGATGTATTATCGACAGCAAAGATATGAGATATGCTTCAAAAAGGTTTTTTAAGACACACCGACTGCCCTTCCTCTCTACAGGTTTGATAGCTGAAAAGAAAAGACAGACAGTCGGACATGGAGAAAAGGTAAATTTGTTTCGTAGCACCGTACCGTTTAAAGTCTCGTGCCCGAGTGAAATTTTCTGATATCAAATTACTTTCCGTTTCCCTTCTCTAATTAAATAATGTACGTAAATACAATAGGTACACTAATCGTTTAGTGCTGTCACACCGATCTTACTAGACACTTACTAGTCACTTAATCAATTAAAAACAAACATTTTCACTTGCAATTATACTTGTAGATACTAATAAAATATTACGTATCCGTTTAATGTAAAAATCGTGAAGACTAGTAATGAATACAAAAACCTTTTGAATATTTATACTAGAAATACACAAATATTTCACATGGGCTTTACGTGAGAAGTTGCAATATACCGGGCGCAAAAAGCCTGAAGGGTAACAGTGTGTAGCCGATATAGTTTTCACAGTTTACCTTTACTTGGTTTTGCTCGGTTGGATCTTTCTATTTTGCTTGGTACTTGTCACAGAGGTCTACAAGTAAAACAAACAAAAAAGAACATTCACTTCTATTGAACCGGTCACCAGTCACTCAAAACTTTGTACTTAGCAGCTTTAATAAAATATATACTTCTTTGCATAACCTAACAACCTAAACGTTGGTGGTAAATTTGGTGGGAACTACCTCTAAAGGTTGGTGGAACACGCCCTTGATAATTACGTGAAACGTGCGACCAAAGAAAGCCACAATATCTATTTTCAAAAGTTTACAGAACAGTATCCCAAAAATGGTTAGTGGGTTTGCATAGATATACACCTTAAAATGGACATTTGCACCCATTAATGGACATTTGCACCCATTAATGGACATTTGCACCCATTAATAAGTATGTGTGTAAAGCTTCCGCTCATCAGAAGCAACCATATCAGTATTTAAATTGATATTAACTGCAATAAAGATTTTCGTACAAAAAGTAAAAAAAAGAGGACGGGTGATATATATGGGGATTAACCCTAAAAATAGACATGTATACAAATAGGCGTGTCAACATGAAAAATCTATATTCTGCAATAATATAATGTCTAGGGGCGGGTATCAGCTGGTTATCTTACAAATTGATCCCAAAACTGGATGCAAGTACATACAGCCGGACAGACAGACAGACAGAAGAACATAACTAAAACCACTCGTCTCGTCAAGCTGCTCACGAATATCTTTGTGGGATCTGCTATGCTTCCTTTAATGCGTTACAAACTTTCTGTGTAACTGGTAATACCATTTCATACTATGTGTGAATCGTTAAAAAATGGCTGCAAGTTCGATTGAATTGCGCAAGAGCATTCAAATTTACATGTCAAGTTTTATTTTTAAGCCAACAATAAAAAGCTTACTGAATTTATATAAGAATTAATTAACAGCTTGGCAAAATTTATTGAAATAAATAATTCATTTTATATATTTATGTAGTTTTTTTTTTCAACGCAGACCAATTCCAATTGGCAAAAAATTCTAATTAGCATAAGAAGAAAGTTGAACAAAAAAAAACAAATCGTTGAAGTGAATGCAAATTTCTTAATTTACACAAAAAAAAGAGAGTAAAACTACATCAACATACAACAGTATATGATATGGTAACTCTATCTAAACGCTCATGTGTGGGTGCCATCGTATATTATAGTTGGTATAAAAGAGATAGAAGATAGTATTGAATGATTATATTATTTGTAAAAGAAATCGTGAGTTGTGTTTTTGTTTCTGTTTCTGTTTTTGTTATTGTGTTTTTCTTTTTTTATTGATGAGAAGCTTCATTGTTGTTGTTGTTACTTTTATATGCCGCTAATGATGTCGCCGGTGTCTACAGCGTAGCTGTTGTTGTTGTTGTTTTAACTGCCGCTTTTTTTTTCAATCTATTTTGATTATTTTTTTACTATCTTTCTTTTTTTCTTATATTATTGGGAATCACCAGCGTTTTCGAGTTGCCAGATTGATGTATATGTTTACAACTTTTAAATTGATTTGTAAATGTGAAAACTACAGCAACAAGTAAAAGCTTAACTAAAACCTTCATCTTTCCTAAATATCTTAAAGAACATTTTGAAAATGTTTACATCGATTATGCATCAATTTGAATGAAAAATAGTCCAAAAGATTCGAGTTCGGAGGAAATATGAAGCATCATTGGCCTTAGCTTATAACATCAAAAATTACAAATTTCTCTGTATATTGTACCTTAGTTTGAAAAAGTAACAAACACAACACGATGTGCCTAAAACATGAATATAATTCAATACTCCTGAAAACTACGTGACAGCGGAAAATACACCCAAAAGAAAGATTGGAAAGTCCCTTCAAAACTCAAGTGTCAGAAGAATTCCCTTTGACCGTCCCTTTCCTTTACACGAAGAGCTTATGTAGGAATGATCAGTCTATACAGATATGTGATTTCGAATCTGAAACTATAAGCAATAGATAGCATTAACATCGCTGAAATCAAAGCTTTAATATATTTCACATGAAATTTCAAATCGTATAAAAGAAACAAACTTCATTTTAGAATTAAAAACCTGAGCCTCAGGTTTGTATTGGGACTATCCCAAAAATTGTGGGCACACGCCCATTAGTGAAGTGGACGTCCAATAGAAGCCACCATATGGAATTCCAAGCATATGTTGACTTAACTAAAGAAGTTTTGCATGCAAAAGCACAAAACTGAGTGGTGGGGTTGTGATCCCTTCAGGTCTTCACTTTTTTGAGTTTTTATATATTCCGTTAAGAGTTTTATTAATAACTTTAGCTGTTTATATATTCCGTTAAAAGTTTTATTAATAACTTTAGCTGTCTTCCGCGAACCAATTCGCAAAAAGTTCGTTGGATTTGCAGAACTGAAGTGTATGAACGCACATAATATACGAGTATGTGCTAAGAATATAGATTTTTTCCCGCAAATGAACTTTGATCATCTACAGGCTTTGACGGATATGCTACAGTGACTGACAAAATTGTTAGTGTGCAGATAATGTTAAAGATTTCACTTGGTATTCCACAAAAATAGTACAACAACAAATAGCAATAGCAATTTAGTTAGAATTAATCTTGACTTGGTACTCTAACCGATCTTCTGGTTGAAGATGAGAAAATTGTGATGGTCAAAAATATGATTTTTAAGAGTAAAATTTACTGATCTTTCGATTTCCGACGAGAGAATTATGTGTTAATGGGAACGTTTTTGAGAAAAAACACTATTTAAATCTCTATGATAGTAGAGATATAGTAAAAACGCATAAATCGTAGTTCTCAGTTATATGTTTAAAGACGCCTCTGAATTGAATTAAATTGAATTTACTACGCCGAGAATAGTATAAAAGCATAAAAAATAGAACTAGTCCTCAATTTACAACTGTAATTTTATACTATCAGCAAGCCATGTTCTTTCCTTGTCTGGATTCTTTGGTATTCCCGATTATTTAAAGTTGTATATCTTCACAAGTCACTTTATCAGCCAGATAAAATGTTCCCAAATGCAACTACGATATACTATATCTAATAAAAAATTACACCAAAAGGTTTTTAGCTTCATTATTTATTCGCACTTTCAAAAAGATTCAACAGGATTTTTGTTTTGTTTGTTTAAACTAAATGCATTAAAAAACTCTTTTATAACAAACTTTTCTCAGTGTGACGAAAAAGACACTTGAATGAAACCGTAGGTATATCTATATAAATATATATATATATATATATATATATATATATATATATATATATATATATATATATACATCTATAGTATATAATGATGTAAAAAATATATCGAGACATTACAAGTAGAAAAATTATACATGTATTTCTATATATATATATATATATATATATATATATATATATATATATATATATATATATATATATATATATATATATATATATATATATATATATGTATATATATATATATATATATATATATATATATATATATATATATATATATATATATATATATATATATATATATATATATATATATATATATATATATATATATATATATATATATATATATATATATATATATATATATATATATATATATATATATATATATATATATATATATATATATATATATATATATATATATATATATATATATATGTATCGTATGTAGAGATATGTCATAAAAAATACTACAAAAATTGAACATTCAACATCAACGTATATGAGATAAAAAACTATTGCGAGATATATGTATGTAGTTTACACTAAATAAGGCGCCAAAGTATTTATCAGCAACTTCCTAGAAAAATGTATGCCTCGTTTGATTGTAGGGGTACAGCGTTTGGTTTTGATTAATATAAACCTGAAACATTGCATGATAGAAGGCCAAAGGAATGTGCTGCTATATGTTGCCCATTTAAAGCTTCGATTTAAATGGCTGCGCAATAATAACATCGCGCCACCAATTGGGACGCTGGAAAGCTCCTTCGTTCGTCATAAATTCGTTTTGTAAATTCTCATACAAAAGACCATCGGCACGTGCAATGACTGAATTGAGTGCAAAATCCGGCGGTGCAATGGCATCCGCTACAGAGACCGCAAAATCTTTGAGTGCTGCACAGGAGTCCAGTAAACGTGTGCGTACAGTTTGCGCAAAATCGGCGCCACTAGCGAAACCACTGATATAGAATGTAGCCATATGTTTCTCCAGACACCACATACTATAGATGGCAAAGATCAGACGCAGCACCTCTTTATATTCCTGTCCAACGCCTAACTTACGCACATGTGCAACAAAACGTCGAAGTGCAAAATATTCCGCATAGGCAAGCGATAATTCACGTGCACCATTCACCTGCGAATTATTACGTGCTTCAAAACGATGTACACCACGCGCTAGTTCCTCTTTTATAGACGCAGCAGTTGTGTGCGTCAGATGCGTCAGTAGCCATTCATAGCAGTTGATGACAACTAAAGTGTGGCATATATATGTATACAATTATTATTTATAATCTTTTATGTTTCTTTATTTGTGTTATCAAATACTTACAGTCCCAACTATCTATGCTGCTACGTTCTACCAACTGCTCATACTTCTCCGCAAGTATTTCGGTACGTCGCTTCATAAACTCCAGTGTACCAAGCGGGGTCTCCAGTTCACTTTTGGTCCATTGTCTGAGTATAAAGTTTGAAGCCTGCTGCCCAAGCACATTATTATCACCCTCATATGTGCACAAGGGATCATGATCGTTACGCATATCACCAAGTTTTGCTGCTTTTAGATAGCCATGTCCACCGCATGCCTCACGTGCCTCCTGTATAGCATCGCGTGCACACCAAGTGATCAACGGTTTAGCGGCAGAGATGATTGCATGTATTTCGGAGACAGCTTGAGTCTGAAATGAAAAAGATGAATTTAATATAATTTGAAGCCAACTGAAGATTAATATTAATGAATAAAATGTTTTGACGAAATAAAAACCAAACGAGCCCAATACTCTTTGAGATTGGCTACTTCACCATACTACATTTCCTACATATACGTTTCAAGAGTTTTAATGGTAAATAACTCGAACTCTCGATCGGACTTAACAGTACGGCATAAAAACATGCTCAAATTCAGTAATCTGCTTTGAGATTGCCTTATACAGTGATAGAAGAATTAAGAAACAGTCGCCCTCTCATCTTTGATTTTACAGAATCTGCACTAATCGATTCGGGAGCTACAAAAACTTAAAGCGTACTTCCTTAAAAAGCAACGGATTCAAACGTCTCTGCGGATATTTAGCTTCATTGTTTTCTCCTCACGCATAGTAAAGTACCTAATGTGTTTTGAATTAAGTTTAGTTCGCGTGAGTTTTGAAACATTGAACACCTAATGTCCAACTCCTAATACGATAGTCTATGATATTACCTATTATTCAGTGTAACACAAGTGAATTATTTTGACACAGATCATTTAGAAGATCCAATCATGCATTTTATAAATTGGAGTGTCGTCTTTGTGGTAAATGAAGTGTCTTAAGGGCAGATTGAGTATCTGATAGTATGTTTATATGTGCTCCATTTGTTTTTATACGAAGACATTATTAAAAATTAACTTTTATGGCACTGAGATCAGCTGTAATTATGATTGGATAGAAGCCCATCGAAATGGCCTTTGGAAAACCACCAATCCACTATTTTCTCAGTTTAGATCCATCCATACTTGGCAGCCTCCTCAAAATAAACAGTGCTCGGTTTTGCATAATTGTTTCTCTTCTATGCACACCTTGAATTTCCTGTCAAACATTAGTTTCGGTAGTATAGCGTTCGTGAGGCGGATGAAGAAGATGCTAATTTTGAGTTCTATTGAGAAGACTCCACCGTCGTTTCTAGCGTCTAATTAAAACTAATATGCATTCTACTAGTATGCCTAAATTTGGTATTTATGCTGAATTTGAAGCTCGCTGCAACCATCTACTAGTAAATGACGATGCTTTATAGCCTGTTACAAATTTATACGCACCAGTACATCAAATCCATTCGAGTCTGCTTGCGCGCGTGCTATAACCTCCATATATGTATTTGTTAGTTCCTCAACTGCAATCTTTTGAACACACGCTGCCGCCAGATAGGGAAAGATGCGATATTGCTACATAGATTTAATAATAATAAACATTAATTAGTTATTAATTACACTCAAAAATTCTACACACTTACATGCAGCTGATACTCAATGATTGCCATTTCCGGTCCGTCACGTTCTGGGCCGAATTGTTTACGCACCGCTGCATAACGCACTGCTATGACTGCTGCCGAACAAAGCGTATTCGCTGCTTCTTGCGTAATGCCAATACGCCCTGCAGAGAAACTTTCTAATGCGGCACCCAAAACTTTACCCGGCTCCGTAAAGACACTCTCATAAGTGCCGTCCGGTGAAATATCGCTCGTACGATTTAAGAGATTTTCACGCGGTATGCGATAGTTGGTAAACATAACAAAACCATTATCGATACCATTCAGGCCACATTTTTCGCCAATATCACCGACCAATACACCGGGATATGAAAGCAGCGTCAGCGGATCGCGTATGTGTATCAGGAAACCATGCAAACCATGATTTACACCATCAGCTGTATAGAGATTCGCAAAAGTCATTGCCACCGTTGCAGTCTTTCCGAGATTTCCAACCCAACATTTGGCTGCCTCAAAATCCGGTGTATTTATAATAAATTCCTGCGTTGCCGGATCATACGTTGCCGTTGTACGTATACTTTTCGTATTGCTGCCGTGCGATAATTCAGTAATGGCCAAGCATGTGATTACCTGAAAGACAAATAATATAAGTTAATTTTCAAGTTTTCTTTAATAATAGACAAAATGGTTTTACATCACGATTCCAGGCAGCTTCAATATATTTGGCATGCTTTTCCGTGCCCATGGCGCGCATAGCATTATTAAAAAGACCAACGCCTAGCGCAATCTTGACCGAAAGGCTCGGACAGTAGGATGCAAGTGCTTCGTTGATGTACATCAAATATTTCGTTTTGGCGGAGAATGATAGACTTTCGATTTCTTTAGGCACCAAATCAAGTTCTTTCATGCGATTCATTTGCATAGCGCAGATGCGTTTTTGTTCATCAATGGGTAACGTAGTATGCGGATGAGCAAAGAGTGGATCCGCCTGCAGACGTTGCCAGACTTTATACTGTGTGAAAGAAAAGCAGAAATGTATTAAAAATTGTTTCCGTATTTTAAGAATTTTCCAAAATCGAATTCGAGCAAATGCCAATGCTGCTCAAACTGCAGTTTGTACCCCATTGGGTTAGTGTACTCACTTTAATTCGCAACGCCTGCTCATTTTCGAAAATAAGCCTTAAATGCTTCCAGTCAAAATTTGCACGCTTCCGATACAAAGCCAGTGGGCCACCCGTTGGCATATCTGGTATAAAGCTGGTGTCCACATTTGTTGCTCCCATTATTTGCTTTAATTGGATTTATGCTATTTGATGTGCTTCGCTGTAAAAAAGAAATGATAAATTGTTAGTCAAAAGGTTTATAAATGTATTTAATGAAGCAGTTAAAACACTTCGGCGTAACTTAAGCTGACGCTAGAAACCTTAAAAGTGCAATAGAGACCTACTTAAGTGTCGTTTACTTTTGTTGGCGTTGCAAAAATTTGTTAGAAATAAAAAGAAACCATTGAAAATTTGAATTTATTTGCGTTCAATAAGAATATATAAGGGGCGGTTTCAGAACGCAATCTTAGATGGTGAACTCTGCAAACAATTGGTACATTTGACAAGAAAAAAAAGAAAACAAAACGTTAACTTCGGTGGAACTGAAGCTTTAATACCATTCACACGAAGTTCCAAGTTGTGTACTTAGAAGGTATGAGGAAAAAAAATAATTGTAAGACCTACAAGTTGGGAGCTCCTCCCAACAGTGGGCGGTATATGCCCCTTGATAGTTATGAGAAGCGTTTCTCCGCTGAACGGTTTCAAATTGATTTTCCCAGTAACGAACAAGTTTTTCATGCAAAACCTCCATATGAACCCACTATATTAAGTTGAAAGTTGATAATGGGTGTAATAAATAATGTTTTCACAAAAATGGACGGTTGGTTTGTAGCACCCATACCCATAAAAGTGGACGGAAACCTCCCTTCATATTTATGTGTTGCGATCATTCATACTAGAAAGCCACAATATCAAATTTTAAGTTGATATAGACTGCGCTAAAAAGGTTTTCCCTACAAAAACGAAAAAGCGGGCGTGTGGTTCGTATGGGGGCTACCCAAAAAAATGGGGGATCACACTCATTGATGCATATGTGTAGCGTTCGTCTATAAGAAGCTACCATATCAATTTTTATTTTGATATTGACTGCAGTAAAAAAGTTTTTTATACAAAATGTCATAAGTGGGCGGAGGATTGTATAGGGGCTATCCCAAAAAGATGGCGTGGTCGTCAATATGGATACTTTATTTGACTGCAATAAAACGGAGTCTAGCTGCCAATTTGCAACTAATATCTCAGAATTTGGACCTATCCACAGAACCTACCCTTCTCCCTACCACCCCACACCCCACCACCCATGAGGATAATTAATCCGTTCGTTTCAAACGTTTAAATGGAACGGTTTTTCTGCATTTCTCTTTATACTCTCATTTAAAAAAAAAAGTAACGGCACTACAAAATGATCTCAAACTGTAGAGCAGTTACATGTTACAATTGCTTTCAAACTGTTAAATTCAACAAAACTGCATAGTGACGTTTAAACCTTAAAACTACAATATAACGGTGATTATTAAATTATAGCCTACAAACTGTACTTTTTGTATAAAAATATATTAAAAACAAAAAAATATATAATTTTATAGAACTCTGCGCATTAAATTTCAAAAAAAAAAATTTTTTTCTTTTTTTGTGTAAACGATTAGCAAAGTTTGTATTGTAAGTTAAAAAATTATATTTTCTAAATATTTCTGCGTTCATAACATAATGAAAATGCAAAAACACCCAAAGCGTCCACATCGTGCATTCCGCGAAATTTCGTTCGATCGTGAAAAGATCAAAGCTAACATCGAAAAACTAACATACAATGAAGCGGCGCGGCTTAAGGGACCCATTTACAAGGCGCTTGAGGATGAAATGTTTCGTGAGGGCTGTCACATGTTGCCCGAACTATTGCACTGTCTGGGCGAAAAAGAGCGAATGCTATTCGAGACAATGAGCATACGTATACGCATATCCGATACGCGCTTTCGACCGTTACTCTATGAAATAGTGGAAAAGCTTAAAGACGGCGAATTAGCAATTGTGAAGAATAAACACTGTGGTTACAAGCAATTCTTTACACATTTTTATGAAACATTTGAATTGCTAGAACCGCACAAGACCGAGTTCGAATATGTGCTGACGACTTTGGTGGAGAAACTTATATCAATATGTCACAATATAGAGGGTGATGAACGGGATGCGGCTGAGATTGTAGCGCGCATATATTACATGTACGCCGATCAAATGAAAGTTGCAGCCGATATTGATGCCGCAATTGATTATCTAAAAAAAGCATTAAATTTGTGTCGTGGACACGTTTGGCTGGCTAATACAAAGAATAAAATCGGACCGCTGCTGCATGAACAGGTGGCACGACATATGGCGCAATTAATGCTCGAATTAGGACATCAGATTGTGCGTAGCAACCCGGATAGGGCAATAGATTTGGCACGTGAAGCGACACTTGCAACGGCAGAGAGTAAGTAGTGGTTTTAACACATAACCGGTTCGTAACCGTTTCATAACCGATTCATATTTTTTGTCTTTTTCTTGCATATAAACATAATTCTAATGATTTAATCAAACTAATATAATTTTTTTACATCCAAACACTACTATTTTCTATTGTACAGTTGGCCGTGCAAAAAATATGGCGCTCTACTGTACAACATTTCTAGCACGTGCTTTCTTTCTTATGGAAAACAGTAACTTTAATGCTGCCAAGCATGCACTCGATCAAATACGAGCGGAAATTTTGAAACGCACCGATTACACCTTTGTCGAAATCAATATTAAATACTACGTTTATCAAGGACAAATACATAATTCGTTAGTATGCTTTATATGTATTTTAACCACTTGCTGAATACAATATTAAGATTTTTTTTACTGCCAACACAGTTACGAGCAATATGGTGCAGCTATACATTGTTTTCAGAGAGCATTACGTCTATGTCGCATCTATGAATATCGTATGCTCGAGGCTGAAACTTTGTTAAGCTTAGGCAAAATCTATGCGCGAAACAATAAAATGACCAGCATTGCTAAGGATTGCTATGAACAAGCTAAGATTATCTTTATCGATAATAATGATCTACAGAGCAAAAAGCAAGCAGTGTATCTACTTGCCAAACTCAAGGCTAATGAGATTACACCGCTCTATATGGATATGTTGAAAAATTCAGATAGGCACTATTGTGCATTCTATAATCTGCGTCAGTGGAAGAACTGGTGTCGTCCATTTTGGCCAAAATTGGGCATAGAATTGGTACGCCAAGAAAAAGAACCCATTTATTGTCTACTCGATGAGCAGCAGAACGATGATGGAACTACTGCGGATACAATCAATCTAACTACTTCAGAAACTCAAATGGAGAAATATATATAGCGATACGGATTGATGTTATTAAGTTCTGTTGATGTTCTATAAGACATATGTAGGTCCAAAGCTATTCTTGGCCTGTCGTTATTAAGTTTTCTGTTAAACACATTAGCTAAATAAATAACAAGTATTTCTCGGAAACACTCTGATAAAAATGTAATCTTCAGTTATTTACACAGCATGAGTCAATTGTTGCTTGGCATCTGAAGTGTCAAACTGTCTTTTTTCTACAAGCTTTTAATTATTGTTTTTATTGCAGTCAGTAAATGTATTATCAATTTTCTAGTATTCAAACTTCTTTGAAATTGTAAACAGCTACACCTTCATAAATACATTTCTAGTTACTTTACAAAAAACAAAAAAATAAACCATAAATACGTTGTATACTAAGAATAAAACTAGAAAGAACGCTGCAGTCGAGTATGCTGGACTTCGAGATACGAGATATAGGTTTGTAAGAAACTACCCATTAAAGTGGTCCGATGTGGGTTTGTAAAAATTTTGTAAGTCTCAAAGTTATATATGCCAAGTTTTGGCATTTTTCGCTTAATTAAGTACAAAAACTTTCATAAAAAAACTTAAAAATTTAGATTAAGTTTGTATGGGGGCTATCCCTTATAGTGGTCCGATCTGAACCTATAAGATATATTTTATTATTATATAAGTAAGTTACACCAAATTTGCCGTTTGTGGAGTAATCAACAACAAAACCATAAAAATTTGCGTTCAAAAACTTAAAAATGGTGGTAGCTTTGTATGGGAGCTGCCACTTAAAATGGAGTCGGCATGTTCATTTAGTATTAGTAGAGAAACGAAGAGTGTAAATAACCAAACTCTGAAATCTCTATCTCTTATAGTCTCGTTCAAACCGACGGGTCGGATGATCAGACGGACATCTCTATATCGACTCGTCGAACGATGCTGATCAAGAATTTATGTACTTTAAAGACTCTCCCAAGCCTCCTTCTGGCTGTTACATACAATTGGACAAATTTAATATACACGTTTACAGGGTATACAAAAAAAAAGTATTGGATTCAAATAAACCCAAATTATTTTTAAGTTTAGAACTAAAACTTTTTACCCAATTTAAAATCATAATACATGTAATATCAAACGTTTCAACAGATTAAAACTATCAACACCTGTGAAAGGCACTTGATAATTTACTGATTAACATCAATTAAAAAACTTCACAGCTGTCTGTGAAATATTTATTGTATGAGATATCAGAAACAAATGCGACATCACGCATTTGTTCGTGTAACAAATTTTGATTAAATAAAATATTTGGTAGGTATAAAAATGTTTATAAACATTACCAATACAGTTTAATAAATGTTTACGCTAACCAAGATAAATCAATTTTCATCTTTGTTTTCATTTAGAGGAAGTCACTATTGTCTAGAATTTACTTCCATGTAAATAAATATATTGAGAAAACCTTTTTTTTTTTTTAATAAAAACTCACACATCTTCAATTTAGCGCGAACATTGAATTTAATTTGGAAGTCTGCCGTTTGCAAAATACAATTCAACTGCAGTAAAAGTATCTATAAATATTTGTTTAAGCTGATATTCATACAGATATACACATGCGAAATTTAAACAAAGGGTTGCCTTTTATATTGTTCGTGTAATAATGAAAAAAACATTGCTTTTCTGATTTTCAACATATTCTCCATGAAGCTGAATAGACTTCTGCATGCATTTGTACCAATTTTCTAAACACTTTTACCACTCAGAAAAGGAGCTGATTGAAGGCTTCAACAGCTTTTCCAGGCGTTAAAAAGCATAGATCTCGTAATTCAGATGTTTTGAGTGCTGAAAAACTCTCTTTTCTGAAGCAATGTCTAAAAGCTCGCAATGCCGTGGTAGAGGACGATCAGTTTACTGTTGTTGGTTTTGCTCTTTTCTTCAGCACCTTCTAGTTGTCAACAAATGGTTGTGCACCATTTAGAATTGATCATCCCAGTTTACTCTATAATGGAACAGTTTCCGTTACAAATTTTCAAGTCACTGTAACCAACACAAATAGTACTCGTACATCAAAACGTTCTGCGTATGTAACCACAAAAAATGTCAAACTTTCCAAACAAAATGTCTTATGGTTGCCAAGGCGCTCAATATATATGACAACACTCGTATACAATACGTACATGTGATATTATGTGAGAGTCAAATAATTTGTATAAATGTTCTTAAGATACATATTTGCTTAAACTCGCATTTATGTATGTACATATTTGAAGTTTGTAGCTACATATATTTAAAGAGTATAAGTAAGATTAGAGCAAACCATATATGTGGGAGATAACTTAAAGCAACAGCTTTATTTATCAGCAAAATGTACCCGAAGAGCCAACAGAAAAGAAATCAGTAAGATTTCAAGCAAATATAAAATAAGAAAACAAAATTTAGTTCGGTGGAAACAAAGATATAATACGCTTCATATACTATGTATAACAAAAACTCGAAAGTTTGTAGTCTCTTACTAACAAATCTTAAGATTTTATCTATAATAGTAACCAAATAATAGTAAATATAGTAATAGTATAATAGTAACCAAAATAAATCTGAAATCATGTCCAGCAATGGTGGCACTCGACCCAGATATATTCTTTAGAACATTTTGGAGAGTTTTGTCAACTATAAGCTGATCGGGCGAAAGAAGCATGGCTGGTGCTCAGGTTTAGCAGTTTTAGTAATCATAATTTTCTCGACGCAGTTCGATTGGACAGGAAAGTAGCTGAGCCGCAACATGCCGTTGTAGATCGCCGTTATATGCACATGAGGACATTATTGAAAAAGGCACGATTTTGGCGTGTCTTGTCTAGATTTCTAGCCGAAGTCAAATAGACTTAAGGTAGTTTCCAGGTGGCGTTTTCTTCACCCGATCTACATCAAGTTTCACTTAAGCTTTGTATTGGGGAGATCGTTTTAGTAGACCTTTTGAAGTAGCTCATAGAAATTACGTTCCGCACTTCCAAACTCAGCATTAGCAAGAAAGATACCGACTACTTCGTTTTTTTCTACACAGTTGGCAGCTTTTGAATTGATTTAGACAGAATAGATACAGACAGACAAGTGGACATGCTTAATATGAGTTATCTAGACTAACTGTTTAAGCAGCATACACTTTGTAGGGTAACATTTGTGACAAAATTTTAATACATGACTGTGTGTGCAAACTATGAAGAGTAAAAATATGTTTTTTCCAAAGTTAAAGATAAGCAACATTTTATAAGAGCTTTAAAATTAGCTCTGCGTCAGATACTTAAGTATATGTACTTAGCTAAAATATTATTAATAAAATAGTTTTGTTATGAATGATTAGAACACATGTCACTTCGGCTCTTGAGAAAGTCTACGTTGATTTTTCTGAACAGTTTTGCTTTTAACTGAAATTTAATACAAATGTATGTATTTCAAATTAGTATTTCGCCATGCATGATTAGTTTCTAAGAATTAAAAAGTGCATAGATATAGAAAAGTGAAATGTTTTAACATTTTAAACATTTGAAATAATTGAAGCAATTCAGCACCAACTTTTTTAATCAAAGACAACAAAAAAACCCGCTTGCTTTCTTAAGAAGACGTGACAAATCCCATAAAGTAGCATCTTGAAAAGCATCAAAAAGTGAGTCAGTATAGCCAAATCCGTCTGTCCGTCTCTATGTGCGCTGAGTTCTTGGAGACTATAAAAACTGCAGCCTTCAAATTCGATATTTAGAACCTTCCGTAACACAAATTCAGACAGTAAATGAATTAGAGGTAGGTCATGCACAACATATAGCCGCTCTCCCCATTGTTTGATACTTAAGCTAGAAATAGAAAATTTACAAAACAATATATTATTCAAAAGAAAAGTGCTTTATATTTACTACAGCATGTTCGAGAAATCTACTGTTGTATTCTTTCGATAATTCAGAATCCAATTTTCTTTTTATACGCCAGCTGGCTTCTTCAAACCCGTATGTAACAAGTAGCTCTTTTCATAGTTTCAAAACCGTAACATCTGTAAAATCTATCATTCCAAGCTTCAGAGAGTTCATTATCAGACATTTAAGAAAATGAATGGTTGAAAAATGAATAATGGAAAGGCTGTTACACATACAGAAGTAGTTAAGGTCTGGAGGCGTTATAGGACCGTATTTTTTTTGAAAACGACGTTAGGAGATTATGCGAACTCGAATTAGGATTGCGCGATCCAAAATCGTTACAAATTGACAATTCTGGTTCGTCGAACCAACCACATTTTCACTGAGATTTTACTGTATTGTAATCTGTACAGCCCTTCCCCAATGCAAATTACTGGGACCTGCAGGCCAAAAGAGACCATTTTTGTTGTTGTTGTATTTTTCCAAGCTGAATCCGCAGTTTTGTTCGGAATCGCTCTTTCTTTTTACATAGTTTACAATGCAGAAAGAACAAAAAATAGCGGAATTTCAACATCGGAGTCAGAGACTCAAACTTAATAGAATGTGACTACTCTGTTTCTCCTGACATCAATTTATTTAGTGTTTTTTTTTTTTGCTTATCTGACTTTAAAAACTATATAAAGCATATTTGTCTGGTCGGCAACATACTCAGATAAATAAAATTGTGTCTGAATCTTGTAAGTGTTCCATGATTAATATACAATACAATATCTGACAGATACTTTACTGATCATGCGAGTTGGTTTGCAATTCGCATGGGTGTGTCGTTTGAGTGCATTGTATAATAAAACACCCATATTTCCTGTTTACTTAACATTAAGTTATGTGTCTCAAGCATATACAAATTAAGATGTAGACTATACACAACAAAGAAATGTAATTCAATGTGGCAGCTCTAAATGCTTATGGCCTGTTCAGACGATCATATATATATGTGAGAAAGACTGAAATTTAATCAGTTTTTTGTTGGGTTTGCTGTCACTTCTAGTAAAAATTTGTATATTTTTGCTAATATTTGCAATGCAATAATAGAAATGTGTCCAATTTATATGCTCGTCTGAACAGCGCTTTACAATTTTTTAATTGTGTGTATCAAATGAGCATAAATTGGCCATAAATAATAAATTACATTAGTCATAATTTAGTCTTAAGTTAGTTTGGAAAAGTAAATAATAAATAAACGTAGACACTGGCGGAAAAGCAAGCAATATCCGTGTAATTGTGTTCGAGAAAGTACGTCAAAATAAATAAATGGAATAAAGAGTACTTTTTATTATACATATCATACGAGTATATACAAAAACTGCACAAATCGTGCCCCTTCTAGTATTGTAGTATGTATATTTAATCACATACGAGTATGTATAATGCAATCACCATTAGCTGCTCAAAAAGCAATTACAAGTTATCAGTGACATAATGGTATGTATTGTATGTAGTATACAATCACTGCGTGCTCGAGACTCATTATCACAATTAACACAAAATGCGTTTGACATTCCATCAGTGGGTATATGGAAATGTGTATGTATACGCCCACAAATTTCAAACGTGTCGTATAGAATTTTATTTAAAGTAGCTATGCAAAGCTAGGTTAAAGAAAAATAAGTTTCAACATGGAAATATGACGAAGCAATTGCGTGCATTACTTTTTTTATCGTAAATTGTTCAGACGTACATGAAGGTACTTGCTACAAATGAAATTAATTCTAATTGCGTCAGTGTTGGGTGGGGGGGGGAGGGTATATGTACATATGGATATGTATTTATAAGCTCTTTGTATACTAATTGAGAGGGATTCTATAGAAAACGACATGTGTAAATGCATAAATACGAGGGGAACCCAAAGGATTGTAATCTTACAAAATTTTGTTTTAAAATTTCCCTAACTTTCCAGACTTTTGTTTAAAAATGGTTTTCTCAGTAAAGAAGTTTTATGAAGATTAACGATTCTTCATTCCAGAACGTGTTCGTGGTGTAAGTAGAATGCCTATCTTTGCCTGTCTTTCGATGCACATACTATTCAACAGTGCTTGTCGCTGCCGTCGCATAGTTTGTTTTGATTGGTCAAACGAAAACATGTAAGTCTATAAATGTCTTGTTTGCCATTTCGAATGCATTTTTACCAACGCTCTGTAAATTTGTAAAACTGTTTTTTAGTGAATACGTTGATAACCAAATTCAGTAGAGTGTGCATTGTATTGAACAGCTGTTTTGCTTTGCTTTATATTTGTTCGCGATATAAAAGAATTTTGTTCTTTTTTTTCATGTGTGGTACCATACAAAACAGCTGACAAAAGTTTATAACTATTCACAATTTCAACTGAAAATATGTGTAAGACTTTGGAATTTAGCGATGATTAAGGCAGACTATATTTTAAGCGATTTACGGGAACATTTGGGAGAAAACGTAGAGCAATTGTTATAAGAGAAAACAATTAAACGAGCTGTGAATTATAAACATACAAGCACTTGTAATTCATAACTAGTTTTAACATTTGTAGCCAATACTAAGTTAAATCTAAACTGACGTTGAAAATACCTCAAACCAGGAGTGAAAATAAAGATCTTTCAATAGTTTTTATAAAAACAAAAATGTCGGTAAAAGTATTAACCGGGAAGACAAGATTTGCGTATATTTTTTGCATTATTTTCATGGTCAGCGCCATAAAATATTTCTTTGTAACAATTCTGGGAGAATTATGAGAGTATAGGATGGCAAAAACTGTCAGGCTCTTATAGTATCAATAGATCTGAAATCAATCATTACAGTTCTAACAGATATTTGTGTATTATTTGCATCGTGACAGCGTCGGTAGATTATGCTCAGAAGGTGCAGATACTGCTCAACATATCTTAGAAGATTGACCAACCTTGGACTTGGCCAAGCTCAACTATCTGGGTAGAATAGGGCTGCCCAAATACTATACTCAAAGAATCTTTTTGCTTACTTTAGAGCGGCAGGAATGAATTAAATGTTGTAGGTAAAGACTACGGTAAATAAAAAAAGATGCGCAAAGTTCTCAATGCAAAAGATAAGGTAAGTCCGTAAGTGCTAATAGGATTTGCATATATGCATGTATATTCCCCCTTTACTTCGAAAGAACGTTTAATGTTACCCAAGGAAAACGTGTTATGAATGAAGCTCATGATATTAACCTTCAGACTTTACATTATTTTCCACTTATAATTGATGCAATTTGTCAGAAGTTGATTTTATTTTTAACAATATATAAAATTACAATAACAATTGAAGATAGTTTGAGTAGCACTTCAAATGCATTCAAACTGTGCGAATGATGTATTCCGAGAATATATAAAAATAAATTAAGCTTCAATTTATTTAAATAGTAATAAACAAATTGAATGTAATTGACTTGTTTGTTGTTGTAATTTGTTATTGCTTTCTCTCCTCTCTACCTACAACAACAATTTTTTACTTTTGAGGTTTTGTACAGGGTGCTATTCGATGTTACGAAATATATCCCTTCGACGTCATTAGTATTTGCATTAAGCCTTTGAGACAATAACACAGGTAAACATGGTTTAGTTGTTGGATAGCTGAGGGTCATTTCCGAAGTAATTTGCTGCATTGAATCCGAATCCGGGATCAGAATTGGCCCATCACGTCAGGATTTTGAGATAATGCTAATGACTTTGCGAAAAAAATCGTAATTGATCTCTTGAACTCTTAAATTAAAGGGTAAGAGTGGTACTAAATGATGTAACTGGAGAGATAGACCACAAAAATTTTTTACACCCTGTAAATAACCTCAAAAGTAGGAAAAAACGCCGTTTTTCGGGTACATAGCCTCAAATATCTCAAAATCCTGTCGTGATGGGCCAATTCTGATCCCGTATTCGGATTGGCCCTCAGCTTTCCAACAACTAAACCATGTTGACCTATGTAATTCTTCACCATATCAAATTTCAAGTCCATATTAACAGAAAAAAATAAGTTTTTCATGCAAAATTGATATGGATACGCTATGCCGTTAAGGCCAAACTAAGCGTCTATACTAGGGTTGCCTAAATTTAAAAATATCGTTATTGACAATATCACGATATTGAAAATGGCTATATATTGATATTCGATGTTTGGATCGAAAAAATAATCAATATCTTTCTGACTCCCCGCTTGCTTTATAATAAATTTATAAACGAAAATATGAGCAAGAAATGTTTTTCACATGCACCTAAATAATTCATTCCGTGTTTTGAGTGGTCGGCACTAAAAATAAGAAAGTTTTATTTATAAAATCCCTAAAGTGTGTGGAGATTTATTAGATGACTTCCCATAGTCTGGTAGAACACTCCCATATATAAACATGTGATACGTTCGTCCATTGATATTGGAACATGAACTATAGAATCTCCCTATCTGATTTTAGAATGACTGAGGACTGTTTCTTGGCTTCAAAGCCAAACAGAAACACGGACATATCAAGTTCAACATGTCTTATCGAGCTGAGGTTGGGTCCTTGTGGTCCCAATGATTGTCATTCTCTAGCAATCGCAAACTTTGGCAGGCTTCTCTGTATGTGCCACATACAGATGTATGTATGAAATTAAACCTAAACTTTACTTCATCAAGATGATTTTTGAATAATGATATAAAAATACTAGAAAATGTTATAAGCAGATAACTTAGCATCTATTCAAATCAATGTAGTCGTCCAATATACGGCGTTGCTCCAACATACAGGACTCTGATATATATATATATATATATATATATATATATATATATATATATATATATATATATATATATTGCCCATTCCCACTCTCAGTTACAACAAAATTTGATTAGAGCAAATTCGTGTTAAACGATTAAATTATCAAGCAATGAAAACGAATTGTAACACCCAAATAATAAACAAATTATAAGATGAAAATTAATAAACAAATAACATTACTTCTGCCAGTCACTTAACATAGAATAGGTAAAAACTATCTGTGAATTATTAAGTTTTAAGCAAAAGTTTATAATTCTCGCAGTACTTGAAACAAATAAGCAAAATTAAAACCGTTTGAAAAAACAGAAATTGCTTACAGCTGTTGTAACGCATTGTGCTCTCGTTGATGTTAAGCAGATCAAGAGAGGCGCCGTTATATGCGTAAAGAGCATCAAAAAATTCTCTTTTTACAAAAACAATAACAAAGCTCAGCTGTTTCAAGCATTTTATTTTATTATGCATTCTACTGCCCACCACTCCCCTGCAACAATAGATCATTTCGTCTATTCGTGCTGATCAGGCATATATATTTTATGGTGTCTCTATTCATTCTTTCGCTATGCTACACACATTTTGAGAGTTCAACAAACCCAAACATATTTTGTACAGGGTATGAATACGAGTAGCACATAAAAGCAATAAAAATAACAATTGAAAATTAGCTGTGCATAAATTACTGTCGCAGTTGGTGTTCTTTTTAACCCATTATATTATGTGCGCCTTAAAATGAGTAAAAAAAATTATTACATTAATTATTAGAGTCCGTAGTGCGGCAGTGTATTTTGAAGTCGTGAATTCACGATTGCAGCATTCCTTCTTGTTTTTTACTAGTGCGTATTCGGCCGGTTACTCAACGTCCCAGTGAATAACCGGTTACTGGTCGTGACTCTTAATGATTTTCCAGGATCAAGACAGTTTATTTGAATAATGTTTTGGAAATTGATATTTAAATAATAGTACAACGTTAAATTAAATTGAATCTCTTTCGAATTTGCTATCGAAAAATTCAAATTGTTCAATTGGTTGTTGTGCATTAGTGGGTTAAGAATTCGGCATTCCGCTGGTGGCCATTTAAAGCGAATGTGTGTTGTTGTTGTTTTTGTTTTATTGCTTTTGTTGCGGGTGTCTGGCATGATGTGATAGTGTTCAATCAAATTCTCTCTCTTACTTGCACAGCCACGCGAACGCAAGTTCTCAACGAGGCACAAACATATACGAGATGCGTTTGAAAACTAATGTGCCTAGACAAGAAACAAAAAACTGTTTGTTCTACTCTTTGCGTTTCTTTATAAAATTTATGTTTAGTCCAACCATCCCAAAATTTGTCTATGCTTTTTGAATAATATACGAATATTCTATAGTGACTGGTGGCAAGATGTGGTGTTTTCAATATTACACCAAAACCAGGCATCCATGAAAGTTTTACCGAGTTTAAAACAGAACTTAATATTATCTTATCTTATCTTTGTTCGAAATCGACCGATGCCACAAACATAGTGTCACTTTGTGTGCGGTAACTCCACTTCCAGTGGACTAAATGTCATGAAGTTTAAGTTTAAAATAAGGAAGAGCATGAAAGTTTCGAATGCACAAATATAAAAGGCGCCTCTAGAGTGAGATTTCTAGGAAACGTTTCGTTTTCCGTGCCACACACCTTGTACGTCATTTCTCGAAGTCATCAAAATAGACATTTGTTGCAGCATTAAAGTTTTCATTCGATTAAAATCGAGATATTTCGTCAGGTTTAGAAATAGAAAATTGTTTGATGAGTACAAAATCTGATGGCAGGGTAACAATTCGTACCGAAAGTTGTTTATTGTCAGCTGAAAACAAATGCAGCCAGCACTTCCTTCGTCAACAAATATTTTTGCAAAATATTGTTCACCTGTTTAGATGAAATGATCAAAGCCTCAACAATCTTATACAACCTTCATCTTTGTAATCGTCCATTATCAAACCATGAGTTTTATCAATCATTTCTGATGCAATGATCTCTTTTGAACTAAGTATCTAATAAATAAGTATCTAATTAAAAACCCCATGATAATCTATTTTCTTCATGTCTGTAAAAAAGCAAAAATTCTTTGCTTTCAATGGTTCCAATGGTGCATGCCGAAACTGACTCAAAACTGGCTGACGAAGGACGATTCGAAGTGTTAATATTATCGTTTTAATATTGTTTCAAGAGATGCCAACAGAGCCAAATAATTTTCAATCAGCTCTCGTAAAATATTTATATTTAAACGCGCTTTGCATGACGTCATAACATTGAATTAGTTTAGTGGAGAGTTCACACGCGAGCCGGTAAACGACACCCCCACATATGAGCACACCCCTAAACACAAATACTAATGAAAATTAATACAAAATGTAGACAAGCGAGTACGTATGTAAAATGTGTCCATAAAATAACTTTTTTATCAATTCATTGGATCTATGTTTGTATGAATTAAATTCTCTAAAATTTAAAGTGTTTAGGAATATATTCTGTCTTCACTTTTAATACTATAATGCGCAACCGTAATTTTTACAGGGTATCATAAAGCCGACAACCACGACTAAAACACCATTAATTGAGTAGTATATCATTTAACTAAGTTGTTATTTTTTGTTAATTATATATAAAACGTGTCGATTTGCTTAACTTTTTACGGATTACATCATTTTAGTAGGTAATACAATCCCATACCTATGCATGTATTGTATACAACAACAAAATCAAACACACCCACATAAATGCATACATACATACATGCATATACACATAAAGGACTCCGCAGCGGTTTCCGATTGCAACAAGTTAAATGCGCCCCACTGCGGCTTTTAGTGGAGAGCAGTAGCGTAGATATGTTTTGCAATGAAGGGGTTGAGAGTTTCGTATTCATACGCTGCGCAAAAATATGCACAGTTATAAATTCATGACCTGCTCAACTATACTAATCGATCTAGCCATGTCCATCTGTCTGTGCGACTATCTAAAGCATTGGTTTTTGGAGACTGTAAGACTTCGATATATCAATATTGCGACATAGACCCCCAATATTCCGCACGACTACAAATTGTTTACATAGTAGGTATATGTATACCTAGTATACTTGTATAAATTTAAAGAAAAACCTAACTTCTTGCTTCGTTTATTGTCAACTGTGACGCCAATATCGCTATGATCTAGCAGAGAAGCCAAACCATTAATTTAAGGTTGTAAAATTATCGTATTCTCTTGAAATTGGAAAGTATTCTCGCTGTGAAATTGGAAGTATTCTCGCAGGTGGATACTGACAATTTAACCAAATGTCAATCAACTCATTATACAGCGTTTCTAATGAAATAGTAAGGTTTACGTAGTAATAATTTATACACCACAATTTCAACTCGCTAAAAAGACAAAAAATTTTCCATGATGCAGAAGTGCAGGCATGAATTGTATACCATTAAATGAAAATAGTCTTCGGATTCTAAATTTCATTATTTACCCGTTGCTTCTCTATGTTAATTTTTTTTTTTTATGGCTTGTTTCAATGAAAACATTTTCATCAGTTTTGTGTTTTTCATATTTTTTGCATCATTGTCAAATGTTATCTGTTTATCTATAGTTTGGAAAGCAAACAAGCAAAGTTCATATGAATTTAGAAACCCATTGAGTAAGCTTTATTGTACTGTTTTAAAAGATTTTGTTATTGGATATTCATCAGTTTTATTTAAAAAAACACCGTTCATGCTAAGTCAGTCACTGATTGTCTCTGAAATTGTTAATAACAGATACAGAAAAGTAAAGCCAATGGTCCCAATGCTCCTTGTATTTCGTTTGAGCTCTGCGAGAATCTGCAGTAAACCTTGTCGAAGTAAGCCTTGAATTTCCAATAACTCCACACGAAGAAGTTTGGAGGCATCAGAAGTTCTCTACACCATTAACCGGCGCAATTATCATAGGCAAGATACTGGTACCCATTAACAGTAGTCGTCGCCCTATATCTATTTTCAAAGGAGTCTCCGAACAAATACCGGCTCAAATGATGATCGTGATTTTCTTCAATATTTTCTGTGGCTCAAATCTGACAAATTTGTTTATTTACGGCTTCGTTCAGCATAAAATTAGCATCACGCTATTCACGTTGAGTTGAAAATCTTCATGCCGAAAATCAGCTTGGATTGACGCTTCAAACGCATGCTAACATAAGCTAATCTGACCTCAGTTGTTAAAGTTTTAATACACAGAAGATTTACACCGTACATCCTTTACATACTTAAGGTACATTCATAAAATTACAAGCCTCGCGAAAGAACTATCAAAATTTGAAAGAGGTAGGTAGAGCTTATACTTAACTTGTAAGTTTACACTTCAGATTTGGGGCGTAATTAGCATCAGTAATTAGGTTCATAGTAATTAGGTTCAGTGTTGTCTTTCACCAAAAGAAAAAAATATAAATTTCCAGTTTAAAGGAAACCGACGATGTTTGTACTGTATGTTAGGTTAGGTTGAGTGGCCGGTGGCAAGAAAAACCAACATTACTTAGGCCAAATAGGCCCGTTGTAGTACCACAAATCTCTTGAGTGTATAAAGTCTGTTCACTATTTTTTCTGATGCTTAACAACACGGTAGCCAGCACAGTGCGTATATGAATTATTAAAGTGTGATTTAATCTAATGTTATACTCTTCACACAGATTTAGTCACAATGTTTGCAACGCCTTAAAGTAAGTTTCGGAGTCAACATAAAGTATATATATATATATATTCATGATCAGCAAGTCTATTCGATCCAGCCATGTCCGTTTGACTGGCTGTCTGTTTGTCCGTTTCTATTCGCTAGAAGTTAAAGCTCCCATATATTCGCCATCAGCATGACAAGACTAATCGATCTAGTCATGTCCGTTTGACTGACTGGCTGTCTGTGCGTTTCTATTCGCTAGAAGTTAAAGCTCCCATACAAAAACACTTTGTAGCTATTTTGTTGTATCGAACATGTTTGAATTAAAGCGCAACAAAATTATGCACAGCCTACTATCACATCTTCAAACGTCAAAATGGCGAAATCTATGCCAAATTATAAACATATACATACTATGATGAAAATTTAATATTTAGTATATTGAAATTTTTTAAATCTAAGCATCTCTTTAAAAGTTTAAAAAGGGAAGAAAACCTCCAGGTTGCATAGCTAAGAGCAAGTGTGCAGAGTGTTACAACTTTGATAGCAACGAGGTTAACATTTTTTACTGTTATTTTCTAAAAAATATACTTTTTTGAAAATGAGCATACAGACATGTGCTGTTAGATCCTAATTCGATCTAATTTCGATGAACTTTAGTTTTTTTTAGTGTTCTGAGAATTTGATTGTCGAAACTTTTCCATCGAGATCCATCAGTGCACGCCCGTACTGTAAGAATTATATTTTCATTATCCTCAAGGTTCACGTTGGGTATCAATCACCTTGAACCCCCTCTAACTACGGCACTGCAGGAGACAGATGTGTACATATACATATATGTATATCAGGAGCAATGGGAATGGGGAATGGGGAATGTTGCAGTATCGAATTTTTGAGCGCGCTCAATATAAAAAAATCATGCGATTTATGCGCTGTAGTATAAAAACTTTTATAACACATGTTATTTTTATAAATGCTTTTCAGATACAAACCTTTGCGTATATAATTTCGATTTTATGGCTTTAAGTTTTTTTTTTGTTTGGAATTTTTTTTTTTTGTTTCAATCTCAATTATTAATAAACTTAGTACTTAATTGCACCGCATCACATAAAAAATCACTGTTTTAATCTTTACTACTATTTATTATTATTTACTTATATAGTTAGTTAGTTGGAAATTTTACTCTGTGTGTGCGTTCAATAAATCACCCGGAGCAAATTGAAATTTTCACAGGAAAAAATAGCAACAAATTTTCAACGCGCACGTAAGCCAATAAAGCATATACAGTATGTATGTATATACATATGTGTATATATGTATATATGTACATACACACACACACACACAAAATATTATATACAAATAAAAATTATTAACACAAAAGGCGCAACAAATTAAATGATTCTGTTTTTCTCTTATTCTTTTTTTTTAACAAAATAACCAACCAACAACAACGAAAAAATAGCAGAAAAGAACTGAAAATCAACGACAACCGGCAACGCCAAAAGCCAACTCACGAATGATGAAAGGCGAGTATGCGGCAAAAGATATCATGGAGAAAAAAGAGTACAATTTGTTAATATGCTAACACCCCGAAACTGTTATACTCTACACAAATGTTATGTACTTCTAAGTGTTCTAGTGAATTTGAAATATACCGTTATAGTAACAGATTTTGTCGCTAAGAATTTGCATTACGCATTGGAGTACTCATACCCTTACACAAATATTATGCAGCTATATAACTGATCTATTGATTTTGAAATGTACCGTTATTGTAATAGATATTGTGGTACTAATTTGCTTCACGTTTGCAGTTCTCATTCAAACTTACCCCCTTTTAATATAAAAACTTGTTTTATGAATAACTAGCGTTCCCGGCGTGCTTTGGTTTTGTGGCACCATCAATTTTTCCAACATATCATAAATTTTTCTTGATGTCATTTACATACCTACCTACATACCATACCTACCTATATAACAAATCTCATCTATCTGCGTTCAAAGTGGTTGAGTTGTAACTAATTTGGTATCTCTTAAATGGGCATGGCATTAACTACATTTCCAGTGGACCTTATATCTACCGGTAGCCTTTGCCAGATTTCATCAAGCTGTATTCTATAGTTTGTCAGATACAACGCATTTTGTTTTTCTCTTATTACCAGAGGGCGGGCCACCACCGTTGGCATCTAATTATGTACCAAATATCATCCAACTGCGTCAAATAGTTGCTGAGATATAACAAATTTTGTTTTTCTCTTATAAAGCTGACGTGGTACCGCCTAATATACACTTGCATACACCTATTATCAAAAGCAATGATTTATCTATCATAACTACATTTCCAGTGGACCTTATATCTACCGGTAGCCTTTGCCAGATTTCATCAAGCTGTATTCTATAGTTTGTCAGATACAACGCATTTTGTTTTTCTCTTATTAAGAGAGGGCGGGCCACCACCGTTGGCATCTAATTATGTACCAAATATCATCCAACTGCGTCAAATAGTTGCTGAGATATAACAAATTTTGTTTTTCTCTTATAAAGCTGACGTGGTACCGCCTAATATACACTTGCATACACCTATTATCAAAAGCAATGATTTATCTATCATCTATCATTTTGAAGTTTACCTACACCACCAATGACGAAAATTAAACTATTTGACAACAATTTGAACGATAGTTTTGAAATTCATAGAGTGTGTTACTATTGTTCGGAATAAGCTTTCCAGATATATGATGTTTGTGAAAAATTAGCGGTATTACATCCAAGAACCTCACATACAGTTGAAAGCTCAAATTCATCATATTTGACCGAAAGTTATGATTTTCATAATTACTACCGTTAAGGAGAAGGATTCCTTAGTTATGCCAGTAGAACAGCCACCATATAATTTACAGTTAAACAACTATAAGAGCTCTCATAATAAAATTCAAATGATGATGCCGTTTTCACAGAATGGTTAATCAAACTGTATAACGGTGACGTTTAATCATATTACTCTACTGAAGCGATCAAAATTTGGAAAAATGCTATTTATTTGTTTAATAGAAATCTTACTGACATTAACTAGTGGTGTAAGATCAGTGTTAACACGCTAAAGCGAGTGCACCATCATTACTAAATTGATTCACACACACACACACACACACACACACACCTTCTGGTACCAAATAACAATTCCTAATAAAAGTTGACTTAAATGTTAAGCTGCTAGCATCAATAATTCTAATAAACAGTGTATGTTACAAACCTTTATTCTAAATCAATATACTAATCGTACTACTTGCAAAGGGTATAAAGGGCGCGATACTTACAAATATGCATACATATAAACAGTTAAATGCTGGTGTTCGGATGCTACAGAGAGAGAACATATTTAATGTACCGGCATTTCGTGCAGCATGTGGTGAGTGTACGTGAGGTGAGTGTGTTGGATATTTCTTTTTTTCAATGCCAAAAAGAAACAACAACAACAACCGGCTGATAAATAGAGAGAGAGAGAGTACTAATAATAAGAGCACATTTGATATACACCACAATCGTTTTTTGAGGTGAAGTGAATGATGAAAAGCAACATGTGGCCATGGTGCAATGTATTATTAATCGTATGTATGTGAGAGCAAGATAAAACATAAGCCGGTCTCGCGTGATATTCTCACTGTTGTTATTGTAATTGTCAAGATTCTCACCATCATCTTTCTCATAATAGATAAATTTAACTCGCCTCACTGACATGTTTTCTCTCTTCCTCTATATTTCTCACAGTAGAATTTAATACAGTCAATTACAGAATAATAAGAACAGTTGGCATTATATGTATTTCTTTTCATAAGTTTACGAATGTAGAATCGTATAATTAATAATTAATTCGGGCCACTTCATTATGTAATACAAACTATATTTATTAACTATGGTATCTAAGCTAAATTTGCACTGGCGCACAGTGGGTCTGTTTGATTTTTTTTTGTTGCAAAACTCAGTATAGATATCATCAAAATTGAAAAACCAGTTTAGCGATAATTTCCATTGCTTCAAAATCTTCTACATCAGAAGCGAAGCTGCTAACCATTTGCATTTGTACAACATTTTTGGATATTACGTTACAATGAGGAGTGGAGGAGTGGCTACACAAATTTGTTACAAACTGTTACGTGGGTGGAGTCAGAAATCTCAAAAAATTCCGTTTCGTAATACTTGAACGGTATCTTATGATATATTCATAAAGTCGACCTATTTAAAAACAAAAATTTCTATAGAACGTTCTCATTCCAATGATTTTTTTTAGTTTAAAATCGATTTTATAACTGTTATATTTAAAATTAATAGTTTTGAGATTTTTTATACTCTTCACACAAAAGGTTTGTAATGCATTAAACTAGACATCGTATACCCATAAAGCATACAAATTGTTGATCAGCTGAGATGAGTCGATCTAGCTGTGCTGTTGCACAATTTTTTTAGCTCAATTTTCAAGCTATCCAGCTGTAACCGAACACCTAAACTTATTTATATACAGTCAAATAGAGTCAAATAAATTGACATGCTATTTTTACTTTTCTGGTAGCCCCCATCCAAACCATCCACCCAGTTTTGAGAATTGTGTGAAAAACTTGAAATTTAATATGGTGGATTCTTATGAACGGACGCTTTACATATACATCAATGGGTTTGATTCCCCTATTTTCAATAGTAGCCGCATACAAATCAAGCATCCACTTTCGGGTTTCCGTATGGAAAACCTTTCTCCGTCACTGGCAATATCAATTGAAATTTCGTGACTTCTGATGAGCCTAGGCTTCACATAAATTAAAACATAAATCGTGTCCCGCCCACTTCTTGGAGTAGTAACCATGCATATTTACAACCCACGTTTAGGTTTTTAGGTTTTACAAAAATATTTGTTTTCTTGAACTGTGAACTTTGGAACGGTTCATGTTCTCTTTATAAGAAGTAATTATGCTAATTATTTGTTACTCTTTACTTTACGTCAATCTGTACTATTCTGATCTCTGATTCTGATACTAAAATCTGCACATGGCGTCACACTTCACGTGATAAACTAAAAAATAAATAAAATTTTGTTTCTGATCTTTCTGATATACAATTATGGACACAATTATTTTGACAAACCCAACTTATGACTATCGGCTTATGTTTTGTTGAATGGTGTAAGATAACGGTACATTTTTTGTGGAAAGCAAATTTCAGGACTTACCTAGCAGCACAGATTCCGTACATATCGCTAAGGCGCATATCAAAAAAAAAAAAAGAAACCACCGTTTTTCCGAAACGAGCCAAAAAAATAATCCATTTTGTCAAAAAATGAGCCATGTTGGATTATATGCTATGTTGTGGGGATGAATTGCCTACAGCGGCTTTTGTGAATTTGTGCCAATCACTGGTTCCATGAACCAAAATAAATTTTTTTTTGCAAATTTCGCATGCCTCCTAATGTACCGTTATCTTACATAGCTCACTAAAGCATAGTCCGTTAGTCAAAAGCACGATTTGTACTTGATACAGTCATGGGCATGGTTGTTTTAAATATTTTCATTTAAACATAACTAGCTTAGCTATTTTGACAGAAGATTTTAAAATTATTATTTTAGTTGCTTCATTACAAAAAAAAAAAAAAAAAAATTTGTACTATAAATTAAATGGCTTAGTTCTGACAACTGCAGAGATGAACCACGGATGCGCAATGATCAACGGTATAAAATTATTCATATACTCACATAGTATATAGAGTTTTGCTAATTTCTCTCCATTATAAAAAAAAAACCTTTTGTGCAGATAAACCGTGCGAAGGTTGTTTGGACTGTCTAAAAGAGCATGTAGTTTTTATTGCTACGGGTGTGCTCTTTGTAATTGTGTGTGTTGCAGTTTATTTCTCAATCGAAGGTAAATGTAATCAATAATAATTATAATTTCATAATTACTACATTATATTTTGATACTTTTGACAGCATCAAAATTTACGAAAGATGTTCTACAGTGATATATTTCGGAAAAGTGTAAATATCCACAGACAATTGGCTATATAATTGAAAATTGTATTCAGTATTTGTTAATGCCAACTTAATATTGTAGGTCATATTTATAAATTTTTATGAAGATATGCATTGCATTGCATATGAAGATACTACGTAACTATGAAGATACTACGTTTTTTATACCATTCATACATAGTGTGAAATGGTATCATCAGTTTATCTGAAAGTTTGTAACACATTAAAGGAGCCATCGTGGACCCCATAAAGTATATATATTCTTGATCAGCTCGACAAGACGAATCGATCTAGCCATGTCCGTCTGTATGTTGTTGCGCATTTTTTGGGGACCAATTTGTATGCTATCCAGTTGAAATTTTGCACATATACTTCTTTTTATTGTAGTTTAATAGAGTATCAATATTGACCTGCCACGCCCACTATTTGGGGTAGCTCCCATACAAACCTAACGCCCACTTTTGACTTTTTGTAAGAAAACTTCTTTATTAAAGTCTATATTAGGTGGAAATGCAACATACATAGACTAACGGGCGTGGCCCGCCCACTATTTGGGGTAGCTCCCATACGGTCCCATATGGTCCACTTTTGACTTTTTGTAAGAAAAACTTTTTTATTAAAGTCAATATTAGGTTGAAATGCGATATGGTGCCTTTTAAGAGACAGCCGCTAAACATACATAGACAATTGGGCGTGGCCCGCCCACTTTTTGAAGTAGCCCCCATACAAACCCACCGTGCAATTTTGTGTTTTTTATGAAAAAATCCTTTATTTAGATTAATATTAGCTTGCAATTTGATTTTGTGGATTTTAATGGACAACCGCTTCATACACATATACAAAGGGGCGTGTCCCGCCTACTTTTAGAGGTAAACCCACAGTTCACTTTTATGCATTTGTATGGAAAACGTCAATATCAACTTGAAATTCGATATGGCGGCATCCTACATATCTACTACATCGCTTCATACACATTTACTAGTGAGCGTGTACCACCCCCTATTTAAACCCCCACTTTTATGTATTACAATACTATTTAAAGTTTCGTGTGAATGGTATTAGAGCTTCGGTTCAACCGAAGTTAACGTTTTTTCTTATTTTAAATATATTTTTACAATATAAATTTCGATTTTGTATGTGTTCGCCTAAAAGTAGGCAAGTAAACTTAATATAAACAGTTGACACTAGAGTTGAGCGATGCATATTTCAAACACGGCGACTGAAAAATCACTAATACCAGTTGCTACTCGATATTGTAAATGTCAGTGATTGAATAGCATTTATTTCTTACTAGTGCCACTGGGATTCATGAGTAATATATCATGCATGTAGTGTTTGCAGCACAAAATGTATCAACGTATCAAGTTGTTGCATGATATATTACTGATATGCCGTGAATTACAAAATCAAGTGACAACTGATAGTAGTGATTTTCAGTCACACTGACTATCGGTCAGCTGATATATTGTATCATACACGTAGTGCTTACAGACATATGTATTTTATAAAGCTATTAAGGCACTTGTTTTGATTTCAATCTTTATGCTTGGTTGGCTTTTATCTCTACCAGCATCTGGTTTATTTCACTGGAGTGGAAAATAAAATGTTTCTTTCTATTTTCTTGGTTTTTTTTTTTTTTATGTCCAATCCTCTCAAGAAAATAACATGAAAAAATAAATCTTTTTGCATACAATTGCGGTTTCACGTAGTATTGCCTTAGTCCCTACAAGTTGTAGTGAATAAATCGAAAATGGCACCGAAAAGAAGATATTCCAGAAACTGGTGGTGGCAGTTTCCTGAAGTATGGAATTAGTCTCGAAGAATTGTAATGAAGATATGCCACTTAGTCAATATCGGGAAGGATTTTGTGGAATATACATGTTTTTTTTTTTTTGAAATGGGCGCTGTAAACAACAATAGTTGGCACCAGAATACATAAAAATCAGGTTACTACCTAAAATACCCTGTTGCCGCCTCAATTCCCATGATTTTTGTAAGGAGCCTATACCCTGTCCCAATAATTCCGACTATCTCCCACACTCTCGAATGGTTTTCTGTAGCATTTCAAGCTAATACTAAGGTAACAAAAAGAATATATTCCGGTAACTGATGGCGGTTTCATGTAGTTTGGAATTAATCCCAAAGAATTGTAGTGAAGATATGCCACTTGGAAAATATACAAATCAAGTGACTACCTAAAATATCATGTTGCCGCCTCAATTCTCAAGATTTTTGAAAGAAATTCATATTCTCTTCCGGGAGCCCAATGTTTCTGACTGTCTTCCACACTTTGGAATGGTTTTTTTTTTAACATTTTAGGCGAATCCTCTCCAGAAAATGTCATTTATATACACCTTAATTCATATAATCATTGTTAAACATAAAGTTATATTAAAGTAAAATTTGAAGAGAAATTAGTTTCGTGTTAATATAATACTAAATATGTAGATAAAATGTGTTTTTTTCCTTTTTTTTATTTTTATTTATTTTTGTTTGCTTTTCATTATTACAGCGATAACAGTAGCAGTCCAAAATCTCGGTGATTTGAAAGTAGCATTCACGATAATCACTGCTACTCACGGGGGCCGGTTTTCTTATCGTGACAAATCGTGACTTTCTTTTATTGCTTCAAAGAAATGCTATGGTGGTTTTATTTATTTATTAAACGATTGTTTAAAGATTTTTATGATCTCTGCATTATAAAGCTGTTATTTACTTCTTTGGTTTGGAGCTCACACAGTATGGTGGTATGGTGTCCTTCAGACAGCAGCAATTTCTTCTCTTCGCGTTGCTTTACTTAGACTGGCATCGTTGTGACACTATTCAACTACCCTGCTTTAAAGTACATATACCCATTTTTCTATATAAACATTTATTATATAAATTCTCAATTGTTTTATTTATCAAAAATTGTATGTGTTAAATATTGCAATCGTTTATAATTTCTTTATAAAATGTTTCTTTCTTTCTCTTTTTAAACACTAAAAAACGTTAGTTAGACAAAATTTCGTGCATATATAAAATGCAATTATCCAAAATAAGAACAAACATTTTGCTGCTACAAATATGTATGTATATATATATATAAATATCTACTTTACTTAATACTACTAAAAACTCGAAAAACATTTTTATTTTTAAATTTTTTACTTTTTCAAAAATTTACTTTACAAGCGAAAAATAGTTAAAAGTCATCTATAAGTTATGTTTGTATACAAAAATAAACGGCATTAAACAAATACAAAAATATGTCATTTTAAATACATAATTATGTACTCGTAGTAGTAGTACGATATACGATGATGATAATAATTATCTTTATAAATATTCGCTTAACGACGACTTGGCACAAAATGGAATCCTGAATAGAAATTATATAAGCAAAAGTGTTAAATATATTAAAATCAATGGCAACAAACACAAAATTCTATTAAATTGCAACTACTAAATATAATATTTTTAAGTTAAAAATTACAATTTGTTTTGTTAAAAAAGAAATCTGTTTTACATGTTGGCTATTGTTCTATACTTTTATATAATATTAATAGAATAAAAAAAAAAAACAAATTGGACTTATTTAGTAGCTATTTATTTATTTAATTAGTTTAATATGCTTTGACGTCGGTCGTTCGTTCGCTGCTCTAACTTCACTTGCTTAAAGTGCTGTGCTGTGCTGTGCTGTGCGTGTTGTTTTCATTTTGTTCATTGTTCGAATTAACCAAAGATTTTATCAAAACATGGATGACAGTAGGGCTTGTCGTTTTGCTCCTTGAATGTACCCTTGTTCAGTTGCTTCAAACAGAATGCGCAGACAAAATGCTCTGGATGGAATTTCTTGAACATGGCTGTTATGCAACGTCCTGTAATGGGTTTTGAACAACCGGCACAAAGTGAACCGCGTTTGGCATGATAATGCGTCTCACAGTAGGGCAGACCTTCGTGATCGAAGAAGGAACCACCCTGGAAGGGTTGACGGCAGTCCTGCAACCAATAAAAAAGAGAAAAGAATATTAGTTAAATACTGCAGCATAGCAAAGGATATTAAAATTTTTGAAAATAAAGTAAAAGAGTCTTTGAATGAATCGTTCCTAAAAGCTATCAATATTGGAAAAGATATTCCTATTATCGTATATATGGTAAGCGTGTTAGAGCGAGGACAAGACGAAGTACTTGGTGTCCACTCGCAGACCATCACAGCGCGTCTTGGATGGTATGTGACTATGGAGAATTTCAACTTCAATGTTGTAGAAAACTTCGTCTATTCTGGGAACAGAAAATACCAGCGACAACAATGTTAGCCGAGAGATCAGACGAAGAATCACGCTTGCTAATCGCTGCTACTTTGGGCTCAGCAAGCAAATTAGAAGTAGAGCACTCTCTCGAACTACGAAGATAAAAATCTATAAGACACTGATAATCCCGGTCCTGCTGTATGGCCCAGAAGCATGGACACTGACATCAACGGATAAAGCGTCTTTAGAAGTGTTCGAGAGAAAGATTCTTCGTAGGATTTTTGGTCCCCTTAGAGTTGGCGTCGAGTTTAGGACACGTATGAACCATGAGCTGTATGATGAGGTTGACATGACTGGTCGACGCCTTTTGCATGGCTTCAATGCGGTGTTCTTTCATCGGCAAATGAAGTTTTCCAAATAGATAAAAGTCACACGGAGCCAAATCATGCGAGAACGCGTGAATGGTTGATGATTAAAATGCCATTTTTGGTGAGAAAATCGGTGATAAGTGTGGACCGATGAGACGGCGCATTATCGTGCAACAGGCGCCAACTCTCTCTGGCTCACGGTATTGTGGTCGAACACGACGAATACGCGACAGAAGACGCTTCATAATACCAAGATAAAATACAGCATTAACCGTTTGGCCAGATGGAACGAACTCTCGGTGTACAATGCCCTCGGAATCGTAGAAACAAATCAACATTGTCTTCACTTTTGACTTCTCAAGACGACTTTTTTTCGGTTTTGGCTCGTCTGGATGCTTCCATTCGGCACTTTGACGTTTGGTTTCGGCATCATATTGAAAGCACCACGTCTCATCACCAGTCACAATCGAATACTTGAAGTTTTTGTCCTTTCTCGACACTTTAATCAAGTCCTTAGAATGTTGGATTCGGAGCAATTTTTGGTCGTCAGTCAATATGTGCGGAATAAACTGTAAACACACCTTCCGTAGACCCAATTTCTCCGTCAAAATGCATAAACTTGTTTCATTATTTGGAACGTTTCGGTGAATGTTTTACCAAGTTTAAAACAGAACGTAATATTGTTCCCAAAAGATACTGTCACTTTTAGCGCGATAACTTCGCTTGTAGTGGTCCGATTGTCATAATATTTTTTACAAGATGTCAGTGAAGGATGTACCTTTCCAACGCATGTACCTACCAATAGGTGGCCCCACCAGAAACAGCTATTTTTAGAAAGTCCTGTTTCTTTTGCGACAGATCTTGTATAATCAAATTCTATAGAGAAGAAGCTTGTGACTAAGTAAACTCAACGAATGTATAGTTATAAGGGAAATATAATACTAACTAAATTTAATTCGATGAAAAATGTGTTCTTCAATTAGAAAACTAAGGTAATGTCCGTATCATTGATTATGTTGTATCTGTTGCTTCTATTACTCAATTATAATTTTGTTATAAATACTCCACAAGTTTATATGAAGCCAAAATTTATACAACACTGCATAAATCTAGTAGAAATCAATTAAAAAGATTTACACACAGTTGGTCATAAAAATATCATACCCCATAAAATTTTTATGGCAGACTTAATTCACTTTTGGCAACAACAACAGACAAAACTAAAAGTTAAACATTTTGTGAAATTTACTTATTGCTAAATTATAATAAAGTAAGAAAAATAATATCTCAGTTCATGATGAGCTTTCAATATAGATTCTACGAAATATATAATTACCATATAAAAGTATACCTATATTGTATATTCAAAGAAATTTCGACGAATCAGCTTAATGTATGAATGCAGTTTTTGGCGGTCGACCATGCTAATTATGGTCATAAATTAATAGCCATAGACCGTAGCGCGTAAAAGCAAATACTATAAATAAGAGATATAGATCGACGTCTGTTTGTCTGTCTGTTTTAGATTAGCTCTATATATGTATTGTATACATATACTATATACAAAAATTAAAAGGTGTTCGTATTCGATTAAAATTGAAATACATTAAAGTGGATGAGACTTGATCAGTTTCATATACATATATAAATTGTTTTTTAATAAGTGGAATTAATACTGTCTTCAAAATGATATTGTAATGCGATAGAAAACTGACGACAGCAACTGTTTTATGATGTTTTTTATGATGCACTGTCTTTTTTAATAGAAACGGTGGGATTGGAACGGAATAGTTCTGGAGAATTACAAAATTTGTTTCAAGCGGACCAAATTGGCTTTATTTAATATTAAAGTGAGCTATTTGAATGAATAACATACTATAATCTTATAGACAGATCCGTAATGAGCTGTTCTGGCGCCTAACGCAAACTCACTTATTTCTAAATTCGACATTGCACATTTCTCTTCTCTTGCATGAAAATTCAACTTGCAGAGTAGCAGGTATGAAGTAAACTTCTGCTGGGACAGGCCATGTGTCATCGACCGGAACAAATAGTAGTCGGAAGGAGCGATTTCTGGAGAATACGGCGGATGGAAAAGTACTTGCAATTTCAGCGTTTCCAAGTAGGTCTTGACCGGTTTGGCAACATGTGGCCGAGCGTTGTCACGCTGAAAAATCCCTTTGTTGTGCCTTTCGTCGTATTCCGGCCGTTTTTGCTTCAGTTCGCGGCTCAAACGCATAAGTTGAGTCGATAGCGTTCCTCCGTGATCGTTTCATTCGGTTTGAGCAGCTCGTAGTAGATCACGCCGCGCTGGTCCCACCAAATACAGAGCATAAGCTTCATGCCATGAATATTCGGCTTTGCGAAGGATATTGATGACTGTCCGATCAAAACCCATGACATTTTGCGCTTGGGGTTGTCTTTTCATTGCCACTCACAATGCAATGCAAAAAACCCTTTCTTTTTTGGCGTTCGAGGAGCTGTTCACAAGCGAAAAATCGCCTGTCGACGTCGCGCGGCTTCAACTCGTATGGCACCCAGTTTCCTTGCTTTTGCATCAATCCCATGTCTTTCAGATGATTGCTGACTGTCGACTCATCCACTCCCAATAATTCTGACAACTCCTGAAGCGTTTGGCATTGTTCCACATAGAGCAATGATTCCAATTCTTCGTCTTCAAACTTTTTGGGTTGACCCGGCCGTTCCTTATCTTTTAAAGCGACCAAACCACCTCCGACACGATTATGCAGATAGAGCATGCTCGCCGTAAACTTCCACTAAGCTTCGATGACCGTCGGCCGCACTATTCTTCATATTAAAGTAATGAAGAAGAACTCCCCGCTGAAACAATTTATCTGGCACGAAATTCGACCTTGTTCGAGACAATATTTAGTTATATTGTTGTTTACGTTTCAAACAAATGACACAAGCTTCCAAAGGCGCTCATTGACAATATGACAATTGCTTGTAGAGAATAAAGTCTCCGCGCAAATTCGGGTAATTCTATTAAACAAATATAAAGCATGCTCTCATTGTAATTAGCATAAATTGTTTAGACAATATACAAACATTGCCGTTTCTATACAATTGCGAATCTCAAGGGTTTGTTTGGTATTGTCGACGCTATTTAGTTGACAGATTGTTATATGTCAAATGTGTGAGATACAAAAATTTTACGCCTGGTCTACAGCGATACCAAATTATTATTTTTATTTAAAAAAATTTATATCTTTAAATAATATTAATATATATTGTTGTGCGCATAGAAATTACGACGTTGAAATTGAAATTGTTTTTCACAGCTACAGTGGTATGAAAGTGCATATATGTGGTACAAAACTTAGTAAAAAAAAAAAATTTCCATCACTCTTGCCAGAACTTCGGGCGACAGGTTCTCGCATTCCTGGCGAATATTCTAATTAAGGGCTTCAAGAGTCTGAGGCTTGTTGACGTAAACCCGCGACTTCAAACAACCCCATAGAAAGAAGTCTAGAACGGTTAAATCGGGTGATCTGGCCGGCCAGTGCAAATGACCAAAACAAGAGATTAAGCGATCTGGAAATGCTTCCTTCAGAATATCGGTTGTGGCTCGAGCAGTGTGCGCCGTTGCACCATCCTGTTGGATCCACATGTTCTCCAGCCCCAATTCATCCAATTGAGGAAGAAAAAATTTGGTAATCGTGGCTCTAAAGCGCGCGCCGTCCACAGTCGTCGTTTGGCCCGCGGCGTTCTCAAAAAAAAATTACCCGATGACTCTTCCAGTGTAAACAGCACAACACGCAGTAACTTTGAGCGGATTTAATGGCTCTTCGTGGGTTATACACGGATTTTCGGTGCTCCAGAAACGATTATTTTGTTTATTCACGTAACCGCTAAGATGGAAATGAGCCTCATCGCTCATGATTATTTTCGATGAAAAGTCGACGAATTGTTGCGGCAAAAAAATTGAAAGCAATTATTCCGCGTACTTGCGGAGTAAACCGATTCATAACTTTTCGATTTGTATTCTGTATTTGTTTACTTCACAAATGTCAAAACCGAATTGACACCATTGCCGCCATTTGCAAAAGTTATAGCGTTTTACAATAGGGTGATTACTATTGCCCCACCCGTTATATTTGGTTACAGTTTATAACATTTTTACGCGCTTGATTACCATTTAGTATAGCAAACTGAAGTTTTCCTGGTACATATTTTCAAGTCTAAAAGAAATAATTTTTTTCGATTAACCATACAAATAGTTGTTAAATTAAAAACTTTTTAACAGTCTTTAGTGTTATTAAGTACAATAATGTTGCAGCGCTATTGTATCTTTGCTATAGTACTGGGCATTTTACTGCCAACAGTGCAACCGATTGATTTGCATAATCTACAAACATTGGAATGGGCAGGTAATCACTTATTTTAATAACGTTTATATAGTATATTATACTATTTTATCGCTTAGGTGTACCCAATGAGGTTAATTTTAATAGTGCACCATTTACTAAAGTCGGCCTAAAGTACTATTATATGGATACAAATGCAAAGGTTTGTTTATATAGCTTAATTTTATTCTTTATGCACTGAAAACCTTTTTTTTTTTTTGTAGGTAAGCTGGTTCCAGGCACTGCATAAATGCCGTGAGATTAACGGAAATCTGGGCAGCGTGGCAACACATGCTGAAAAACAGGAACTGCTGTCTTATTTAAGAAATAATCGACTACAATTATCACAACGATTTTGGCTGGATGGTAATAATCTAGCTAGACGCGAAATCTGGACATTGTTTAATACTGGACAACCGATGACCTATACAAATTGGGCTGCGGGACAACCAAATGATGCATACGGCAAAAAACGCTGTATGAGCATTGTAGCTAATCTGGGCCAAGATTATACACAAGCTGAATCGTGTCAAGAGAAGTTAAATTTTATTTGTCAGCTAACACCGCGTACATATGCTGTAACGGTATGGTAGTAGGTCGGAGGTAATACTAGATGTATTGTCTGTCTGGTTATATGTATAAAGCAAAATAAAAATCAATATATCTACGTGTAAGTCAGGCTTCTTATCCCAATGAGAGGAATAAAATTAAAGCTGCTGTTGTTTCTTTACAAAAACGATTATTTTGTAAAGGATGATTGAGCAGACATACACACATACCAATCATTAGGCCGCAATCACTTTTATAATTTTAAATATTTGTCTATACTGGCTATCTAAATTTTGCAAATAACTGATAAGTCGTCCAGGAAATACGCACTCAGGTGTTCGAACTTTGCTCTAGATTGTGCGTATGGTGTGAACACTTTCTACATCATAGTTTGCATAACAGCTTCTATAGAGAACTTTTGAGATGAATTCAAATCTGCCGGCTTGTACGCCTATAATATAGTAACCTGTAGTAACTTCTATTAATGTCGCTATATGTATATAAATGTGGTTCATTCTCAGTGGTGCTTGAATTCATCTGCAGATATAATTTCGCTTGTACATTGTTTTGATGCATTACATGTGATTAAGCTGGAACACCATGTATTCACAGTAGTGTTCATTTTAAATAGCAGCTTGCTAATTGACAAGGACACCCGAACCTAACGTCTGTTGGCTGACCCTGCCATTTTAGGCGAGTATGTATTCAGACATTATATCTCTTATTGAAAACTAATTTGAGAATGCCGTAATCCCTAATGTCGTTAAGCATCCTTGAGTTTATTAAGCTACATATGCAGTCAGCACCTGTAGCAGGAGCAGGATAAGTTTCTCTATATGTACTCCTTTCGACTTATGTAAGTCGTAAGAGCTACAGATCAAGAAACTTATCCTCCTTTCTTCTAAAAATACTCGAACGGTATATGTAAGATTTATAATACATCTATATGGAAGATTCTATACTTTTCGGACAGGTTCGACTTTAGGAGCTGATAAGCATGTGCAAATAGTCTAAAAGCTCAACAAACATAATATACTTTCTTTTATATATTAACGTAATACTATATGCCACTGCCATACTATTTTATGTATTCGGAAGTCCATCGGTGAACACCAGCGACCATAATTTAGGACAAAATTCCTCATGTTGCGAGAGAGAGAGAGAGAGAGAGATACCAAGAATTGAATTTCCGTTTTAAGCCAACGAAAGTTGGGAAGAACAAAAAGAGAGAGAGGGATAGGAACAGAATGTGTGTATCTGTGTATGTAAAAATGTTCATGTGAAGCGTGTGCTCTTTGTTTTCGTTGTGTGAGTGAAAATTATTTAGTTTTTATAGTATTATTGCATAGTATTATACTCGTAGGTTCTTGTTTGTTACTATGCCGTATTCCAGAACAGCTGTATGAAACTTAAAGAATTAGATTAAATTCGTTTCGGTTTACAGCTTTTGTACACTACATTTTATACACCTTAATTTAACTTTACTTGTGTAATTTTTAAAACTTGACAAATTAATTTTGATACCTACAGTCTTTTTAATTGAGTTAAAATTTTGTATGCACATTTTGAAACGATGAGCTTTTATATTGCAAATATAGTTTCTTGATTTCGAATTTAATGTTTTAGTAGATTTGAATCATTTGCGAAACAAGAAGGAGTGATGACATAGCCTGACTATATAATATATTACAGATGAATAAGCATATATTGAAGTAAGCGGTACGAGAGGAGTGTTTTAGTTTATCGATTTATACCAGATCTGTGTATTTCAAATCGATTTTATATGCCTTATAACAAATTGAATTGAATGAGTTAAGATCTTTGCTAGATAATGTCAAACTAATTCGAATTTTAACAATTCCAGTAGTTCGAAGACAGACGCTCAAAAATGTCTGAACTTTTTAAAGTAATTTTATTGCATTTATTTTTAGCTTTCGTGTCTATAAATGGTTTCGATGTAATTGAAGTTAAGCATTCGGGTAGGCATTATTATTTATTTTATAAAAGATTCTTGTAAACTGAATGTTGTTTTATAGGTGTTCCATACTTTTTGGGCAATGGTTCAATAAACTTTACTATCTGGGATAGACATTTGCATCAGCAAAATGGCAAACTTTACTATTTGGATACGAGTGTAATCGTATGTGTTTTTATTATATATGAATATTTTTTATTGTAAATATTTTCTCATGCAACTTTATTTTCTCTACAGAAAAGCAGCTGGTACGAGGCTATTGACCAATGTCATAGATTGGGTGGCGAATTGCTTAACATCGACAGTCATGAGGAACTAGTTGCAATTTCAAATTTTTTTGTTTTGAATAGATTTAATGTATACAATATTTGGTTGGATGGAACTCGTTTGGGAGATCTAAAAACGTGGCGTTCTGTGCATAATGGTAAAGAATTAAAATATCCAAATTGGAAGCCTGGATTTCCCATACCAACTATATGTCACTGTCAAGTATTGAATACGGTTGGTAAATCACCGTATGGTACGCGAAATGTAATGTGTAATTTGAAAGGGTACAACTTTGTGTGTCAGAAAGAATCAGAAACTATTGAATTTGTATCGTTTGCTTAGGTGGCATAATAGTTATATGTATATTATGTAATATTAAAACTTTATATGTACATTTAATCAAGGAATAAGGCAATCTAGTTTCATACACATTTTGGATGTGCTCCGAAAGAAAGGGACTTGTTTGGCATATGACATGAAAATAAGGCATTAGAACCTCAATCAAAACCGAAATTAGTTAAACTAAAAGCAATTGAATGAATTAGTAAAAGAACAACAAAAATAAAAGATGACATGGAATAACGCCCGACATAAGCGAAGTTGAGTACGCAAATTCGTCGATAAAATCAGATTTGTGGAAAGAAAACTCATGGAGTTTGCAACACGACAACGCATCATCTCACAAAGCTATTGTTGTGAACAAATTTGTCACCAAAAACTCAACAAATACTATCGAACACATCCACCGTATTCAGTGAATTCGCGTCGAGAACTGAAGTCTATGCCGAAAAATGCGTTTAAAAAATGTTTTGATTATTCGTTGGCATAATATTGTTTCGGAAAGCGCCTACTTTAAAGGTAAAACAGTAAATTTGGATAAATTAAATCATTTTCCGTTTTATTGACAAATTTCCGGTATCTCTTTTACCCTAAAAGTACACAGTAGAAAAACCTACGAAAGCCAGACAGACGGACATATCAATATACACTATGTGAACGTTCCCCAGAAGTCTCTATTTGAACACAATCTTCGGATCAAGTAGTTCCTATCTTATTAATGAATCGTAATAAATCAGAAATTATAAAAAGTGGCTAAGTTAAATATAAGTTTAAACCAGAATTAACTGCAAGACCATTATCGTTGTGGAGCATACGAAGGTAAAATTGTTGGTACACTTGAATAATTGTGAATCGGGTGTTCCTCAGAGTAGAGCTCTTTCATCCATCACATTCAAGGGAACGCAAGTGGAATTGTCAAAGATGTGCTCTAGCATTATTTTCAGACAGTTCGTACAACAGAATAGGCTAAAGCTTAAATCCATTTCGAAAGTTTTACATGTTATTGGAAAAGCTAAGCCATAGAAAGCAACCAGCCTGGACGGCATTTCTATGCTGTTGCTGAAGCAGCTCGGACATATAGCAATAGAATATACTACGCATATGTTAAACTCCTTTATTTCCCAGTTAATTGTCCCAGACGTATGGAAGGTAGCAAGGATTGTATCTCTTTTGAAACTTGACAATGAAGCTGAATCTGGGTCCTCTTATAGATCCATTACACTTCTTTCCTCTAATGCGAAAGTTTTTTTGCAATCATTGTTATTACTTTCGATGACAAAACTTTACCTATTAGCGGAACACCAGCTTGGTTCGCATTGACTCAACAAGCCGAGGCCATGCGAATATGCGGTGATGCTGGCTCTATAGTTGAACAAGGCATTTGATACAGTTGACCATGCAATCATGTTTCAAGTCCTGGATTTCACATCACTACCGAACAAAACAAAACGCCTTAAATTTGCCATGAAATCTGCTTATAGTATAAACAAATTTTTAATTTTTTTTTTGTCTAACCAACTGCAGTATGTACCAATTAACCTTAACGAATTGACTAATATGTAAAATTATGCTAAACGAATTAATCTAAAGTTTACTAAGATTTATTTGAACTAAAGCTAAGTACATAATAACAACTAGTATAAGCTCTACAAGTTTTATTAGTTGTTTAGAAATGTATCTGAATATCGTACTACTTTTGCTCGTTTGCATTTCAAGCGCTGAATTAAAGATAATAAAGCAAGCAATTCCCGAAATGGGTAACTAAAAAATTTATCAATTATTGAAATTAAATTTATTGCTTAATGTTTATTTTCAGGTTTTAGCAGAGTTCTCTTAAAAAGAGCAAATTTTCACTATTATGCAGCTAAAAGATTACACATTGAATACTATTTCGAAGTAAACGAAGTGGTATGTACATTTAAGTACTATATCTGTCAGTTATTTTTCATACTAGTATCCATACTCTCTCTAGAGCAACTGGTTTGCTGCCCATCAAAAATGTCGCACCTTTGGTGCACAATTGGCAACACTCGACAATCAAAACAAATTTAAGTCAATGGTTCGCTATCTAAAGAAGGAAAATTTACATCAAAATGAATTCTGGCTTTCGGGCAACAATCTAAGCGGTGATTATGTGTGGCTGGGTAATGGTGAAAAGTTTTCGGAATCGAATCCTGTACCAGGAACTGACTCACTTGGCAGCACAAATTGTGACTATAATATAGATTTAGGTATATTAGATCTACCGTCTATGTGCAACTCGAAAAGATCTGCATCAACTGAGAATAATTGTGTCTATCTACATGAAATTAATGGAGTTTTCAAATTAACATCGGCTCTGTGTACTGAAGATAAGCATTATATTTGTGAATTCCGTAATCCCAAAACGTATACAATACTTATTTAGAAATCAATGCACTGTGCAGTGACACTTGCTTTCTATTGAATTTTCTTTTTTTTGTTCACTTGTTGAGTTTTTAATTGAATTTTGAAAACAAATTTTGTAAAATACGCAAAAAATTAAATAATTTAATGGAAAATAAAAAGATGAGTTTGACTTGTACGTCGCGAATTGTTTGAAACAACAATACGTACAACGTATGCATACTTTTGGCAATGTTTCAACGATACTCTCGTCTGTAGGACAGTTTGTCTGTCTGCAACATAGTGTGCACTCGTACATCATTGTTGTTGTCTTCGAACTATATAATAGTTTAGATATAATAAGTTGTCAAAGTTGACGACGACAACGGAAGTTTTGCTATGACGTAGTTAAGTAGGTTAGTAGTAGTTTCTTGTTTTTATTAGAATGCGCTGTTTCAATATTTATTTTAAGCAAGTTCTTCTTTCACTCGACTTATTAGAAAGGGCAAATGTCACAATAGCGGTCATCAGACTTAGAGAATGTGTTCATTGGTAGAACGGGACCACGGAACACTCAACAATCTTAAAAAAAGAGATAAATCTACCCAGAAGTACAGATTATTGTATTCGTATACTGGAATACTGTATTCCTATGTAAGACTTTCGATGTTCAAATTATTTTTCGACAAGATTGACAGAAACTAGAAACAGAAAAATCATTAACGATCTTCACAGACGCCTCGAAACTGCAAAACAGAGCCGATAGTGGGGTATACATGCCAGAAATAGGTATCAGTAGCTTCTTTGGACTACCTGATAACTGAAACGTTTACCAAGCGTAAGTCGTTGCCATTCAGGAGGCAATGTTTTACATAGAAACGTGTAGGATAAGAGTGAAACAAGTTCAGACAGCCAAGCAGTTCTAAAAGCGCTGGAGTCTTGTCTAAATGGACCAAGAACCATCACTGACTGCCGGAAAACTCTTAATGAGATGGCTGAGCAGAACACTATTCTCCTCGTTTGGGTGCCAGCGCACAGCAATATTGGGGGTAACTGTATAGCAGATGAACTTGCAAAACTCTGTACAACTCTGTATTCCACAGGATAAGGAGTCGATTGGAATACAGCTGACAAACTGTACGCTGCAAATCAAAACCAATAGTATTATGACCGCAAACAATAAGTGGTCTACACTTACTGTCTGTAGCACGCACTTCAAGGCATGCGTGGCCTAAATATGACCGGAAAAGAACTCAGTGCCTACGTAGGATGAGTAGAACAGATGTAGCAACTTTAAGGGAAGTGGTAACAGAAGACTGTCTCATAGGCGAGCATACCAGAAGACTAGGGGCCTGCTCACAAGACTTCTGTATAAGTTGTGATAACTGCGAGGAACCCGAAACCGTTATTCACTTTCTATGTCACTATCCCGGACTGTCTAAGACTAGATTCAAGCACATGGCGGACTACTTCCTAAATGACATAACCACTAAATGGTTAAATAGGTACGTTACAGAGTGATAATTTGAAAACTTTATTCCATTTTACATAAAAAAACCACAAAGTGTGCAGTTCGTCTTCGGGGACTACCTAAAGTGCGCAGGGCACGTCAATTAATAACTATAATAGGTAATCATATCGAATTTCAAGATGATATTGTCTAATAAAAAAGTTCTTTATACAAAAAATTTCTTTATAAGTCAAAAATTGGGCTGTAGCTTTCTATGGGGGCTACTCCTAAAAGTGGGCAGGATACGCCCACTGATATGTATGTGCAACATCCGTCTAATAGCAACCACCTTATCGAATTTCAAGTTGATATTGACTGTAAAAAAAACTTCTTCATGCAAAATCGGAAAAGTGGGCGGTAGATTGTATAGAAAAGTAGCTTTTAAAGTAGGCAGCACACGTCCATGGAAAGCTACCGTCCATAAGAAGACATCATAACGAATTTTAAATTGATGTTGACTGTAATAAAAAAGTTTCTCAAGCAAAAACCGAAAACTAGGCGGTGCGTTTGTATGGGGGCTACTCCTAAAAGTGGGCGTGGCATAGGCAATGTCAGTGAGAAAGTCTTCATACCCGATTTTAGATCAATATCTGAATAACTGATGGACTAGTTTTGGTTCAAACAGACAGAGGACAGACGGACATGGCTAGTTGGATTAGATTGATCCAGAATACACATGCATACTTTCTTAAATGTATTCCAAACTCCGTGACAAAATTATAATACGAGTATTATTCACACCACGTGTTCAGAGTATACGAGTAATCAGACAAACTCATGTTGAGTTGCTAGACAGAAAGACAGACAAAAAGACGCGCTGCTGGTTGTATCAAAATCTATAGTTCAATCTATCAGGATTAATACGACTGAGTGACGTATGTTTTAATAAGATAATAATTAAGTATGCCGATCATGTGGTATAAATCAATCTTTAACTTGCAGACAACACAAATGGCTTTCTTGTGTAAGCAATAAAAATAGTTTTTAATTATTTTCCACGAAATGCGTGTGCGGAAGAGAGAGAGAGAGAGAGAGAGAGAGAGAGAGAGAGAGAGAGAGAGAGAGAGCAAAATAAACAGAACGCGCACGCACACTACAAAATTAATTATAAATGTAATTAGGAAACAATATTGTAATTTGTATTAAGCGCAACACCCTACCCTACAGCCGTACAATGTACGGAGTGAAGAGTTGCTGCTATGCGGAAGTCGTCTATACGAACAACATTGTAGCGTTTGTTTGTATTATACATACAAGGCACAACAAGTTCAAGGCCATTGGCTGCCATTGCTGCCGACATGTCAAGGTCGCATCAAAACAAAATGGCGACCTTGCAGCTGTTTATGACGGCCATAATTTCAAAGCCATTAAAAAGCAAATAAAATGGCGTCAAAAACTTGTGTGTTGTGTGTATTTTCTTTGGTTTTTTTTTTTTTGTTTATTATTTTATTTTTTTAATTTTTTTTTTTTTTTTATATAATTATTATTAATTTTATTTACAAAAACAAATTACAATATTGTTTCATAAATACCTAAAACTTAACCTAATTATTATTATTATTAAACTTGTTTCTTTTTGACTTAAATTGTTGATTGCATTTGCTTTGCATTTGTTAGTTAGTCACTGTCTGTTCTTTAAGAAAAAGACACTTTTCATTCAAGGATTCAAGGTTTTGGGTCGTTATTTGAACAGGGGCAAACATATTCAGACCATCATTAGCACCAGCTTACATGCAGGCGGTTGCACACAGATTTCAGTTTTTTAAGCTGAAAACTGCGGAACACAAATGCAGCGCTTTGCTTTTTTGTATTTTTTTTAGGGTCAAGTAGTTGTGTAAAGTCTGTCTCCTATATATTAGTCTCCTATATAGATTAGACGTCTTGCGAACAAACATAAAAAAGTTGTCTGCTTTTTAGCGTAAGCAAAAGTAAAATTGCAAAATAAAAATAGCCTGACATAGAATTTTGAATAGAAAGAATAAAATAAATTAAAATACAAGCGATATACACGCACATAAGATACGAATGTATCTTATGAGCCTGTTAGCTGCTAAACTTTCTAAATATCTATAGCTAAAAATGCTATAGATATATAAATCGTATACGCTAGACTATATCTTTGCTTTTGTGTATCTTAAAAGAAAAAGCAAATAAGTTTTGTTTTGTTGTTGGTTTGGTTTTTTGCTTGGGGTTTTTTTCTTTTTTTAGTATTATGTGTTGTGTTGTATTCTGTTGTATTGTGGTCTATAGCGAAATTCTATTTTGGTTTATTCTTCCTCGTCAACGCCCACACATGTTGGACAGACGGGTTTGCCTTCCATGGCATAGAACGATTTACCACGCACGGCTTTCTTGCAATCCTAGAAATTGGTAATATAAAAAATAATAATAATAATAATAAAGTGATATATAGAATTGTGTCACACACAAATGATATGGCATGATATGCTGTAATTTAAAAATTAAATAGTCTATCTAAAGAGGTGCACAGCAGTGTTTCATGGAAATTCAGATGTGAGTATAAAACAAACAAAATTCTAGTTCAAAAATTGTGCAATTTTTGAAGTTGTCAAGATTTTTGGTCTCTCAATTGCTTGCTGGAAATACTTAGATATCCAAAATAAAATTTTAATGTCAGTATAATTGAGTTATACCGAAATCTTTCCATACTTTCTGCAAACTCAACTTCTAACTATATACTATAAAAATAAAAATCTTGTGTAGTTTCTCAAAGTAAAATGATTATTTTACTTTTAGAAACTACATAAGATTTTTATAATGCTATATAAAAGGTTTTTTTTAAAATCTTACTTTGAAATCATAAACTGAAGCTAATTACCAAATACTTTCTATTAAACTTTCAGCTACATTCGCAGTTTATCTAAAAAATACTTCAAAATTCTCCATTGTTTTTTTTTTTTAAACTGCTTAATTTCCCCACGCTTCCATGAAACACGCTGCTACAAGCAAATTTTCATTTATCGTATTATTTATTAAGTACATACCCTGCACACAAAGCAATCCGGATGCCATTGTGAGTTCAATGCGGAGATATAGTTCTCCATAATGGCGCGATTACAGCCATTGCACTTTGGTGCAAACATCTCAAAGTAATCGTTACGGCAATATGGTTTGCCATCACGTTCATGGAAACCATCTTCACCAAATTGCTGTCCACACTGTGCACAGAAGAAATGCTCCGTATGCCAGGTCTTATCCAGCGCAGTAACGCATTTCTATAAAGTTAACGAAAGAAGAAAAAAAAAAAGAAAAAAGAAATCCTTTGAATAAAGCAATTTCTTCTTTTGCATCGTTTCAAATCAAACTCATACATCCAAAATAGCGCCATTGCAGTAGGCACAACGCGGACTGAACAGATTATGATAGTCCGGTTCGCAATACGGGAATCCATCGCGTTCAAAGAAATTACGCGTGCCCAATTCCTGATTGCAATGATTGCATGTAAAATGCTCCGGATGCCAGGTCTTGCCCAATGCGGTGATCACCTGACCGACAATTGGTTTTTCGCATGCATTGCAGCAGCCCTTCTGTACTGTATTGACACCTTGACGACTCATATTCGCTTGTAGATTACCAAGCATAGAATCCAACTGATCTTCGGGTTGTATGCGATTGTCCTCCTCGACAATGGTAGTCTCCTCGGTAATGGTTTGCGTTAGCTGCGAAACACCCTTGTTCGGTTTAGCGTAATCGGTGACAATTTGCTGTTGATGATGATGATTTTGTGGTTGATTATTAGCGGCTGAAGTACCGTTGCTGACCTGAAAACGTGAATATTTTTTAGAGAAAAAAAATTATTTAAAATCTTTAACAAAAGTTTAAATTAATATTTTGAGGCTAAGTATTATTTTGACTTAAGTAAGCCGCAGTGTTTTTTCTTATTATTATTATTTTTTTTTCTTTTGATATAATTTTCTTGCGTGCTAATTTTCATTTAGATTCTCCCACCTTAGCCGAACCAAAGCGTTTGATGTGAGTTCTCAAACTGAATATAATTTTATGCGCGTTGCTCGAGAAAAACTTGCTAGCACACCATGTCGACAGCGTCTGTACGATTTCAGTTTGTCCGTCCGTTGTCCATCCGTATATACGTCCGTCCGTTCGTAGTCATATCCGTCCATGTGTCCATACATTTTTCTGTTTGTAGTAGCGAGATTTTCTTCTTCTTTTTCTTTTCGATTATTGAAATTTTTGAAAAGTCTTATTGTAAATGTATCTGTTGTTTTTGTTTTTGTATTTGTATCTTTTTGTCTGCATATCTGTATATGATAATAAGGCTGTCCGTGTTGCGCACGACGCTCTGTTTTATTCTGTTCTGTTCATTGCCAAAAATACAAAGCTCTTACGGTGCGTGTAAGTGTGTGTGTGTATGTGTTTGCCCGTCAGTCTGTCTGTCTGTCTCTGTTTGCGTTTTCCATTTCAATACTTATTTCATAAATCTTTTACTGTGTAGGCTGCATGTGGAAATTGAAAATTTTGCCAAAATGCCAAAAACAAAAAAAAAAGGTTAGCACCGTACACACGTCCTATATATATACAAACAAGCAGCCTAATTATTGAATGTGTTCGTAATTATGAACGTTTGTCGAATAGAGGATTCAAGTGTTTGGGGCAGCGTTGAGGTGGCGTTGAGTTCAGTTGCAAGAGCGCTGTTTGGGGGCCAATGTATTGCAAGGGCCTTACGAAATGGTGTTCGTAACAATAATTGGTTACGTTGTACAGAATTATTTGTCTGCATTGCACAAATTTTTCATTTCCTTGCTATAAACGAAAAATATACTTATTTATTTGCTAATTCATAACAAAGAAATAACGAAAAAACACTTAACAAAGAATATGCAAAAACTATTTGTGTATTACAAGTGCCATTAAGTTTTAAGTAAATGTTTAATATTAAGTTTTAAGCCAGAATAGCAGAAAATTGCCTGAACATTATTAGTCAATATAAATTTAGTAAAATCATAATGCAAACTAGTCCTTTTAAATATTTTTATTGAAGATGACGAGTTGAAGACGAGTTTGGCATATTTGGTTCACCACACTCATTAAACCTCGACTCGAGTAGATGGCAGTGTTTCAGGGCAACCAGACGAAAATCAAGCTCTTGCTTGATCCTTTTAGCGTCTAATTTATCTTTGTAGTAAAAAACAATTCAAATTTGACTATCAAAGTTTTCAAAAATTACAATTCCAGCCCTGCCTATTTTGTGAACAACAATCACAACAGCGCATTTTGAGTTATATACTATACTATATACAATACATAAAAACTTTATATATGTATGAAACAGCAATAATAAAACGAGAAAGCAACAGGATTTCCCCATTAAAAACTGTATAGCAATAAAAGTTATACTTTCGAAAAAGCAGAGATCTAAGCAATGGCGCACGTTACCCATGATAATCAATGAAAACTCGCAGAGCGGAACGAAAAGGAAGAACTGGCGAAAAGCAGAGGAAATTTCGTTCAATGAACAACAGACAGTATAAATAAAAAATCTTTTTAACGGATGTGCTAACCGTAATAATAATATTACAGAAAAAAAAAAATAAAAAACGAGGTTTGTTTGAATAAATTTTAAGCATACTTTACTGTGCATAAACAAATCAATATTGGGTGATAAGTTTGTATGTAACTAGTCGTAGCTGATTGTTATGCGTGAACAACTGTAATAGGGCCTTTCAATTGGGCCTAACATTCACAACATTTCTCACTTCCACTGGCATATATTTTTTGTCGTTAACATGTGAGTGGCAATATTTATAACAAATATGATATGATATCAATAATAAAATGGTAATTGCATTGAAAAAGTAATTCGTTTTGAGCGAATGATAATATTCTTGGAGAATGTACATTGACTTTTGTGGAAAAATGTACTGGCAACATGCTTTACATTCACCGAGAATTTTGAACGGTAACAAGTTGTGATTTCGTCTTAGCGACTTCCAACTAAAATAAAAATCATACATAAGATTAAGAAGAAATTCGGGAGCTAAGTTATGTGAAGATTCATGATTTAAATTCTCATGAAATGCATCAATCCACATTATGCTTTCAATTAGTCTCCGATATTTGTGCAAACAAACCTCGTAAATAGAAAATTATAAACTATAAACATAAAATAGCAAAAAGCTTGAACCAAAAAAAGCCACGAGAACGATAGTCAACAGATTGCTAGTGCGAACAAGCGCCAAACAACGGCGTTGATCAACAGTTTTAGGTGAAATATACGGGCGGTGCGCTGGGGAATACCAATTTCTGGACGACACCAACGAGAAAATTGAATTTTTGGCGGCAATGAAAAGGAATCAAATAAAATATTTATTTATATATATATTATGTATATTAGAAATATAAAAGCAAGAAAAACTTGTACCAAAAATAGATGCGTACAAGCGAAAATGATTTGCAATGAAAAACTATATTTTTAGTCAATTTGATGATAAGTGCGCGGGTGTACGACAAGAGATGGTAGCGGATTTACCATCATCATCAGCAACTTTTTCATGGTGGCCGTGTGCAATATTGTTTATATATTTTAATGTTTTTCTTTTCATTTTTTTTTCTCTCTACTCTACTCTGCTGTTTTTGCTCATGTTTGAAAAAATACAATATATATTTTCATTTCTATTTATTTATTTATTATTTTAAAAAAACAAAATTTGTTTTTTTCTTAATATTCGTTAGACTGCGTGTGCTCGCTCTGCACATCACTTTTATATTAATTAGATTACCTAGAAGTCATGGACAATTGAACAAAATCTTGGGGGCGCGCGTGTATCTAACTAGCGGTTCATGAAGAGGCCAGACCGACCATGAAGAGCAACCATTAGCATTAGAGATTCGTGTGAAAAAATAGTAGCACCACCTTGTCGTCGTCAATGACATTGAAAAGCAAATCAAGCGCCGCCGCCATATGCCACCACCACATGGTAAATTACAAATTCCATATCTATATTTCAAGATTCAAACTGAATTTATGAAAATTGCATTCGTTTGATGAACACTTTGCGCCCTCGTGCAAATTAAATGATATATGTATGTATTGTGCGATATACATAGATAGGAGCTTCGGTCTGATTAATTAAAATTTAAAATCTTAATGACAGACTAATAAGATCAATAATTATTGTGTGAGAAAATAAATGGGAATTATTAAAACTAGACTGCAACTGCAACCAGACAGTAATGGATGCTGAGAGTAATGTAAAGTATTGTAGCTAGTATAAGTTTTACATACGAGTATAACTGAAATCTAGAGATCTATTAAAATCAATTGTAGAACAGACAAAATTAATAATATACCTAGGTTACTATAGAAATTAATTGGTATTTGTACGTTTGCTCCAACTGAAAGTATGCTATAGTTTGTTGATGTGTAATGACTTTTTGAATTTAGTAGGTTACGCTGGCTGATCCCTTAATTGAGGTCACACATATACCAATATGTTGCTTAGTTAGTTTGAATTTATTAAACAATAGTTCAATAACAATGGAACTAAACCGTTCTGCGCTGTTCAGAAACGTTTCAAATATGCAATGAAGACAATAAAGGAGAGTTGTCACAGGAATCGAACGATTTTTTTTGTTCCTGCAATCTGTGAACAATTTCAAATATGTCTTGTTTCGTTAACATTGACTTTGAACGACAATAAAGTTCTAGTGCCACGTTGTGTATTTCGACTAGTATAGGCTATCTCAAAATACTGAACTTCACAATATTCGGCCCAAATCTACAATTTTTATTGTAGCTGCCATTTTAAGTTATTTTACAGACTTGAGGTCTATCAATCGCTGAACATGAAACGTTGTAGTTCCCGAATTTGTTTTTAATGATGTTTTTACTCTATACATATACCGTGTCTGTCTGTATATATGTATGTTCACTCTTATCTCAGAAACTTTTATGGAAATTTACATTCGGTTTTCACTTACGAGAAAGGTTTAGGTATATAATTTCTGTACTTTGTGGGAATAAGCAAACGTTATTAAAATATTTGTTATGGTAAAAGGACGAATCTATTTAATGTTATATTGTTGAACAAGGAACAATGTCTTTAATGCTTCATTCAAATTTTTAATATCACCAGCAAAGTTTCCATCTACTATAAAGATAAAGATGATGCTGGACTATAAAGTAAAGCAATGCGTTTTCTTCATAACTCTGAAGTATACAATTTTATACACTATAAAATAATTATACCATTCACACATAGTTTCTCTAAAAGTTTGTAATGCATTAAAGAAGTAATCATAGACCTCATAAAGTATATACATTCTTGAAAAGCACGACGGGACGAGTTGATCTATGTATGTTCATCTGTCTGGTAGTGGTTGCGCATTTTATAGGTATCAATTTTCAAGATACCCAGCTGTGACCTAGCAAATAGACTTATTTTTATTGCAGTCAAATAGTAGAGCATAAATATTAAAATGCCAAGCACACTTTTTGTGGTAGCCCCCATACAAACCTCCTGCCCACTTTTGACTTTTTGTACAAAAAACATTTTTAATGCAGTCAATATCGACTTAAAAATGAACATGATGGTGTCTTATGGACGTACGATTCACATTGAGTGTGATTGTCTCCGCCTTTTCGGGTAGTCCCCATATAAAACACCATCCCACTTTTGACTTTTTGTATGAAAAACTTCTTTATTGAAGTCAATATTTGAAATTGAAATTTGATATAGTCGACAGTTAGTTCACATAAATATGCTAATCGAAGTGACACGCCAATGTTTTGGAGTAGCTCCGATACAGAAACACCGCACACTTTTGTATGAAAAACATCTTTAGTTAAGTAAATATTTTCTTGCCATTCGATATGCTGGCTTTTATGGACGCCCGCTTCATATAAATGTAGTTCGTAGCGTGTATCGCCCACCACTTTTTGGAGTAGCCCCCATATAAATCCACCGACAATTTTTGTGCGATTATATGCGCTTGAATATATCAGCTTGAAATTCGATGTGGTAGTCGCTTCACACACATATACTAATGGATATAATACATATTTTGGGGTAGACATACATACATTTTTCTGCTAATTTATAATTTTATTGTGTTTACGTTTTTTGCAATTGGACTCTCCACCTCTTCAAATATTGTCCAGGGCTACTCAAAATTGATTTATTATAATTGTGATGTCGTGAATAGCACTGCTCAATATTATTCCGCCTTTAGCATATATTGCCGTTTCGTATTTTCTTTTTTATCGGTAAGTCGTGAGAACGGCCCTAAATGTGTTAAACAAGTGTCAACCGAGCTGGCAATCGGAACTGTTATACGTATATATTTCTTTTAATAATAATTCTATAAAAAGTACTGAATTATTGTTAGTGTTATGAACATACTCATTTATATTCATAGATCGTAAAAAAATAAAAAAAAAAATGAATTGAACCTGATGCAAAAACTTCACCATTAAAAATATGTTGTACACAACCTTGACCGATTGTTTTCATCTGTTTCATCTAGCTACCTCTCTAGAGCTTTAAATATAAGTATATATATATATAGTACATATACAAACTCTTTGCCACGTTTCGATTTTGTATGGAAATTACGTATTAAATAAATAAAAATTGTTTGCATGTGCCCAATATTTCGTTGCGTTGTACATCTGTTATAATATATCATGTACAATGTCAGTTTTGCGTGCAGAGAACAACAGAAACACAGAGTAAAAACTGACAACGACAGATTTTAAATATTGGAATAAATAGTATACGATACATATGCGTATATGTACTATATACGATACAATAGAAAAACGTAGGCATATCGGTTTTTGGTACCTATACAATATAAATATTTACGAAATGTACTACTCCTCAAAGCCAAAAAGCGCAATATGGAAAAGCTGCATGGCACAGTCAATAAATGTGCAAAATAAATAAAATAATAAATATAAACAAACAAAATTTTTTTTGTAAATTTATTTTTTTGATATTGAAAAGTTTTTGTGCAAAATTTAAGCAATAGTTTTTCTTTCTTGTTTCAAATTTGGTTTTATTAGACTTGTTTGATTTTCGCGCCGTGTGCAATAAATCGCTTGAGTTGACAACGTTAAAAGGCTTTATAAATAACAATAAAATGTCAGATTCCAAAAAAAAAAAAAAAAAAAAAAAATTATTTATAACTTTTTCAGAGTTAAGTCGTTCTAAAAAAGCGCTACATGGAAAATTGACAAGCAACGAATTCAGCTTTTTAGCATATGAATTTGAATGCTATGAACTATAAACTATTGTAGGGTATTGCCTTAAAGACGTTGCTTGAAAGACATGCGTCAGACTATTTAAAATGATAAATTTGTTTATTTATAATAGTTTTTTTTATTATTGTCGCTTATATTGTAGTATATAGAGCTGTGAACGATGTGCGCTGATGTGCAAAACTTTGGAATAGACCAGAACTAACTACAATAAATAGAAATACAAAGTGTGCCAACTTTTTCTGCTTCTTTGCTTTGCATAGCATTTAAATTTTTATGAACTTTTTGTAAAATATTTTTTATTCGAAAAGAAGCGTATAGAATAGAGTGGTTTTGACTTTGGATAAGCAAGATAGTAGCTACTGCGAGACAGTGTAAGAATCGAAGCATGTAAAATAATGGCAATGGTAATATTTTTAGAAAAGGATTCATATCATTTCATTTTCGACCAGCGTCGATTACATGGTGTCACAGAAGCTGAAAATATGAATACATCTTGGAAAAGTACAAAAAACGTCATAAGCTGCTACAAATGCTGAATAAAGTTTAAGAATTTTGTATTGTGACATATTACAATCCTGTTCTGGTTTCTACTTGTGGAAATATTTTTAGCAAGTGAATTCGTTAAATGGTTACGGTTTTCGTTTTAATATATTATAATAAAATAAATAGAGGAAAAGGAAGTTTGAACCGATGAAAGAAAAACTTCGGTCAAACTGATGTTGCTCGGCACAAGAGATTAATAAGTATTTACATCCTTTTTAAATACAATACAGTTTATATACGAGTACTTGCATAATGCGATAATAACACATGATATTTTATTTTACAGTATGCCAATTTTTTTTTTGCGATGATAAAGCGGTTTGACCTTGATATCCTTTTAAAACTGAGCAGCATTAATTCGAAATTTTGTTTGCCACAAGCAGCGAAGAGCAGACTTCGGCAAGCGTACTGTTCACTTGATATCGAAAATTGTAAAATTCACATGCTAAATGCCAAGTGAATTTAAATCGCGAAAACATTTCTAGAACCGGAAAAGGCCTGTATATACTTGGACACATTTGCATTTTAAACAACGAAAGTGTTTGCCGAAAGCAATCACTGTTAAAGTATTTGATTGTATCGGTTACATAGTACAACACAGGAAAAGCGATTTGTCAATTGGTATCACGCCCAAGAACAAGGGAGGAAAAAAAAACAAAAACCAACAAGGAAACAAATGACATGCTCTAATCAAAATGTTACATCCAACAAAACATAATGCTTTCCCTGTTATGCTTTTACTTTGACTTTTTTGCCTCTTAATTCTACTTTTTTTTTTTCTTCTAATTTCTTGCAAAATGTTTCACATATGCTTGGCCGAATACTTTCATTTAACATGAAGTATCCTGAACAATTAAGAAAAGGTATATAATATAAGTTCCCTTTATCAATCTCAAAGTAAGTAAAAGAGTTTTGCGCAACATTATTAGGTTAGTATTTCGTTGTTGTACTTGCAAATTACGAGTCGTGAAGTACGAAACAATTTAGTGTATACTATCTGAACAAGCTTATGAAGCATAATGCATCACATTCAAACAGCCGAAGCCGAACATTTTGGTTTACGATTATGTTGTAATTTAAAAAAAAAAAGTTTATGTGTTTCCAACTACAACAACAAAGAATATTAGTTATTGAACGAAGAAAGCATACAAGCAAAAATGGGTCAATTGAGCTTACGAAAACAAACTTCTTTCAATAACTATGAGGAATAATGTCTATCTAGTGCGATTCGGTTGGTGTTTCGGTTTTCTTCTAAATGAAGCAAACCGAATTGTATCTAAAATCCTTATGACAGCAGCAGAACTGTTTTTAGCAATCGAAATCATAGAAGTTACCCAACAACTGAGCTGAATTGCCCGATTGGGATGGTCAGGTTCCTACAGACAATATGATTTGCAGAATCTTACTTATTTTTAACACCATCCTTACTATAAGTTATTCATTAAACTTTCTTCTTCAACTATTTATATACAACTGGTATACTTGTTCGATTCAGTGCAATTTTGTAACATATATTTTATGTATATATACAACTTTGGACCTCACGAAAATCCGGTGAACGGCCCGGTACCGGCCTAGAGTAAAATACTACTCTCACCAAGGATTGTTACCCCAATTCGACTAAGTGCACACAAGTACAATACTTCTGATTCATCAGTCGCAGATATATTGGAAAGGTATTGTTGTATAGAATCGCACAAAAATTTACACAGATTTTATCTTTATGCCAGGTAAAAACATACAAATAAAATTCACGTAGTCCCTATATAAAACGTTGATACGAATTAAATGAGCACAAGAGATACCGAACTGTGTGCACTCGAATTCACTGCGATTCATGTATATTATTTTATATACACTCAATTTCAACCACATGTGCAAAGTACTTTTTTCTTTTGGTTGATATTTAGCGTGAAACTTCATTACTTTCTGCATGGGTGGAATGATCTGGAAGTTTCCATAACATTGCAAAAGGCTCGAATTTCGAGCAATGAGTGATATTAGTACACAGAAGATAACTTTAGAATAACAACTATATTGATCTAAATTGAATTGCTTTTCAATAACAAACTATTTAAAATGAAATTTAAGGCATACTACATTTAGTTCTGAGCCAGATAATGGGTAAATCAAAGATATCTAGTAGTGCATGTAGGAATCGTGTATAACAGTTGAGTTATTTTTTTAAGAAAACTATATCATATCTATAAAATTGTTGTGTATTAATTTTGTCATTGTCTTTTGTGGGTAAATGAAGCGCCGGAAGATAAACTTATTTCTGGGTGATCGCCCATAAAATATTTGATGAGATTTAGTGGCTGAGAATGAATGGAAAAACAAATTTATGCACAGATGTACTTTATAGAGCCTCCAACGTTTCTAATATGCTAACAGTTTAGTTTCTAACTTAAAATTTGTATAAAAATATCCCAATTTTAGTAGCTTATCATCTTGGACTGTCTGTTTAGCTTATACAAGCTATATAAGTAGAACTTCATACCTTAAAATCCGACAACGAAGCCATCAAATCATCTAATTCCTTGGTAGCTTGTGAGGTATAAACCTGCTGAGACGATGTTGATGCATATGGCGCAGCATTATTAGGTGTGAAGCTATCCTTTTGTTGTACAATTTTCTCCTCGAGGGAACCAACTATAAAAAACAAATAAATATATTAATAACAGAAGACATAGAAGATGGATGTACTATAAAATAAGTGAGTAAGAAATATGGCTACAAAATAAAATATGAACATATTTCAACGGGTGCGACGTTCAGCAAAAAAATTTGCCAACTGATTACTGATTTACGCTGACTACTTTCGATGCCAGTTAAAATTTTGTTTATGCTTGTTCTCCTGCAAAGCCAGCTGTGCTTCATAGCTTACTTGAAGCTTTCGTAACAGGCTGTTTGATTTCAGCAGTCAGCAATTAGTTCTGTTGAACGCACCCAATGTAGCGCAAGGAACAATTATGTTTTTGTTTGAAATATATTAACAAAGTTCAACCAACAAGCGTTTGTAAGTCTCTGCTAATAGCTTTCAAACAAAACAAGCATCATTCCAAACGATCTATTGAAATTAGTGTTGTGTATTATATTTTATCAGCATATTTCACAGCAACTCATTTTACAGTTGGACAATAGTCCATTGCATTTAATACCTGGACCATCTGGTCCCGTTAGCTTCTCGGTTTTCGTTTCGCGTACAGTTATAGTAACATGGCGTCCAGGCGTTGGTGATTTGTGTGCGCTGCTATAAATTAGAATAAAATATTAAACAGAAATATAAATTTAAAATGCAAAATTTCAGTAGTTACCCATTAGGCACTGCATAGATATGCGCATTATCAAGTTCATTGAGCAAACTATCAACTGTGGGACGTTCTTCAACAGCGGCATAACTATTATAGGTATTATATTTCGAAACAGGTGTGCTATAATTGACGGGTACATCAACTTCTGTAAGTAGAGCAAGCTTTAGTTTGGTACACTTTTTGAAAAATCTATCATCTACACACCCTTCTTATCGAAACCATTATTGTAGCGTGCATTGCTCAAGTCCTGCAACAGCGAATCTAATTCGGATAGGCTTGAGTTATTCTGTACTTGCTGCTGTTGCTGTTGCTGTGCATGATTATAGCCGCCAGCACCGCGTGGCAGTGAACCTTGATTTTGGTATGTTTGACTAGTTGCGGTCGTGTTGTTACCACCATTGTAACCAGCGCCAACAGCAGAGGGTGAAGCACGGCTACGCGTCTCTGAGCTATAGTGCTCCTGGTACTATAATAAACAAATATAAACAATTAATACGATTTAGCTTAAAATAGTAGTGCCACCAATTTTACACACCAATTGCGGCTGTGCCTTGCCTCTTAGACTACCATAGCCGGATGTATTATCCACATAGCTATTGTATTGCTGTTGCTGCGCTTGCTGCTGCTGATGTTGATGTTGTTTGGGTTGTACGGTACCATATTGCGGCTGTGGCTGATGCCCGGGTACACTGTTCTGCAGATCGGCAAGTAGTGCATCTGTAAATAAGGTAAAAAAAAAATGAATTAATTAATATATCGTTTACGGCTTAGTAGTAGCTTATTGCTACCTATATTGTCATAATCGCCATAGTTTGTCATTTTTGATTTATTATATAAACTTATTAAAAAATTTATAAAAACTAAAATCTAATTAAGAAACTATGTTGTATTATTTTTGAACTGCCGCCTTCCGCGGCCCGACGCATCGATAGACAAACAAATACTGTTTCATTAACGAGTTTACACTCTCAACCGGCCTATCTGATTCTACGCTATTGTTTTGGTTACTCTTCCAGGCATTTTTTGGTTTTATCTATATTTCAGGTTTTACGTTTACTTAATTTTCTTATCTCAAAAAAAATTGACTACGTCAGTTACTATTAGTGCAAGTGTTCAGTGACGGTTTGGAATTTATGAAGTATGTAATACTATTTTGTAGCTGAATGAAATTGAACGAATTTGATTTAAAAATAACCTAAAGAAAATTCAAACAATTGGAATAAAGTTCAGGCGAATTTCGTGCAACTCGGGATAAGTACCAGAAGATAAGTTAGATTTATAGACTTCCACTTCCGCATGCGACATTGTTGCTGTTTTGCACATTGGTGTGGCCTGAGCACATCGGAGCTAGAGTATCGTTATGGTTCTGAATTAACCAGTAAGAAGCTAATTCTGATATAAACCGATACACCCAATTTACGGATTTGTATTGAAAACTATGTAGTTATTTCAATAGCTTCGAATTGGAACTTGATTCAGATGATATATCAACGTTTAGAAAGTATATTCAAGTTGCACTCGATGCAGGCGGTTAATTTCAATGAACTTAGATTACACTAGTCTTCAAATAAAAAAAAAGAAAACGGCCAAGTGCGAGCTCGGACTCGCGCACGAAGGGTTCCGTACCATTATCTATAAAAATAAATATTTAAGTGGGGCTCCCATACAACAGACATGATTTTTTTTTATAGATAATGGTACAGAACCCTTCGTTCGCGAGTCCGACTCGCACTTGGCCGGTTTATTATTTTAACTTTTTCCACATTTCTCAAATTCATCGTTTCATTTTTCGTCATTTAACTCAGATAGGTTTGAATATATCATAAGAAAGGTGCATGTATGCAATAGACATGGGTTTAAGCGTCGAATAATATTTGATATTACTTCAAGCCTAAAAGTAGACACTAAATACAGAAGGCTCCTATAAATATGCAGCATTGCATTTATCACTCTCGCACATACAGACCTTGATTGGTATGTGCGAGAGAGGGAGAGAGAGAGAGAGAGAGAGAGAGAGAGAGAGCGAAATATCCTCAAAAGATCACGTTTGTTGTATATTAGAGCCCGCTTAAATATTTATTTTAATCTGTTTTTTAGTATTAGTTGTCATAACAACAGAAATACATCAACTGTGTTTCAAACAACTGTCTAACTATCACGGTTCATGAGATACAGCCTGGTCACATGCGGACAGACAGACGGACGGCGGAGTCTTAGTAATAGGGTTCCCTTTGGTACGGAACGCTAAAAAGTTCATTCAATGATTTTTTTTTTTTCTTATACAATTTGGTCTGCTGAACTCGAAAATACAACAATGAATTACACAACAATCCTTAAATTAGATTGTTGCCTTCACACAATTTGTTACCCCTGGAACGGATATTTAGAGGCTATCCAGGGAATGTGTCTAACGTTAGTTTGAGAGCTGATTGGGCCGTGTGCAAAATAATCGTTCTAAGTCATTCTTGAGTGAATGGCAATCAATAACTTTTCCCACTGATGTAGACTTTTGCAAACGATCCCATACCCCTATATATACATACTCTAGTACTAATAATATATTTTAAAACCGCTGGAATAGCTGAGTTGATACAGAACTGTCTGTTTGTCTATTTTAAAGCTAGATATAAGAGCTATTTAAACATGCTTAAGATTTTAAAAGGATAAGATTTTTATTTCTTATAATATTATATATCATATAAATATATCTCATATTAAAGCATTAATTATCAATTTCCGAAGTTCCCAATTAATGCAGCAGCTTAAAAGACTTTTAAGCATTAGATAACCCAAAATTCAAATTCTCTTTTGCCATTTAATGAAAATATCAAAGAAATATTTTGGTCTTTCTTGCTTAATCAATCACTGAAAATAACTTACCCAAACGTCTTTCAAATGCGCCCACTTTAAAGCAATCATTTATTGGCGAACTATGAAACGATGATGATATAAGTTTCGAAGACATATTTTCTTATATGGCAGCAGCAGTGAGAAAATTTTTTAGCGAAATGTCACTAAATATTAATATTTCTATATAGGAGGAGACTATATACGTGTGACTTATTTAATTTTAGGCACTATAAATGGTTAGAATGCTATAAGTTTTTTATATAAAATAACGGTTAACAAACTGCCAAAAACAACAACAAAAACACAACCGCTTTAGAAGAACTTCGCAACAACAATGGCAAGACTATCTCAAAGTTGCCAAAAAAGAAAAAAACAAAAAAATTCTAGAAGACATGGCCAAATTAAGGAAAAAAATAACATTTTATGAATGAAATATCGTGTAGCAAAGTCATCGAAACTGAAAACTTAATCAGAAAAATCCATAAAAACAACAAAAACTAAACGAACTTCTAAATGCACACCCACACAGTTAGTTAGCAAGCAGATACAGCATATGAGATACTTTGCGAAGCGAGTATGCCAAAAAGTATACATAAGAGTATACATAAGATATATTTATTTGATTCGTGGGCTGTAAAACTTGTAGGTATTAGCAAATAGCAGCATTAACGAGTCAAGGTATACATGCGATAGCATTATGCCACACATATTTGATCAAATTAATATTGTTTGCATTCTTTTCATTTGGCTAAAAGCGTCAAATTGACTACAAAGACGACGACGGCGAACTAGCACTAGCAAGTTAGCACACAAACACGCTAAATGGCGTAACTGGACGAGGGATAGTTGAAAAATAGTAGACAGGGATGCACAAATGTTTGTAGGGGCAGAAGTCAAATAGTTATTTCTTAGAACTTCGAATTTTAAGTGTACTTAAAAGTGACATGAATCTATGCTAAAACTTTAGTGCTGTTGCAAGAATCATGGAGGTTATAGATATTGAAACACAGTTAAATCTATATCTACAATGTTAATTAGGACAAAGCTAGTGCTTGAAGCAAATGGTCCATTGGAAAAACTAGGCGAACACAACAAAGTATCTCTGCTGTGGGTGCCTGGTCATAACAATATTCCAGGTAATGAAGAAACGGACAAGCTTGCAAGACTAGAAGCGGCAACGCTATTGATAGGTCCAGACATCGGGAGACACACTATATCGGAAGGAGAAGGATATGTGAAAACAACAACAACAACACTGGGCTACAAACCAAGGACTAAGACAAGCAAAGTTACTTATCGGGGGTTACAAATCGAGCAGATCGAAAACTTTGCTCCAACTAGGTAGGAACCAATTAAGAATGCCAACCGGATTACTAACAGGCCACTGTAGACTAAAGAAACATTTATATGTTTTGGGGATACCACGGCGACCACGAAGAAGGCACCTCTCTTCACATTCTTGCTGAATGTGAAGGTGTAGCTAAAGGCAGACTACGAATGCTAGGTAATCACTTTATCAGAAAGGAGCAACTGATAAGTCTGGATCCTAGGAAAGAACTAAGATTCATTCAACACATATGTAGGCTTAGGGCAGGTCATCCAACTCAGTAGGACTAACAATAGACCTTTTTATGTCGCAGTTTTATATGTCTCCATCATAAATAATATCTACAAAGTCTTGAACTGAACAATGATAGTTAATATTATGATGGACCAAATCGAGAAGACTAAACGGAACTACTCGTTCGCTCTGCCGTACCTTGCTAGCCAGTTTAAAAATAAAAACGAAAACTAAATTATTTTTATTCAAGGAGACAATCAAGGAATAGCGCCAACTGCCGTTTATTCAGCAAAAAGTTGCATTGGATGCCTGTTCGCTGAGGTATCTAAGACGCTGGTTGTGATTCGAATACTAGTTTCATCTACTAAAGAACGTTTTTATAAACTGCGTAAATAATTCTCTTCCATATGCAGCTCACTCAGATGCTGATATGTCTGATGTGCTCTCTGTTTTCCTTTCTCTTCGCAATTGACACAACATGCAATAACATCGCCGTGCTAAATTGGCTAGACGAACACATGTAAAAGAGATACAAATCGAAATAGTGCCGCTTACCAGGGACTGGTTCCGAGTATTGGAGAGAACCAATACAAATACTTCCCAGATGAAGCGATCAAGAACTAGCTTCTTTAAAATGAGCAAAGTATGGAGCGTTCATTTTGGAAAAATCAAAAACACAACTGAAATGACAACGATCAGAAGCAAGATAAAAAGGCAATGGTGTCCGGAAGATGGTGGTTACACCGATAATGGTATTCTGACTTCACACAGCCGAGATTTAGTTCATTTTTATGTTACAGTAACCTGTACAGGGTACAGAGATTAGCGTGCATTATAATCATAGGACTCCGCTGCTTAATCTGCAGCATTTTGTGCACTATGTATGTACATCTAATGTGTTGTGCCTTTGAGTGCATTTTATTTGAAGGAGTCAAGCTTTTGATCATTGTTTGCATATGGACACAGCATTATTATTTCAAAAACGTTTTGGACTATAAACTGACGATTCAAAGGTGCATTGCTGCAATTTGAATCTGTGTGAATTTTTAATATATTCAGAAAACACTAGAGAGTAATTTAAAAACGATAAGGAACAAAGAAAGAGGTGCAGAAGTAAAGAACTTTTTGAGTACAAATTGAAAGAGTTAGAGCGCGGCTAAACAATTTCGATGGCATTGTATTTGCAATTGCATTTGCTTTGTATTAGGGTTATTTTTATATATTTATATATGTGGGTATGCGAGAACTGTCCTAAAAGTGCTTGACTTTATGACGAAAGACGTTATGTTGCTTAATAAGAATTTGACAGCCATCAATTGTCGCCATTAGTGATTAGCGTTCGCTTTATATATGTGTTTTACCGCTGGCGAGGACTGTTCCAAAAATACTTGACTTTATGGTGTCATACAAAAAAGACTAAAATAATATCGTTTGACAGAAACCGCGAAAATTTACCAATAATACTTTATGCATGTACTCAATAACAATTATAGGTCTACTTTAACACACAATCTGGTACCTATTCCTAAATATCGCATTTGTTATTTCAATAAATTTTAAAATAACGTTTGGGAAACACTGGCACAACCACCAGCAAAAATGGACAAGAAACTATTTAAACGCCAACATCGAAAAGAACATTCTGTATACATTAAATGTATATATCGTATATGATGAGAGGGCAGCGAATATATAAAAATAAATTGCTACAAAAACAAAAATCATTGTGAAAATAGATGAATATATGAAACACCTGTATCTGTGCCAATGCCAAAATTTAATAAAATTTTCAATAAAAAATAAAAAAAATAGCAAAAGGTGCAGTTTTATATCGAATTCTGTAGCGAAATTTTCATACAATAATTCATAAAACTTCAAGAATAATAATAATAATATATTGCACGCCTGAGGGTATAAAAACAAGGTGCGACGTATGTATATGCCGTATAGAACTTATACATTAAACAAATCAAAAAGAAAAATCGTGAAAATACTAAATACATATGTATGTATAGAAGAAAATGATATATTAAATCAATACATGCGGCGAGCACACCATATAAGAAATGTTCAAAATTTTGCAATGTGCTTAGAAATAATCTATACACATGAAAAAAAAAAAAAAATCCGACATCCATCTGTCAGTGAACGCAAACATGTGGTTGGTTGATTCTATTGATTTGTTGAATCGAGAAATGAAAAAAATATAAAATAATTTTTAATACTTTTCGAATTGTATTGAAACAAAAGAAAGAAAAAAAAAAAAGGAAAAGAAAACCCATGTACATATGTATGTAGTTTTGTTTATTTGAACTTATTTGTTTTCTATAGAAATTTACATAGACAACGCCACCATATGTGCTGCAATCTCCGGGAAATACTATAGAAGCTTTGTATATTCTTACATGGGTTATCATGTTGTTTTACGCTTGACTGGGTCAATTCTATGGCGGGATTTGTTTGACTATCTGCTAGCTTTTATTTTTGACTTGTGCCGACACTTTGAACACATCGTATACAATAGAGTAGAGTATCTATCTACTACAATATATTGTCAGTCTTTTGCAGTCAAATGAAACAAGTTTGTATAAAAAGATTTGTGTAGCGTTGAAAATAGTACAGCGCCCGAATTGAAGTCAAAGTGACTTATGGCTTGTCAAAATAAATAAAATCAAAAGCTTTTGCTGTTAATAAACCGTCACACTGAAGGTTGAAGTGTATTCATAGATCTTTTTTAGTGTTGTCATATGGCATTTGAAGATGTGCTTTATCTAAATGATTCATAATAGAAACATTTTTTGCTGGAAACTGTTGGGAACAAAGGATACTAAAGCAAATATATTTTCTAAAATAATAGTTAGCATAAAAATATGTGTTAGAAATAAATTGTATAATACATTTTTCTTTGAGAACCGAAGACATAAATACAAACTTCTACAGGGACTCTCGAAATTTTAGTCACCATGGTACGCTTTATGGGTGATTACCAAAATGGCACATTATCCAATTTTCACTTAAATAGACATGTCAATAAACAAAATTACCCTTACTGTATGGCAGAAACTCTAAGATTAAGACAGTAAAAGCCCTCTGTATTTATCAAAAGTAACAATTTAGGTGTACATTTTTCTTTCCACAACTGCAAAAAAAGACAGTGTGGCATACAGGGCCATACATAGCCAATGTGACGTTCTGGGTGTTCAACCACAACAACATTAAATTTTAAAAAGAACGAACAATTTTAAATCAAACGGCCTTTTAAGTCAAATAAAATCAAATAATAACTTACGAAGTTATTAAACATTTTCTGTAAAAATTTTTTGTAATCCAGTTCTGTAATACGTATATGTATCTTAATTATCTTTGGAAATTGTTCATCCGTGTGTGTGGTGGTAAATGAATGTCTGGAACTTTAAAAATAAATGCAATGGAATATACTATAAAAGTTAATTTTCTGAATTGTAATTTGGCATGCTTTCTAGAAAGTCTCGATCAAATGGTGCTCAAAGTGTAAAAAATTGAAAAAAGGTGAAATTTCCAGGCTATTGCATTTAAATCCTACTTATATTAATTTCAACATGTTCTACAAAAATTAAAGATCTATTTTTACTCTTTTAAAAACCGTTGATAAGTCTAACATCAGCTGATTTATTCACTAAAAGTGGTGGCTAATCTGTATTCGGGTAGAGAGAATAAACTCTCTTAAATAAACTTCGATACATATGTCACTCCTCAGACAAGAAATTTATAAGGCTAATGGCCCGATCGTTAAAAAAAAAAATAGTAATATTCATCTCAATAATTTTTTTCTTTTCCTAGAATTTGAAAACCGGCATATAAATTTACCACACCGTGGTGTAAAGCTATTTGCATTTGAACCTCCTAACTGTTATAAAACTACTATTTGTTTCCATTATTTTTGGTACCCTGTATACTACTATCGTATTATAAATGTGAGTACTCACAAAAAATTTGCATCGAGTAAAGACAAATTTTCAATATGATGCTTGCAATATTTTCCCATAATTTCGTTGAAAACTAAAAGCAATGAGTTTCAACAAAATTTCAATCATCCAAAAGCCAAGATGCCAAAATGGTTTTTTTTAATTAAAAACCGCAATTAAAAACAATTAAAACTACAACACCCCACATGACAGAAATCGAAAGAGAGACAGAGAGAGTGTGTGTGTGGATAAGAGTAGGAAACGAAGAGAAACAAACAACAACAATAAATGCAACAAATGAAACTGATATTTTTTTTGTTGGTTTTTATTAACCACACACTCGATGTGTTGTTGTTGTTGTTATTGCTGTTGCAATTAACGCGTTTAAAAGATGAGAGCAAATAAAAGCAAAATATCAAATGAGGCGTGTGAGAAAAAGCCAAATAAACGAATGTATGAGCGAGATAGACTGAAAATGCAATCAAATGCATTACAGCTGACATATTTGTTGTTATTGTTGTTGTTGTTGTAGTGCTTGCACAATAGACAGCCGCTGACAATGAAGAAGAAAAATAACAACAACAATAATCGTAACTCAAACAAACAAACAAAAAGATGATGACCAAATATAAGCCAACAGCTAAAAATAATTTTATTTAGTACAGGGTGTTTTCTTAAGACATGCTATTTCAACTATTTAGTACGGTTTTTTTTTGCTTACTTTTTTCAATCAATTCTGTAATTTTTTATAGTTGAAATAGAACAATTTAAAAGAAAATTGGAATATTGCGTCACTACGAAAATGAGGCTGGTCGCCCCGTTACGGTTACGGTAACAGACTTTTTGTGATATAAAATGAAAGACATCTATTTCTATGAGGTTTCTTTCGAGTATATTGCATTTTTTCTGGATCTGTTAAAACTTCAAGTTCAACATTTGTGTGCTAAAATTGAGAGCGAAATAGTCGAAACATTGAAATTAGACATAACTTATCTATTGCAAATAATGCTGAATATCACGTATTTCGTGAAATCGCTAGAACACATGTCGGAGATTGAATATGAAATATAAATATGTATGTTTAGTCAGATCTGTAAATGTAGATTGGTCTTATTATTTGCAATGATCTGACCTAACTATACTAATTTTTTGGGGTATAAAACACAAACCACTTTTTTTATTTTGTAAGTAAATCCTTCATATATGTTCATCAGCTGGTCCTGATTTAGGTCTAGGGTAGTGTCGAGCACTTTTATTCTTAATCTCACAGAAGGAGAACTGCCGAAAAATATGATTGATTACACTGGCCTACATGAGCTGAACAAGCCCTTTCATATAAGCTCTATGCCAATTTAATCGTATGCGCCCTTAGAGCAGGGGTGTGTTTTTGACTAAGGGTGGAGGAAAAATGAAAACAGAAAGGTATTTATTTAAAATTTGATTGTAATCGCTTAAACCTTTTTACTTGGGTGTTTTGAGTGTCGCTGATTACGAATATGCAGTTACATTTTAAAAATTCCAAATAGCGGATGCAATATGGCGGACCACTTTTTTTAAATTAAAAACGCTGTTTCTAGGTGTTTCAACCCCTATTTTCTCGAAAACGTGACGTGATGGAACGTTTTTGAACCCAGATTCGTGTTCACCATTAAACCCCATTCGGAAGCACTAGGTCCTATCATATTCGCATACAAAAACTTGGAATTTGCAGGGCAGTGTTATAGTTTGCTGCTTCGTCTTCTAGACGCTATAATCTAATTTAAACATTGTAATAAGGAGTTTTTCTACTGAGCATTTACAAGCAATAGAATTTTAGCGACTTCATTAGCAAACATTTTAATATTAATTCATGTTTTTATTATTTGGAAGAACGGCTTTCATACACACAAATTGGTCAGTTAAACATACTTTCTTTAATTGGTCTCATGGTAGTTTACTGGCTTATTGGATATAAGCATTCTCTGAACAATCTCAAATCTTTATAAAACTGACTAAAGGGCCTACAAACTTTAAATCGGGGTACTATGTGTGCGCTAAGAAAGCAGTTTAGGAACTTTTATCAAAAAAGAGGTAAAATCAACTCCAGACGGTGTTGATTTTACCTCTAAGTTAATGAGAACAATGGTAGAAAGAAACAAAAACAAAAACAAAAAAAATCAACGATGTTTTCTTTAAGCAGAGTGGCTGCAAACAGAACGATGTGCTTCCTTAAACCAGTAGAAATACTTTTAGAATCTTCCAAAGAAACACCCAGTACTATACAAACACATATGAAAGAACGAGATAGCACGCAATAAGAAAGAGTAAAAGCAAAAACAAATGCAACAAATGCAGCTAAGCTGCAGACGATTGATGTAGAAGAGAAGCGAGAGAGGATAAATACTAACAAATAAACAGAGAAAGAACGGAGTGAAGAGTGCTGCTGTTGTTGCAATCAAAATGAGCAAAGACAGATGTCGCACATTTGTGTGCAGTTTTGTTGTTGTTGTTGATGGATTTTCTTTGCATTTTTTTTTTCGCAACTAGTGTCGTTGATACTGCAGTTGTTGTTGTTATTGCTTTTGGTCTGTTGTTGTTGTTGCAGATATTGTGTTTGCAAAACTTTCGTTTTCACATAGATTTGTAAATTAATTTAGTTTCTATTAATTTTTTTTTTCTTTCAATTTTGTATTTGCAAATTTCAACGATTTTTGTTTAAAAAATTTTTCTTTTTCTTTTTCTCACATACAATAATAACACCACCCGCACTGCACTGAGAAAATCTTTCGCACGTTCGTTTTTTTTTGCTTTTATTCGATTCGTTTACGTCGTCTTCGCGTCGCGGCACCCTCGATAATTATTTTTTTGTTTTTTTTTTTCGACAATAAACAGTTGGAAAATCAACTGAACGATTGAACGACTGAAATTGAAATGAGCAAATGAAACTGAGACAACTCAAAACTATCTCAGCAACATAACGGCATTGAACAATCCAAAAGATCTCTCACGAAGATCACTCAAATGAAACACGAAAAGAGTTTGCGACACAAAAAAAAGCTCAATTGTCGAGTAGCAACAGCAGCAGCACATATGAAATTGAGCGAAATGATTTGAGTGAATTAATTGAGTTAACAACAGCTGATTTAATAGTTGAAGAAAGACAGTGAAATTGTTCAATGAAATATTGAAACATTATTATAAAATAAACAAAAATACTAATGCGTCGTCCAACTTGAATACATTTTTCTTAAAAACTTTAAAAACTAGAGACACAAACTTTTGTGTGTAAACTCACTAGAAATCGATTTAGAAACAAGTTTCTCTCCGATTTCGCAAGGCACATGAACATTAAAACTAAAATTTTTTGCATCGGTTTTTAACCAATACACAAATATACCAAAAATGGAAGTTGCTTAATAAAATTTGTTTGGTGTTCACACTTAGGGCCAGTTTTATAACTTTCAGTTGTTCTGTCCGTTGTGTTTGTTGTGCAATAACCGGCAGTTAAATTTTAACCGAACATTAAAATTCGCCTTTAAAGTATATCGTTTCTCGAAAGAAAAACATCGCATATTTTCTTAAATGACTCAGCACGAGCATACCCGTATTTATTATGGTAAAAAAACATTTTTTTGGTCAAACAAATTGAGATGAACCTCTGCAAAGATAAAATTTAAGAAAAAACAGAAAAAACACCTTGAAAAATACAGCCAACCTCTTTAATGAATGACTACTATTTCACCGACGAAAAAAAACGCTATAAAACAAGGTAGCTGTCCCACGTTCTTCCATGCATATTTACTTAAAAAATTTCAAGTATTTACATTACCCAACACAAAAAAAAAGGCTTTAAAAAACATATTTACGATACTACAGTGTGATTCACGTGAGTACAACATTGTTTGACGTGTTTGTACTTAACAAGTAGCTATCGCGGAAGCGAGCTTTGTTTCATCCCTGACGATTTGTCACTTAATTTGCAGGATGGGCCTACCGCATACAGTTTCCGGAATGCACTGAATGCAATAAACTTCTTAACGGCAAAATCAATTTTTCTGTCAACTTGACACAGTTGACGTCACCGATATTTGCCTTTTATTATGAAGTGTAGGAACTTTTAGAAGTGAACTTGTTGCAGATTAAGCGAAAAACTTAAAAGATTTGAGTGCTTTACTTGAGCATAATTGGCGCTTTTTTTTTGTATTTATACACAGCATTTTCAAATGCAAAAAGTTACATTGACATAGAAAATCTTATGCCATATACTCGTATATTTATGTATATATGTGAATGAAAATGCAAAGAAAATTGTCTTTTAGTTAAATATCTCATTTTCTCAGATACTCTCACTTGTTCATATTAAGAAAATAGCGCGGGTGTTTTCTTATATATTTTTTTTTTTTTTTGGCGCCCTTCTCATCTTGTCTGTTCACGTCTGGCATTCTATTAGCAAAAAAAAGTATGAATCATCTACTTGACTTTGGCTAAAATTAACATGCAACAACAACAAAAACAACAATGAGTGACAAAAACAACAAAGTCTTTGAGAGATATAACAACAATAACGCCATACAATAAAATTGCGACAAATTAAAAAATTTATCTGTTTTTATAAAGCTGTTTTTTTTTATTCTTTATTTTATAAACAGATTTCCATTTGTTTGCATACAGTGTGATAAAGGGTAATATTAATTTATCGGAAGATTTGTTACACAATGTTGGAAATATCGGAGATACCACTTAGTATATATAGAATTAAAATTGCACAGAGACGACAGATAAAAAAAAAACAAGGTGGGAAAAAAAACAACCAACAAGGAAACAAGCTCTACTCAAAATATTACACCAACAAAACATAAGGCTTTTCCTGTTATGCTTTGCCTTTTTGTTTCTTAATTCTGCTCGGTATGAAATTGAAAGACCCACAATGCTCCTCGCACCGCACTGATGATAACCAAATATTCAAATCATCTTCAAAGTGATGATTTGAACATATCTCTTGTGGAGCAGTGCCCAGAAATCATCAATCGCAAAGGCAAAATGTATCACCACGACATAGCCAGACTACACACACGTTTGGTGACTCGCCTGAAGTTGCTCCAGCTTGAATGTGACGTTTTGTGCAATTCTTCTTACACATCGGAACTTGCCTCATCAGTCCACCATTTGTTTTGTTCCCTCCAAAATGACTTGAATGGTAGGTCGTTCGATTTTGATAAAGCCGTCAATGAGCATTTCACTCAGTTCTTCACTGGAAAATAGCAGTTGTTTTACGCGAGCGCGGAATCATGCAACTTTAGCAAAGATGGCAACTGGTCATCGATTAAAATGGTCCAAATATTGTTGATTGAATTTTGTTCTATCATTAATAAATGTACCTTGAACTTAACCAAGGAAAGAATCGTCTTGACTTTTCCGATGACCGCATATACATACTATTTTCACCATATTTGTATAGAATTTTAACATGGTGTGGTGATATACAAAACTAGTATTTTCGTGCTCACTTCCTTCTACTGTTTTGCACTATTTGAATTGATGCACCCTTTTCTTTACTTGGGCACACGTTATAGGGCTATGTGCAAGTTATAGTTACAGTTCTATTCTATAAATCATTTATTGTATACTGAGTTTAGTAAAAAGCGGGATCTTCACGAGTTCTCAGCTGATTTGCTGTCAAAAATTCGATGCGAATCTAGTTGGTCGTTCAGTCAGCAATATTGGCGTGCTGAGTGCTTAAATTTGATTTGAGCATGGGTATTAGAAGAAGCAGCTACGAAACTTAGCAGCTGAGAAAAGTGTAAAGGGTGCCTAATAGCAATCATTATCAGAAATTTATTGAACAGCTGCATTTATATTGTTTATTTTTTTATGTTAGAAATATGTATATCATAAATATAGGTCTGCATTGCATGACAGCATTGAAAATATGCTCCGCTAAATCGTTTATAGATCTATCATGCATATATTACCTAAACTTTTTCCAAGCACATGCTTCACTTTAAAGCGTTTCATTCACACACTTAAAACACTCTAGTAACACCTACAATACTATAGATTTCAAACGGAAGCCACTAGACAAAAAAAAAAACAAAAACAATAAAAAAAAAAAACAAAGAATTCAAATCGAATAAACGTATTGTACGAGTATATGTACAAACAAATCACCCTTCAAAACAAAAACAAAAAAAGTTATAGAACATAAAATGTTATATGTATAAAATTGTCTACGATGGAACTCACTCTCAATGAATACACACCCACACGCCATTGACTAAATGTCATACACATTTAGTAACAGTGAGATACAAATAAATATTATGTGCGATAGATATTTTCAATGAATGATTAAATAAATGCGACTCAGCAACGCACAACTGACAGATAGAATGAGTTTGTAGTCTATAATAGAGTGATTCGAATTTAGTTCGTTAATGCGCAAGGTCGTTAATGGCAGTCAATAAAATACATGAAATGCCCACGTTAATCCAAAATGCACATAAAGGTATAATAAGATACTTTTTCATTAGCTCACCGTTTTTCATTGTGTTTAAATATATGAAAATTAATTAAAATAAAAAAGTAAGACACACACAGAGTACACACAAACGAAAAGATGTTAACTGTTGGCTAATTGAACACATACTAAACATGCAAAATAATTACAAAAACAAAAAAGCAAAATATTCAAATGAATGCGCGCATCTATGAGATACATTTTCCAGCGTCGCAAAGAGCACAAGTGCTATGCTGTAATTAATATAAATTTCTTTTTTTGAGAAATACGCGTACGTAATCAGAATGCTTTGAGAATGCAGCAATTAAAGTTTAAATAGTACTGAGTACTAGTAGTAATGCCCGGCTTTGTACAGGAATTATGTTGCATATACAATTTCAGCAGAGTTTAAAAGACTTTTACAATTTAATTTTAACAGTTCTACAGCAAAAAATTTGCACATAAATTCATCGTCAGTATCATAAACACGACATCGAGCCAAATTTACATGAACATGATATGGACAGTCTTTAATTTCAACAGGATGATGCCACATGCAGCAACCAAGGTGTTATTGAAGGCATAGTTTGACAACACAAACTCCAGAAACGGTATTATTATCTGAACCGCAAGATCGTGTGATCTGAGACCGCTAGTTTACTTTGTGTGGACAATCGTTGGTCTATGCGTACAAGTCAGCATTGTTTTCAGCTTTGGAAGTCAGATTCGAGCGTAGAAAATTGAAGCTCTAAACTGCAGTATGAAATGTCAGTATCATTTCTTGCATTTTCTTCCATTTTTTTACTTACTTTTGTCATTATAATCGTTTCTGGCAATTTTTTTATTTGTAAGTTGAGCCATTTTTTCCCCCTTTTTAAATCATTTTCCTCCAAAAACATGGCTTCACTACTTCTACTTTTTCTACAGTTGACGGTCAATGCTAAAACCGCCTTCAACCAAAGTCAAAAGTGCGTTATTTTATATTTCAACCGCATTGCACTATTCAAATAGCGCGTTATTTTAGGTCCAACTGTATTTTAAATAATTTTCTTAATAACATTAACCATTCTGCATAAACATTTTTTTTTAATTAATCGTCGTCATTATCACAAAAATTGTTGAATTCTATTCAGTCACTACGTAGCAAAGAAAAAAACTGTTATATACTTCCGAAAACTGTATTCCAGTTTGATGTAATAAAATACATATTCGTCATCATTATTGTTGAATTCTATTCAGTCATTACACAGTCAGGCAAAACAGAATTACTCTTGCATACGTTTTAGAGCTATCTTCCAAATCGATGGTTCCTACTGTAATATAATAGTTCTATGCAGGCAGTAACCATCCAAGAAGTAAATTTTATAATACCTCTATAGAAAGATCTCAAGAATATTTCAAGTTTGATTCGCATAAAAAAAGGCAAACGTACAAACACTATTTTATCTATATATATATTTATCACTCGTATAAATATCATTATAGATATAGCACCGCCAGCAGTTTGACTGTTTCTTATAAATAGTATGTATTTGCTCTCTTTGTTTGAGAAGATCAATGAATTTGATTACGTCATAATGAACTCTATTTGTTTACTTAGCGTTTGATAGTTTATCCTACTCAAACAGATGTTTTGTAAGCATTCTATAAGCGAATTTAGTATGAGAAGAGCATTGAAGTTGTGGAAGATTATTGAGAGAGGCGAACAATTTATATAGATCATTTATAAAAGCGCGCTAAATTTTAAGAACCAAACAAAAACGTGAGAAACTCTTAACTTAGCTGGATGCGGCGTTTTTTGATATACTATTTATGAATAAAGAAACCGGTCTTTTAAAACTATTTGATGTCATCTGCTGAAATTATGCTTATTTATGTTTATATTATTTAAAACTTTTAAATTAAACTATTAACTTGGTTTACCTCATTAAGCATCTAGCGCCATCTATCGTTTGTTAGCATTGTTAAAAAAAATATATACAAAATTTGAAGCCTAATTTTAGGTACTGCTATGAGCATAAATTATTCATCTTTTGGTCATGTGCTAGGGAAATCAGTTATTTTACTCAACTTTGCACGAAGTAGAATAAGAAGAAAACAATATTAAATAAGGAGAAACAGTCACTTTGAGTTTGAGAGAGAGGAACGAGTAAGCAAACACATATTTTTTGAGCAATTGGAAATAAAAGCATAAAAAGAGATAGAACAAGAAAATTTGAGAAATCAAAATAAACTTTCCGAGCATACTACTACTTTTATTTTATAAAGAAGGTTTCTGATGTTTAATATCTTCGTGCCTAAATTCCATGAATCTTCATATGAACAGCTATCTCCTTAATATAAGAAGCATTCTTCAAATAAAGACTTCCAAGATTATTTTCCAATTTTGTGCTTAGTCGATTTGTAAGTTACTTCTCCAGATAATCGCACTCCCAGTCTATGTAGGTTGTTAGCCGTGTCATAAGCTTTTCGATGTGCTCTTCAAAGAATTCTACCGCCTACTTACTAATTGTTCGTTCCTTCTATTATGTCGCGCCTTGAATCTCCCGAATCACTTCATACTGTCATACTTTTATTTCACACTCCGACACCTACTACAAAAATCATGGGTGTGAATCCTTAGCTGTAATAACCCGTGAAGACTCTCACCAGAATGTAAAAACCCACCAGAATGGGAACACAAAATGTAAACTTATTCTTGGTATTTGAATATAGCCAGAAATTGTGTGTAGCGTCTAAGATTGTTAACAATTCGGCTTGACAGGTGCTACAGTGAGCAGGGAGTCTGATCAATTCTCTTCTATCCAAGTGCAGGGAAAAGATACACACTTCGACTTCGAATATGTTAATTACTTTTTTTAAAGTGTGGTAGGTTAGATCTGGTACGGATTGGAACTGCGAATGATTCTAGGAAATTGAATATAATTATAGGTTTTGGATCGGTTTTGGATCCTTTGAAGTTGGAGTATCCACGAGTGCCCGAAGTTTCTTTCAGCTTTAGGACTCTCTTTGTAGATTTTTCGTTGCAAGGTATGTAAGTGGAATACGACGTTTATTGTGCACATCAGTGTGGTGCTTACAACTCCACTGATGCAGTGTTCAGTATTTCTGTGTACCACATGTACTTGTTTGACCTATCAAATGCCGTTGGTTAGCCGGCCTTCGACGTCATACAAATCAATAGTTTTAGTATAGATTCTTAAATGAAAATCTTTTTTTTTAGGATTAGTTAAATTAAATTTTAAATTTTTTTGATTTCAATACTTACAACCCGGTTGTATACCCTTGCTGCGTACTGTGCGATATGGTTGTCGCGCACCAGGATCTATTTTTCCATACATAGTTCGATCCATTGTTGTGTTTAAATTTTTCACTTAGTTTGGTTTTATGAGAGGTAGAGATAGAGAGTTGCTTTATAGTTGTTATAATTTTCTTTTTTTGCATACATCGATACAGCTTTATTTGCTCATTTTAAGTTAATTAAATCACTTTTCGCGTTTTCTGCAAAACTATTTCAATTCTTTAAAATTAAAATGTTCCATTGGATTACTTTACTATTTTCATTTGAGTGGGCAGCATAAGATACAAATAAATGATAAATGTGAAACTACTGAACGCAATTCCAACGTAATATTTTAATCTTATGTAGCCATTGGCAGATGTTCTAGATGAAGTGACTGAATGACTACAATAATAATGACAACAAATCCAACACACAAATTCAGATTTTCATTTTTATACACTACACACGTCGTGTGAATAGTATTATAATTTTTTCCACGGAGTTTGTAACGCATCACAGTATATACATATATTGTTGATCAGCTCGACAATGTTAATCTAATCCGTCTGCTCCCTGTCCGTGTGAATCAAAACTAGTTCCTCAGTTTTTGAGAGATACTGATTTGAAATCGGGTATGTATAATTCATATGTTCCTACGCTGAACATATCTCAGAATGAACATGCCACGCCTAGTTTTATGGGTAGCCCCACACACAAAACAACAGCGCACATTTCGGTTCTTGCATGAAAAACTTCTTTATTACAGTCAATTTCAATTTGAAAATCGATATGATGGCTTCTTATGGAGAGAAAATTCACATCTATATATTAATGGGCGTGATCCGCCTACTTTTAGGGTTAGTTCCTTGACAAACTGTCCGCCCACTTTATATGTTTTACATTAAAAACATTAAAAGCTTCACATAGTTCACTAATGGGCGTGTTCTGTACACTTTTAGAGTTAGTTCCCATACAGATCAAACGCACTATTTGTGGTTTTTATAGATAAAATGAGCGTTCTTAATTGACTATGAAGAGTATTGAAGCTTCGGTTACACCAAAAGTTCACGTTTTTTTCTTGTTTCTGTTTAGAGTGTGTGACAAACGCAAAGATTTATTTAGAATTATTTCTTATATCATTTCATTTCAGATTTTTATTATTATTTATATGCGCATTTTAGCTTTTTTAATTTCTTATATTTTGTTTTCTTTTTCTTTTCTTTTCATTTTTTTTTTTTATGTTTTCAGCGTTTTTATTTTTGGAAAATGTATAGACACCTTTGGCGCGTATCAAAAACTCTATGTTATTTCTAGTTGATTTAAGGTTTTTTTGTTTTTTGTTTTTATATCAAATGTCTTTGAGTTACAGCACATTAATGCAAGAACAGACGTTCCGATATGCTTGAGTGATTACATTAATTGGTAGTAATTGTCTAGGAAGTTTACTTAGACTTGGTAGTGAATAATGGATGATAGAGTTTATAGTAGTAAGAGCGAATAGAAAAGATATGTGGATTGTGCGATAGGATAATTTAAAAACGGATGTGGACGTTAATATATGACTTCAATGACTTCAATTCAAGCCACATCAATATTAAAAACTTCTTCGCCACACTTGGTCAAAAATTTCTCGCTGGAGAAACATGTGCAACTTTTGGCTAATTGATTCCAGAAATTCACCGAGTAGCTTTCCAACACCTTATCTACTGGCAGTGCAATATATTGGCCAGCAGATTCACAGAAGTTTTCTGATATTCTAGATGTTTTCGTTTATAAAGAGATTCCATCGAATAATCTGGATATAGACACATGAAATGAACTTAGTTCAGAGCAATTTGCATTCTTAATTAATATCAATATAGTGCTTTCAACAGCCTCAAAAAATGGTAACATTATTACCAAATATATCGTCAATTAAATATTTCATCAAATGCTAGATTAGCATCTAAACCTCACTTATAGTCCTAATTGAAGCAACGAAATTGAAGAAGCTGTTAAGTAATTTAATCTTACAATTCATGAAGACGTTTTATTCGATCAACTACAATTAGTCACAGTGAAACGAACCACAGCGTACGGCGATTTATCGCAGAAAGCGAAAGGTCAGAGAAATCTGACAACGCACTAAAACAAGCGTAACTTTAACAGCGTAGTATGGGTCCTAAAATCCGAAATGAATCATCTGAAAAATGAAGCCTCCGCTCTATGCTTAGATGTGAAGCAGGCATTGAGACAGAATGTGGCTGGATGGTCTACTCCACAAAATTAGTACCACCGACAGTTCAGTTTCTAAAGGTAAATCATATCTGACTGAACCAGGCAGTTTTTTTTGGATCCGTCGACAAGCTATTCACAAGGCGACCTCACATCTCCAGTGTTTTACGAGCATGTTATGGAAAACTAAAACGGCTTAATTGGCTGATACACAGCGATAGTAAACTGTCTTTGCCAAATAAGGTACTAGTTTATCAACAAATAATTGTTGCTTCCTGGCGTTACACTCATCACCACTTGAATAGGACTAAATATTTATACCATTCACACATAGTGTGAAATGGGGCGAGTATTATTAGTTTGTCTCAAAGTTTGTAATGCATTAAAGAAGGCATTGTAGACCCCTATATTATTAATCAGCTGGACGAGACGAGTCGATCTAGCCATGTCCGTCTGTCTGTCCGTCTGTCTGTATGTTGTTGCGCATTTTTTGGGAACCAATTTATATGCTATCCTGTTGAAATCTTGCACATACACTTCTTTTTATTGCAGTTTAATAGTGTATCACTTTTCCACTTTTTCGGGTAGCCCCCTTACAAACCGACCGCCCACTTTTGACTTTTTGTAAGAAAAACTTTTTTATTGTAGTCAATATCAACTTAATAATTAATATGGTAACTTCCAGTGGACGGATGCTTGACATATACATTAATAGGTGGGATTCGCCCACTGTTTGGCGTAGCCCCCCATACAAACCTACTGCCCACTTTTGACTTTTTGTATGAAAACTTCTTTATTAAAGTCAATATTAGATTGAACTGCTGAACTGGTGCCTTTTTATGGTCAGGCGCTTAGCAACCAGATAATAATGGAAATGAGGATCTAAACTGTACATTTGAAAGAAAGTTCGTTTGTGAGATTAATAGTCCACGTACGTATGCCATAACGTTTTGGTAAAAAGTAAGGGAATAAAAGCAAAAAACATTTCATCCTCTTCTTAAATAAAATTGCAAAATTGTTTTACAAAATGTAAAATAACTTTTATAAATATAAATAAATAAAACAAAATAGTGTTGCATTTATAATCAATTATATTAAAAAAAAAATTTCTCTTCTTCGAAAACTGCTTCGGCATAATTAAATACAAGTAATTTTAAAAAGTCTGCTTCAAAATGTACATAAATTTAATAATAATTGCAATGCTTCTGATATTTACACAAATTCTGGCTATGCTACACACGAAAACACAAAAAATTGAAATGGATAGTGAGTATATGTTGGTATACTGCATGTATAAATAATAAAGAACTTCAATTTGAATTTTACATTTCTAGACATACCATCCAATTGGCCCATTAAAACACATCCCTTTCGTAAAATCGGTCCAAAATATTACTATATAGAGAACAAAGAAGAAGTCAGCTGGTTTATTGCTGCACACAAATGTCGTCAATTGCAAGCACAGCTGTTACATGTAGAAAATTTTAATGAGCTGCTCGATTTATATAATGAAGTCAATAAAACACAACGCTATTGGACTTCACTCAATGATTTGGGCAAAGAGAATCATTTCATGTCCATAGCAACAGGTCTCACAGGAAAATATGTACATTGGTCAACGGGTAATCCAAATAACTATCATGAAAATGAGCATTGTGTACATTTGTGGGAGAAACAGAATGAGCTTTCTATGAATGATGAGAACTGTCATAGAAAAATGTACTATATATGTGAAGCAAATGGACCGAGAACATTAGCAGTGATTGTATGGTGAAAAAAAAATTACTTAAATTAAATAAATGAAGCGCAATGTAGCATTTGCATTCGATTATGTTTTATAATACACAAGTGTATTTTTACAGCTAAAGACATTTACAGCTAGAGTGGTTTTAATCTTAAATTATGTAATAAATTAGTATTAGGTGTATCAAAATTTATTACAATTAGAATAGAATATTAGGAAATAATAATGTAAAGACTTCATTTACATAGAGTTCAGTGATTGGCCGTTTGAAAAGTTGGAAGTTGATTTAGTTTTTCAGCGCAAGAATTTGTTCAGTATTGAGACGCTCTTCTGCCTCAGTAGCATTGTCAAAAAACCAAATTGTTTGAAGCGAGGAAAATGCAATGGTGAGCTAAGAAAGATTCGAACAGTCACCGCCAATGGTGCCAGATATCGAAGCATGTTGAACGACTTTTTGTTGCCAAAACTACTTGAACATGGTCTAGAAGGCACATGTTTTCAACAGAAAGCCCACGATCGTTTGCTGCTGTAAGAGCCCTATTTTGTTTTCACTGATATCCTAATTGTGTATGCGCACAGTCCGTAGAAGAGTTCCAAACACAAAAAATTAGAAAGAAATATATTTCCATTTGCAGAATGTTTTTAATGATAACTCTTGATTCAGAGTAAAATGCAACGGCTCTGAAAAATAAGTGAAATAAAACCGGCCAAGTGCGAGTCGGACTCGCGCACGAAGGATTCCGTACCATTCATAAGATGAAGCCTGGTGACAGGCGGACAGACAGACGGTCGGACAGCGGAGTCTTAGTAATAGGGTCCCATTTTACCCTTTGGTACGGAACCCTAAAAATGATATTTAATACAAACACTTTTTATTACGTTCAAAATAAATTTTTAAACAATTAAGCATTTTTCGTAAACTATTCACCATACTACAAAAGACACCGTTTTCGGTTTATTTGCCTCACACATATAATGAAATTCTTGATCACAGGGACGATCATCAAGTGCATTAATCAATGCATCACTCCAGTGTCCCATATGTATACAATTCTCTTTGCCTTGATGATTATCGGGCTGATTTGGTGCCCAATGAGGTATACGAATTGGTTTACCCGTTGAAAACCAATAGTAATTACCCTCATGACTCAAATCGTTCCCTGAGGTCCAGTACCAACCTTTATCATGATGTGATATTAAATATTGAGTTACATTATTCCATTCTGACTCATTATCAAAAGAAATCAAATGTGCTTCCAGTGTGCGACATTTCATATTGGCTGCATACCAATTAAGTTTCTCATTAGCTTCAATATAGTAATAACCATCACCGATGCGTTGAAATGGTTCCAGTTCATTTTCTGTTTCTTTGGCAACGCCTAGAACAGTCAGTTACATTTAATATATTGTATAATTTATGGTTTTTACTTTTATGAAGAATTCAATTTCTAATTACCCTCTGTAATTGTTGGCAGTAGTACTTCACGCGCTTGAAGCTTTGCAAAAATTGCAAAGAATATCAATAGCTGAAACATTGCTCCAGAACTAATTGTGCGTATAGTTCAACGATGCTTTCTATACTAACAAAATGTGCACATTTTATGATTTACTATATAACATTCATTTGGCATTAGGTTTGCAATAATCTTTGACACAGCGATAGGTTATCAATACAGATTTTTATTTAAAAATTTTGAAATATGAAAAGTTTTTGATTGAGCGAGCAGAAGAGAAGATTTTGACATTGAGTTTATACAGATTAAGAAAATGCAATCAACATTATTAAAACAAAAACAATCGAAAAAGTTAAATTTAGCAAGTGTCGACCCCCAAAATTTTTATTGACTAATTTCAGTCAGATAAAATTGAACTGACGAAAGCTATAAAATATGCTATAAAATAGTTTTTACCACTACATAGCAACATTGCTAACAGATGTTTTGTTGGTTACAAGAAGGCTTTTGTCATTCGTTTGAAAGGTATTTGAAAGACCTTTCCCACAATATATCGCATGATAAAAAATATCAAGCCGTTTAGGCACAGTAGCCAATTGGAAAGGGCTTTTCCCAACAAAATTCGAAATTTTGAAAAAAGTTTTGCAACAAAAGCGGTTTCTTTAGAGGTTTTCTAATAGATTCAAAGAAACAAACGATTTTATAAACTCATTAACTCGTCAAAAATTAAAAAAAAAAATCATAACTTTTAAGATGACTCTAAAACCGTCTCTCGGTTAAGGTCGCACATACATACAACTTTTGAAAGGGTGTACCGATTTTCGTGTTCGTTGGGTTCGTTGGACTTGTCTCGTTAATAGAAAATAAACTTGAAGTAATAGGTCCCCACGAGCAATAAAACCCCTTGGGTTGGGCATCTTATATATTCATGTATGCCTCCTACATTTCGGAATGGGGTGATGTGATTTTGTACGTTAAAATATTTTCTTAATGTACGTTTCAACATCTTTTTAATTGTACTAGTCTCCTTCTTGTGGTTGCAATTCAACCATAGCGACAATACAAAACAGTTCAGTACCATTTGATAATGTTGAGAGCGTTGAATACGACCAACATGTTGAGCGCAACATAAGGCAGGCCCGCATAAGCGTATTCGCTCTCTTGTCTGTTTCTTTAATGCTGAGAGCGTGAAGTATGACCAACATGTTGGCTTAACATTGTGCGGTCCACAACAGACTTGAAGAAATATTGATTCCCCTGGTTTTAAAATTTTACCAACAACCCTATAAAGCCACGTTCTCAACTGATGCTCATCAACATATTGTCAAGTATGTCTGTTGCTTATTTCAATGGCGTCACTCACTTTGACTATTTTGTTGAAATTTTTTAACAAATTGAGAGAACTGAGAGAGAGATAGAGCTCAGCTTTTTGTGATTTGGGGGAAGACGTTACCTAGTTTTAACCTAACTTAGACGCAATAATTTAGAAAGAAAATTACATTCGTCCCTACTACTCTTCACATCCTGACCAACCAAAAAAAAAAAAATCAAGCGAAAATGTTGGTATTAAGGGATTTTAAATGGATTTCAACAGTTCAATGAAGCTACTCCAAAGCATCTAGCTCTCCAGTAAAATCTCCGTATAACTAAGTTAATCAAGCATACTTTAAATAAACATTTTGATTTTATTTCATTTATAAATAAACTGCTTTACCATACAGTAAACGCAATTGTACGCGGATCATTCGCCTGACATATGAAAAACGCTGGCTGTGTGCAAATCCAATCATTCATTAAAAACTTTTGCCCCTGCATCCATAAATGCATACAATTCTCATTGCCACCGGCATTATCTGGCTGTCCGGCAGACCAACTTGCAAAAGTTAATGGATAACCAGTTGCTGCTGACATGTAGCTACCCTCTACACCAAGATCATTGCCGGATATCCAGAACCAATGTTGTGCGGTATAACCTTTGCTCACAAGATGCAATGATAGAGCATCCATTTCGGCGGCACTATTTATGAAGGCTAGCTGCGCATTAAGCTGGCGACACGAATGCAAAGCCGAGAACCAGCTTAGTTTCTTTTGATCCTCTATGTAGTAATATTTGGAACCAATTTTCGTAAAAGGATTCGAATCGAAATCAGCAGTATTCGGAATTCCTGTAGAATATGGTGTAAATTTAAGAATTTGCTGATGCTGTTTTTAAATACTATAATTTCGCAATAATTTACCATTTAAAGTCGTTGCTTGTATATTGGAGAATCCTGCTAGTGCAGTGTAGCACAGCGAAATTAGCAGTAAAAGAACTACTGAACCGTACATTATTAAAAATTTTGAAAATAAATCAAGTTAAATTTAAGAAAAAGAACGTCTGTCTGTGCTAGGCACTCAAACGCTTCTACGGATTGAAATCACAGCACAGCGTCTTTTATTGAGTGTTAAATGAAATGATGTTGTTTTTTTTAGCGCTTTTATATGTAGATCCCCAGCGTTAATGTATAAAATACGTTAAAAAAAAGTTGATAAGAAATACACAGAAAGGGAGCTGAGCCGTAACAGATGAAATGTAATCAAAACCTGAGTTAGAGATTGTATGTTTATATAAGGTCAATGGAGTCCCCGTGTACTTTGTGTACTTTTTATCTCCAATACAAGGTATTTCCACGAAACAACGGAATTTGTTTTTTTAATTAAGAATGATTTTCGATATATGCGAGTATATATAGGGTGTCTCACAAGAAAGTACACATTTCTTCGATAAGTTATATACATTTTGACAGCTCAACAAACGCAATCTACCCTATTACAAATATTTTCAGTATAAAATCTTTGTCTGTATGTCCTTTAGAGTAGTCTAAACTATTGGATCCATCGTTATGAAGTTTATGGAATAACAATGTGAATTGACAGCAAAACTGGCGGTCTGAGTGCTCAGTTCAAATTGACAGTCGTTGTATTTTCGTTGATGGAATTTCATATATAACGAGCAATAGGAAAAATAAGATCAACTTGAAAATGGATGTTGCCACCTCACCATAGAAGAGAAATTTATAATATTAATCATTAAACTGTTAATACTGCACTTGAAACAATCAATCTCATTCACTTTATAAACATACTAAATAACGCATCTACGAGTATAATGATGAATTGGCAATGTATCTGCAAATGAACTAATTCAATCTTTTTTCACACACAAATCTACTTGTTTTTCATACAGTTAATTTCTCTTCTTTTTGCTTAATTCAATTCCATGTAGTTTTCATACATCTTTCGCTCTAGATACATATATATTTTATATTGTAAACAAATTGAAAAAGTTTTATGTGAGGCAAATTTAATAAAACAATTTTTTTTTTTTTGCTTTTCAACCCATTTACCCATTTTTTTTTGCATCTAGAAATTACTCACAATGTATCTCAGCAAAAGCATCAAAGAAAGTGACGTCGTCGTCGTCGTTTAAATAAAAGAAAAATATGTTTAAAAAAAAAGTAGAAATATCTAAAATCTATTTATAAAACTATAAAGCAAATCACAAACCGACAGATCGCGCTAAAAGATTCGCCAACCCCAAAACAGCAAAAGGAAATTCCGCATCTGAACTTGGGAGATTATTGACCGTACATACAAAGCGAAATGTGCTTTTTTATATACTAGCTATGAAAATAAATGTTTCAATGTGTATAGATATTTAATGTGGACTGCCAATAGAAATGTGTAAGTACGAAAACATTTTGACCTTGCTAATGAGTTAAGGTAAAACAATTCATGGTATTTTCTTCTTGTATATGAGAAGAAAAGTGATGTAAATGTTGATTTGTCGATGATTTTTGGATGTGTCAATGTTATGGAGAGGAAAATTTGAATATTTTATTCACTTTTATATTTTTACATTGAAAAACTGCTTTAAAACTTGCCTATAAAGTGAGAAGCATTAGAAAAGGGCACATTGAGAAGCATTATGAACGGAACAGTTATGGACATTCATAGCTAGATCTTCAAAAGAAATTCAAACTTTATACAATACTTGTGAATATCTTACAGGAAAATTATATGTAACACTCTTAATATACTCTAACCGATCCGAGATAATATAATTCGGTCGTTAGATCGATCATATTATCGATCGAAGTGGCAGAAAAGTGGTTGCTGAGCTAAACATTTCGAAACATTTCAACTTTAAATAAGTAAAATGTAAAGCATCCCATATCGAATTCAAAGTTGATATTGGGTGTAATAAATAATATTTTTATACAAAAACCTAAAAAAAGAGCGGAGGGTTTCTACGGATACCTCCCATAAAAGTAGTCGGAACACGTACTTTGATCATTATGTGAAGCGTTCGTCCATAAGAAGCTACTATTTTAATTTTTAAGTTGATATTGAATGCAATAGAGAAGATTTTCATACACAAAGTTAAAAGGTGTCTATCTATTAAAGGTGGTCTATCTTGACTTCTTTCATGTGTTGTATACTTTCATACAAATTGATAATATCATTTCACACTAGTATGTGTTATATATAAAAATACATAAATATAAATTTTAAGGAACCATTTAAATATTTTTAAAGAAAAAATCAATACTTTTTCAATACTTTTATATAGTGTTGTAGAGATTATTAAGTAGGCGTACACAAAAAAAAAATGTTGTTTGGGATTTTCAGCTATTTTCGCTTAAAACTTAGTATTAAACTTCAATTCAAACTTAGTAGCACTTATAATTCCCAAATAGTTTTTCCATACTCTTTGTTAAGTGCACTGCATAATGTAATATGTATATGTAACTTCTTTTTCGTTGAATTATGTATGGAAAAATCTTATGGACGGGTACTTCACATGTATATTGATGGTCGTGTCCTGCTCACGATTAGGGGAAGCCCCAATATATAAACCCACTTAAAAAAAAAAACTTATGAAGAGAATCCACTTTTAGTAGAAGCCCCAATGAAAAGCGACCACCCACATTTTGAGTTTTGTATGAAAAACTGATGGACGGAAGGTCTACATATATATTGATGAACGCCCACATTTCGGGTTTTCTTTGTAAAACTCTTTATACAATCAATATCAACTTGAAATGTGATACGATGACTTCCTTTGGACGAAAACTTCACATATGCGTGTCCCACCCACTCATACAAACTTACTAACCACTTTTCGGAATTCACATGAAGAACTACTGTACTACATGCTACTATATGTAAACTTGTATTATTTTTCGAGCTAGCCACCGTAAAAATGAATTGATGTTCACCAGAGCATTAAAACACTTTACAGTAATTGGTTAGATGGTTGTGAATAGTATTGAGCAACGGTTCTACCGTAGTTAATGTTTTCTCTTGTTTTCTATTTGAAAACAAAGAAATGGTTGAATTTCGACCGTAACAACGTATTTATTAACAATAAATATACTTTATATGATCTTCGATATTTCAACGCAAGTGATATGGATATTGATATTTTTGGACATCTTTTGGAATGATTAAAATGTTGTGAAGCATTAATAAAAGACAGTTCATTTTCGCTACTTCTTTAAATATTTTTATAGTAATTTAATTTTTAGGATCAGTTAATAGTAACAATGTTTGGTTAAGTTCTAATTCCATCGATCAATATACGCAATCAATTATTGCGTTTATTCTTCTTATTCTTCTTAGGTTTATTCCGCCTATCACATTTGCCTTTAGCGCATTGATAGCCTTCAGTTCCTTTCGGACAATCTTTCAAACGAACACATTGACCGTTCATCTGTTTGGCAACATATCCTTCCTTGCAAACGCATATTTTCATCATAAAAATCGAAGTATCGTTCGAATCTTTACACAGACGATACGTGTAACAATTATTAAAAAAAACACAAAATTGTATAAATTCAAAAAATTGTTCGTTCTTGCGACATTCTGAAACCGTTTAATTCAATTTTCATTCTACAAATGGATTAATAAACATTGTTTAAAACTTACTTTTCCGGGTTTTTGGAAAGTTAAATCTAGTATGACTAGAAATGCTTTCGATAAGCAACAACAATAGCATCGAGAGATAAAACAATCGTTGCGACATCAGATTAGTTTGAAAGTCTGATATAGAATAATAGAATATATGTAAAGCTTATCTGTATAGATTTTTGATATAACCGAAACTAAATGGTATTTAAATGATATTTAATGGTATTTAAATATCATTTAGTTATGCTTATATAAAATATCTATTGTTGTTTTACATATTGTAATATTATTTATCAGTCTTTCAAATTATTATGCCCGAACGATTGTTTTTGCTCTTGATGGTATTCCTTCTGTTGCTTGTCGAAAGCATTTTTAGTGCCAAGAAAAGTAAGTTAAAAAAAAAAATTGTATTCATTTAATTAAACAGTAAATAGTGGTTTAAACGATTTCAGAATGTGGCAAGAACGAAGAATTTTATGAGTATATACAATTTTGTAGTCGTTTTAGCACTTGTTACACTTATCGCTCATGTCGAAAATCGAACGACTCAACGATTTTTGTTATGAAAATGTGCATTTGCAGAGATGGATATGTTGCCAAAGAGATGAACCGTGAATGCGTTCGTTTAAAAGATTGTCCGAAAGGCAGTGAGGGCTATAATTGCGCTAAAACCAAATGTGACAAACAGAAAAAACCTAAGAAACCTAAAAAGCCTACAAAGAAAAATCAACGCAGTACTAGTGTGCATATAACGATCGATGGATTAAAAACTTAAGCAAACATTGTTGTCTTTGCTATATGTGCACATTGAGCCTCAAAATAAAACACAATTTGTATACTATAATAAGAGTATGTATAATATATATTTAAAATATTAACAATATAAACAATTGAAGAGAGAGTAAATTTACTGTCTATTATGGGCTTAAAGCAAACAAAGTGGGTGGGTTAGGGTGTTTAGGGGTTGCAGTTGTTGTAGGTTTGTGTACAGTCACAATATTTGCAACGCTTTAAAGGAAGCAACGGAAATTATATACAGATTATATAATCGTAATCCGCTCGACGAGAGTTTATCTAGCCTTGTCCGTCTGTCTGTTCCTATATGTGTAATTTAAAGGTATTCTAGCGATATATAGTTCATTTCGTTCGTGCTTACCGTTCACTCTGAACGCTCTGTTAAGTATAATCATACTTCGAAAACACACAAATATACCGTTAGCTAGGTATTCGTGTTCAGCGCACCCATATTTCTCTAAAAAAGTAAAATTTACCGTTCATACTAGGAATCATATTGAGGTGTTGAAATTAATTTTAACGGATTCATAAGAGATGGCGTAACTAGTAACACTAAATCGCATCGGGTAAACCTGAGAAAGCCTACTTCATAAGCTTCAATTTTCAGTATATGTCATTCCACTGAAGTGTAAACAACATATTTTTTTTTTCTCTGTGAACATGTCGACTTTTGTTCCAACAAAACGCAATTTACGGGAAGGTTTACTTTTGTGCTTTCATTTGAAGAAAAAGCAGCTGAAGCTCATGGTACGCTTTGTGAGGCTTACGGGGACTATGATCCATAGATTTCAACTTGTGTGTACTAGTTTCGTCGCTTTCAAAGTGCTGATTTTGATACGGAGGACAAAGAACGTCCGGGCCAGCCCAAAAAGTTTGGAGATGAATAATTTAAAGCATTACTCGACGAAGATATGTGTTAAACCCTTCAAAAATTGTCAGAATCATTGGGACAATTGGTCAGAATCATTGCGACAATGGACAATACTTCGAATAACATACATTGTAGTATTTTTTTTTAAATAAATGCACAAAAATCGAAAAAATTCCTTTAAAAATAATTCCAACACCAATACAATCATTATTGAGAATTGGTCAGAGGAGAGAAAAGCCACTGCATTAAACGCATTGAAACTAGTTTCCTTATGATGCACTTTTGATTTTATCGTTCGATTATAGTGACATTTTTCACTTTACCATTTAGTGTGATTTTTCAAAAGGAAACAATCGTCTTTACAAATGCGCCAGAAGTCATAACATCATTAGTTTTGACACTAATTGCAAGGAAGTGATGTAGATGATCATTTTCACCGATTCCATTCAACAACACTGCGGCCCGTTTTGAACTCTTTGTATCACTCGTCTGCCTGTCTTTTTTTTGGCAAAGTCGACTCCCAGTAGGCTTTCTTTAAAAGTTTGAAAGCTTCAGCACATGAAAATTTTATGGCAACACATTACACACGCAGATTACATGAAATACTTTGTATGCGCATCGCTATTTTCTTTGTGACTGACTCGCTGTTTGTAGTTGTTGTGATTGGCTCATGGTGACTAGCAATAACAATAAACACATGCATAAATGCAATACTATACAATATTATTTCTAGATTGCAATCTTTGAATCAACAACTTGCCCTACATACTAGTAATTATTAATACGTTTCTCTGCGAAATGTGACCCTTGTATAGAAACGTGCAGTGCACAATATAGTCAGACACTATAGCACTCTTATTTATTTACTCGAATGCGTTGCTGACTAATCTAAAGCAGTCTCATAAACTAATCATCCAAATCACCCACCTACCAAACAGATTTGGTAATCTCTAAATGAAACATCTTCATCACTGCAGATTTATTTCACACAAAGTTTTCAAATAAGGCAAAATACAATTTGATTGTCCAAAAATACTATTCAATTAGTTCATTCGTGCATAAGATTTTGTGAAAATTAAATTATGAAAATAATTTCTAGTTGACATTAATGTTCAACATTTTTGGAGTACATACAATAAAATTTATGAGACAATAAATTAAATATACGTGGGCAATTTGATAAGTCAGTGATTTTTTGAATTTCGAATTCTTTCTATTTGAGGGTAATGTCTGAATATTCGAATTCTATTGTTTTGAGGGTAGTCGCTGAAGTACACAACTTGCAACATTGAGTTTGTGTTTGAACGCCATTGAAAGCAGACATGAAAGGCAGACAGACGTGCAGATAAGAGGTCGCTGCTGAAATTGAGCTCAAACGTTTGAACGATTTAAAGTTTCGACGTGAGAAATACAAAAAGTCATTGACTTATCAAATTACCCACGTGTGTATTACAATTTAGAGCGCTTATTTTGTGATCCCATGCAAATAGAAATGAGCTCATAAAGCATTAAATATATGATCGATCTATTATATATTATAGATAGCTTTCAATATACGCTCTCCATGCTTAAAATGTATATATATATATAGGTGTTAAAAAGCACAAACTAAATTATTTACTGCACAAATATTAGACAAACTGAAAAAGTTTCTAAAAAGCCCAAAAGCAAATATATTTTTTAAATAAACACTAATTATAATGCAGGCTTCAAAACCCGTTTTTATTTCATAATATTCGCATATTGTTGAAGATCTACGGGGTGGAATCATGACTGTCCAATGTATTTGCATATACACAAACATATTGTATAAATAAATAGTATATAGTATCTAAAAGTGTAGATATAATTTGGTATTATTTGTATTTGCTGTCTTTACAGTGCTCCATCCCAAAAAGAGTTGACAGCTGTTTGTCATAAACAATTTAGCTACGTCTATTATTATATAAACAATGATAGTTTTTTATTTTATTTTCTTTTTAATTTATTTGTTTTTAGAGCGCGACATGCTTAATTGAACAAATTGAAAATGAATTGCATCGCTGAATTTTTTTCAATTTGTAACAATTTGTATGCAGTTTGTAATCGAAGATGTTACGCCAACAGTTTCAATAGACAGATGGATAATCAGCATGATTTCGGAGACAATGAAAAGACAATTTATCGGTTAGATGCCTTGGGTGCGCACAATTTGTAATTTGAGAACACTGAAAACGAGATGCAGGCAAGTGTTTGCATTTAATGTTTTTTTTATTTTTTTTTATCTAAGTTGAACATTTTTTTTTCTAGGCTTTAATTAAAAGTAATTGTTTAAATTGTTAAAATTTAATCTTACTGGAATTTAGCACAATGTTCTTATCATAAAACAAAGTCAAATACGAAAAAAACAAAAAAAACAGAACGAAATGCAAACGAGCTTACCCTATAGTTAAATACACTGTAGCAATTGTTGAATTCCGTCAGCAAAACTGCTTAAACATTTACATTGACATCTGCTACCGTAAATTATATAGGTCACCAAATCAAATAGGAAAAATAGTACGTACAAGTGAGCACGAGAATACAACTATGGTGAAAATATGATTGTATTGTATAAATACAGTATTATTAGTATGCAAGGTAAATTCAATGGTCCGATGAATGCATACCCAACGATAGGATTCTCAGTGTTCTTTATACAATCTTAAAGAAAGAAGATCCCGCTGTCTGTGCGAACTACCGTGGAATAAGTCTCCTTTCAATTGGTTATAAAATTCTGTCCCGCGTACTGTGTAAACGACTGACATCAACGGATACAGCGTCTTTAGGAGTGTTCGAGAGATTCAAGATTCTTCGTAGGAGTCTAGGACCCGTCTGAGTCTGGGACCCGTCTGAACCACGAGCTGTATGAGCTGTATAATGAGGTTGACATAGTATAGCGCAACCGGATGAACTCCGATGGTCCAGGAGTAAAGGTTTACGACGGAAACCGGAACTTCATTGGTGGACGGCGTTAGAGATAACGTTCGAGCTAGTTTACGATAGCAAGATTAGGTTTATGATGACCTGAAGAAACTTTGGATTGCTAGCGACTGGCGGTGACGCGCCCGAAACTACACTGTATGCTACGTTTTCGTACGTGCCGCCTTGACCGATAGACGGTTATAGAGCCATTTAAGTAAGTAGGTAAGGTAAATTATACGTGTATATTTCACCATACAGTATGATTAGTAGATGAGGTGAATATGTAGAAAAACTTTAAAAATATAATTTTTCGATGCACTTAAATTTGTTTGTTGCAAGAATGAGTTTCTCGTTTTTTGTGTCATGTAAAATACGCTTTCTAAATGCTGTTTATTAACGAGATCTAAGCTCTATATAATAAAAGCTTAACATATTGTAGTCTTCACTAAACATTAGATGCATTAAATATTGTAGATCCCATTAAGTCTTTATATTCTCGACGAGTTCATCGACTTTTTAACTTTCTACTTCCAAGTGTTTTCAAACACAATTTGAACTAAAACCAATGGCAAAATAATATAACGCTAACAATACCCTCTCGACAAGATTGAGTAGATATGGCAAATAAAATACGTGTGCACCTAGAATTTAAGCCATGACGACAGTCTACATTTTATCCAGTCCATTTTTTTCATGACATAAATTTTTCTTTATTTGCAAGTACGTTTTAGAACTTGTTAATGGTTTTCCTCATATCCAAGACTTGAAAAAAGTCAAAGACTTCCATCCAATCAGCTGTATCTCTATTATACTAAGGACCTACAAAGACGTCTCTACATCGAACAAAGTCTTAGTTCTTGGATAACGGACTAAGAATTGAAGCCGAGATAGTAGATAGCTAAGGCACGAGTTTCGTAAGTACGAAAAACTTCCAGAAGAGCCGATTGCATATTTACATACATAATTGTCATGTAAAGACTTTAATTACAAAGAGTTCAGAAATTTGGCGCTTTAATGATTAGAAGTTGATTTAACTTTTCACGGCAAGTATTTGTCCATCTCGAAATATACACAGTTTGGCGCGGTTTATGGGCAGTTGGTCTCATCGTTGGTCATACTTCTTTAAAAACGAAGAAAATACAACAATCACCGCCAATGGTGTCCAATATTGAGAAATGTTGAACGATTTTTATTTACAAAAGTACGTGAACGTGATCTGAAGGAGCTTATTTTCAACCGGAGGTCACCACATGCCATACTTTTGGAGCAAGGAACGATTTATTGAGGAAAGAATTTGATGACAAGATAATCTCCAGCAACGGTTCTATTGCCTGGCATGCAAGATCGTGCGATCTGACACCGTTGAACTATGTATTTTCTGTGGGTATACATAAAATCGGTGCCAGCTGGCATTTCCATTGGAAAGTTCGACAAATTTTTTCGTACGTAGAACCTTTAGATGTGCAAGCATAATTTGTATTGTTTACAGTGTCTTGGAAAATACATCTTGGCCAAAAAATGGAATTGACTCGTGAAAATTTGCGTACAATGATTAATTACGACTTTCCATGTGGATTATCAAGCCACAATAGTGCATCGATAAACTTACTACCATTTTTGAAGATAAAACCACATTCTTTGCCACTGTGAAACGCTGGTGTTACGAGTTACGCTCAAGAACGAATTGGCGAAGGTCGTCCAAAAACGGTTATTGCTGTGCGTGAATTGATATTGCAATATATCGGCATATCACATAACGTGGGATTGAGATATGCTTGGACATTAGTGGAAAATGTAAACGTTCGATACTATATGAACTTTTGACCATCAAGAAGAATTGTTCGTTGTATTGGATACCGCATAATTTGACAATTATCAAAAAAAAAAGATCGTATCGATTGGTGCAACGAAATGTTGAAAAAATACAGCGGCGTTGGTTGAAAACATTTCTATGACATCGTTACAAATCTGTGCATATGAATCTGAAACTAAACAGCAATTGACTGTGTGGGTATTCCAAGACGACCGAACAAAGCGCTTCAAAGCAAATAGTCCCTTCTTTTTGTTTTTTAAACTGGTCGTATCGTAACTGTTCCGTTAGAGCAACGTAGAGTTCAAATCTGAATGGTACACAATCATTTCTTTGCCTACAGTTTTTGGAAAGTTGAGGAAAAGCAACCACCGAAGACGAATCGTTCTCATACACATCACCTCACACAAGACTGTTTTTGAGCACTCAAAATAACGAATTGATGGCACATCCGTTAACTTTTTTTTTTTTTGTTCTAGCATATCTAAAATAAAGTGCAACGTCAAGATTAGTTAGGAGTAGCTGTCGAAGCATTTAAATAGTTCGATTTGGGGTTACCCACTTCTGAAAAATTGGTTCAGAAGCATGCAAATTTTTACAAATAAGATGAATAAAATATTTTTGTAATATTTTCGTTTCCAATATGTTGTAAACAATTAGGATAACAAATTTTGTTCCTTCCACACCAAAAAAAATCCTCACCACTCTGTAGAGTATAAAATAGTCGGAGATTCGATTATATGTATTATGTATATTTTTCATTTTATTATATCATTATAACTACCTGCTCTTTTATCTTTATTGATTCTTTTATCTATAGTTTTCGTTTTCACTGCACGCTAAGAAACACAAATTTTCCCACGAATGGCTTAATTTTATTTCCACATGAAATTTTGATTACTTTAATTGATTATTTTGCTTTTTTGTTCAATAATAAATGCAGTTGATTGACTTGAATCACTATTTTTTTGTTATAATGATTGATTTTGTATTGAAATATGTATTTAGTTTATTTTTTTACGTTTTGTGGTTTGCACATTTTATACACAATTCTTATCTCAACTATTTTTATTTACTTGTTGATATTTGTGTTATAATCGAACTTTTTTGTTATTGATATTAATTTTTTAGCATGCCTTTTGAATTTATTATGGTTTCAGTTTGAGCGTTTTTTATTTACAATAATTTTTTTTGTCAAACGCGTACAGAAAGAAAACGCTTCCAACTGATCCCATCCGAATCGATCCGTTGAGATACGATTATCTAGAGACGAGTGAAACGACTGAAATTGAAATGCTCAGCGAGAAGCATTAGAACAAAAACTTTGTTTGTTTCACATAGCCTAAGTGCGGGGCGGAACAGCTGTGAGCGAGCGTGTTTGACTTGACTGCAAGAAATCGTGAGCGAGCAGCTGATTGACTGACTGATTGAATGAGTGCATGAGCGAGTAACTGACAGATTGAATGACGTAGTGGTGTGAGCGTGAGCACTATCATTATTAACGTATTCGTTTTAGTCATCTGTGTTTTGCCGTTAAAGAGCGATAACGTAACAAAGAGCGTAGCGTGTTTGCATGCAAAAAATTGCTCAGTGTCAACTTTTTCTTCACCAAGTGCGGTAGCTGGGTGGCGCTTTGCGGCATAAAAACAACAACAAATAAAAACAACAACAACAATAAGGCATAGCAGCTACAACAACAACATACAAGCTGTACGAGCCACAAGCCGCAAGTCAAACAAGACGAAGGCACACACGATCGTCTATAGCAACATAAAGCACAGTGGTAGGAAAGCTTAAAAAAAAACAAAGTAATTAACTTTCTTATTTATACATAGAATTTAGAATTTGCATAAAATAAGCAGTATGTTTATATCGAAAAAATAAACAGATAAATTGCCTTGACATGCACTTCCATTCCGTATGTATATAATTGATAAGATCGACGTCGAGAGTCGTGAGTCGTTCTAGCCATGTTTCTCTGTCGAATGTCGCGGCAAGTCCCTCAATTTTATATAACGCTTTAAACATCGCAAGGCAAAGCATTCTTGAAAATGATCGTTATGTTACCATTGAAAAGTTTACCTTCATACAAACCCACTGCTCTATTAGTGCATGTGAAGAGTATTAGTGCTTCGGTGGTACCACCTTAAGCGTAACAATCTTTTGCATAGTGAAAGATGACTTTATCTTTAATATAGCTCTAAAGCAGAGGTGCCAGGCCATATGTTCTTAAAACACTTTCGGTTTTGTAATATTTTTTATCTTAGGTTTAACATTGTCGTACACATGCGCAGCTCTTTGCATTAACCAGTGTGAATTATACAAACAATTTCATACTTCTTCGTAATATAACTTTTGAGCACCACTGTTCTAAAGGATAAAGTCTAACGGTTTTAACAATGGAGAATAGTTTCCCAGGTGCAAAAGTTCCGTTTTCTTTTTGATTGTTTTTGTGTTTTAGATATGTAATTCTAATTTAAAGTTTTATTAACATTATCTCATATTTGGTACCTACTATTTCATGTTTTCTTTTGGAGTGTATACAAAATATAAATGTAAATTATTTTTTCTGTTAGCAGCTTTATTTCAAACACATCACACACATAGCTCCATAGATAATATATTTAAATATTTCCATTGCACAACAACCCACTGTGCTCTTGAATTACTATTATTATACTACAGACGGAAAATACATATATTGCCAACCACTGGCGCTCTACGACAAAGTACTTGTTTGCCATCCATGATGATGATAATGATGAAAATACGTATACAATGTGTGACTGTGATAGAAATATATATAGTAGAGATATAAACGGAATAATCGGTAGGACGAACTTGTTTGTCTGCGTTGAGTATTTTTCTTCTTTTGCAACAAAAACAAAAAATAAAAAAAAACGAAACGACAAAATCGTTGAACATTGACCCCGTCTAGATAAATTGTAATGAAAAGACAGACGATCGGTAAAAAAAATATATATATATATATATTTATAGCTGAAAAGGGTAACCCACCGCGTACAGTGAACCACCTTTGTAAGTGCAATAAAAATAAATTCGTGTGGAGGAATACTAGACTTCCTTGATGGTTAGTGTGTGTTGAGACTAGTATGTCTGAGAGTCGATTTGTATGTCTGTTTGCCTGTCAATGTGCGGTTTTAGTTTTAATTTTCCATAAAAATTGTGGTCGTTATTTCTATACGCTGCAAATACATTTAAGTGTGCAGGGTATATTGGGTTTGTTGAAATGATAAAATGTATTTAATATAAAGAGGTAGAGTTGGAAGAGTTCATAAATTATATGAAATTGTTATTAGCTAGATGAGATTAATGTTACTGGCTATGGTTTTCAATCCGAGCGCCTATCTATATGAGTGTTTGCCTCTTTGATCCTATAAGAACCAGAGATACTCGGTGTGTAGTCTCTTTAGTAGTCGCAGTTGTTTTCAAGTGTTGGAGAATTTTGCGACTTAAATTTACTTGATATTGAGTGAATTAGCATCGCGAAATCGTACTTTACATGAAAAATTTACCATTTTAATGAATTCACTTTCGCAAACAGGCATATTAGTTTTCCAAATAGAAATGTTAGTAAAAGCTTCAAGCTAACGCAACTTACTGAATTTCGATTGGTATTCAGTTCCAGAGTCCAGGTTCTTAAAAATTAAGTGATTTGAAATATTTTGTGAAGTTTTTGACTCCAAACTTTTCATTGCTTTTGCCCTCATATCGTTGGTTATGCAGGGTATAATATATTTAAAATGAAGACTATAGAACTTACATGTTCTATTTGCTATTTTATATACTTAGATCTCTACGTTTTTTTTTTCTCGAAACGATTCTCATTGCCTTTTTTCTATTGCATTCGATTGTATTGCTTCATGGCATCTTCGGTCCCCTATATGTATGTATAGAATATATGTATTTGACACTCAAGTCAATCAAATGAAATAAGAGCAAAGTGCCGCATGCCGCCAATAAAAATTAATAGGGGAACGAAATGTCAGAGCGCTATCAGAGATCGAGTGTCTATGTCCGTCCGTCTGTCCGTCTGTCTTTCTGTCTGTCGTCATGTGTGTGGGTTGGTATACGAGTTCTTACATAATAATGGTTTGCTTTATACACCATACCAACGAGTTACGTGTAGTGAAGTAAAGTGATTTTCATTCATAAATGAAAATGCATTTATGAAAGCTGAGTGAGAGCAATAATAAACTAATGCTGCCACATCAATTAAGCGATTAGTTTATGTGAGTCGCCATTCATTTTGTAGGCATGCAACGGCGTTGCCATATTAAAATTACGGCTCGGAAGATTATTCACGGTATGGATTGCGAAATCTTCGTTAAAAAAGGCGATAAAGAAAAAGCTAATAAAGCATTTTCTGCACACTCTTAGTCATTTCTTGAGAATTCCGCATGTACACACACTCATTCACTGACTCGAACTCGAACTCGATCTCTACAAAATTGTGTCATAAAGAAAATAAAGCAGGCAAAATGAAGCGTTTTGAGTTGAAGCTGCCCAGTGAGTCCGGCTCGATTGTTCAGGCATGCCACACCACACCACACCACATCAATGTTGTTGATGATCGCATTCGCTTTTTTATTTATATTTTTTGTTTCAATTTTTTTTGTTGTTGTTGATGATGATGACTAAATCGCACTATAAAGCATATATGTATATATACATTTTTTTATATATCACAATGATTTCGCTTCCAGGAATGCAGCTCTACGTGCCCCTGCCACTCGTATTCAAGACAAATATGTATTTTATAAAATAAAAAAAAAAAAATAAAAAAGCAAATAAAATAATGATAAGAAGTAAATTTTGTAACTTGAGCACACATTTCAAGAGGCGGGGGAGTTTTATGAAATGTAAGAGTGACAACGTTGATGTTGACTTGTGGTTGACGTTGCCAGTTCAAAATAAGTATGAAATCAATTTTGAATATTGTAAAAGTTTAATATTTGACTTTAAGGTACGATACTAGGCATTAGAGAATACGTTATACGTTATTGGTTAATAGTATAATAAAGACAATACCATAAATTGCCTTTAAACTTGCAAAACTGAACCAATTTTCATCTTCATGAACCCGTTAAGCAGAAATTGACAGCGTAGTCTCTTCTCGGATAGTTCGTCGCAGATTATAACAAGCCAAATTACATGGTCAAAAAACCTGAACACACGGATAGTCTTTACAAAAAGTCATTTTGATTGATGTGCACCAAATGGTGATAAACATTGTGTAACGCTAATAAACAAAAATTAGATCGTTTTGAAAATTACTCTTTTTGAGAAAAAGATCATTACACATGCGGAAGTGAAGATCATGGTCTGGGCATATCTTTCAATGTATGGAGTCGGTGGAATACATCGAATTACTGACACTATGGACCAATTTCAATATAAAAATATTTTGAATAATACGATGCTGCGCTTGCTGAGGAAACTATGCCGCTTCGTAAACGAATGCTATCGAGACCAATCCAAATCTGTTTGAAATGAAATGAAGCGAAGAATTGGAAAGGAAGTTTTCAACAATAATGTTATGAAATTTTATCCAAAAAACTTAGTACGAAGATTCAGTGAAGACATGCAGAGAAGAACCCATAAAACTATAAAAAACAATGGTGGATATTACGGAGTGTTACTTTATAGTTTTAACTATGTTTTCTGTATTCTAAGGCATTAATATATCACATGAAAATAAAAGAGAACTCTCAGACATTTCAAAGAAATTTTAAATATTTGAATTCAAATAGCTTTATTGAGAAAACTTTTGGTGAGCAGTTAATTTCGCGTTTCAGACCAGTGAAATGTCCGCCTAGTTCGTGTAATAACACACCTCTCGACTTTTTTCTGTGCGGATTTTCTTATTTGCAATAAATGTAAACGTCTCTTCAAAATTTTAAAAACTGAAGTAAAAACCAGCATTACCAAGTGCAAGTTTGGAGAGAATTAAAACATCGGTACCACCGAAGTTAAGGTTTGTTCTCTTTTTACAATAATAAATATTGTTTAATGAATACAAAGCTTAAAAGTTGTGAGATTTTGCGATAAATGTAAATACTAAGTGCATGGTCTTAAATAGTTTCTTAGCTTGCATTTGGTAGTGTATACTCAAGACTGAAGGAATTCGGAAGCGTTATTGTCTTTAGCTAGTTTATATTTGCTTTCATTATTTGTTGTACAGGCCTGGTGAGGTATAAACTATAATGAGCTACATTCTACCTCACCTACCTTGGTATTGTTGTCATAATAGTCAAGTTTTTTATAAACTGCTTAGCTAATAGAGATTTCAAACACCTCGCCCCGGCGATATGTCTGAACGAGTCACTCTTACGCACATCCGGCGAAAGATACTTCGTCTATTGTGTCTCGAACTATGTGTATATAAATTGATGACATGCTCCTTGTGTGTTGCAATAAGATGTATCATTGCATTTAATTTAATACACAAGAAATTTATATGAGTAATAATTTCAATTGAAAGCGACGGTCAAACGAGCTTGAGATAAGGAGTTTGTGAATTCGTTTATTCGTTTATATATAATACGAGGGTAACTCAATAAACTTTTTATATTTGACAATTTTAGTTTGGTTAGTTGCTTGCTTGAATTTCAAAGTTCTTCTCTCCAACATGACTAAACCTATTTACTGAAATTTTAATATATTTGATCTAAAATAGCTCAAATGCTATAAGAAGTACTTTTGCTTCAATGACTGGCAATGCCTTCGCAAGCACTTCAACCCAGTTATGGGTTAAACTTTTCACTCCTCTTCCCAACGCTTACGACTATGCAAAAAGCAAACAAAGCGATAAAACATTCAACAAAATTATTTATAGACCATTAAACAAAGAGTAAAAAAATGAAAAAAACAAACAAACAAAAAAGTTAACTTTATGCGCTGACGTGCTTTTTATGTAGAATTTAAAACTTTAAAAAAATTAACTAAATGTAAAATAAGTAAGAGTATTATATTTAGTTGTGCTGACTATATAATACACTTTAGAGTTCCAAAGTGCGTAAGCTAATGTATATTACTCATAATACAAGTATATCACTATAATAAGATACTTAAAAAATGTTAGCACATCCAATTCTGAAGATTTTGTGCATTTAGATTTGGTAAACTGTTCGAAAAATATCTTTTCCGCAGTTCGAAAACTAACTGAAAAGAATATGATGTCGAGTCTCCTGGCAAATTTATTTGAGCATTTCCATAATTTATGTACAAACTGTTATTCTAACTACTCACAATGCTTCTTATATACCATGCTATTTGGCATGTAGCGATTTACAATTGCCAAGATCACTATGATTGCCAATTCTAGTTTACCTAAGCACAAGCTGTGCCCCTAGCGTCCGAATAGCTGGCTGACAATACAGTCAAAGATGTTCGAAAGAATATTTCTTGGTCGAGTATTGTCACTGCTGGAAGAAAGTCACATAAACCCGAGTTTAGAAGGCGCCACGAGAGCCCAGAGCAATGTCATCGAATTGTACAGTTGATACTTAATACACTAGAAAGGTGTCAGTTCTGATCCGCTGATTTTTTGGATGTTCGCCAAGCAATACACCGAGTTTGGAATCCTGGTCTTTTATACAAGTTCAAATCTCTGCTGAGTACACCATATTTCTTGGTATAAGTTCCTACAATAACTACAGGAGTTATTACTGCAGATGTGAGGATAAAGAGTCTGACATCTTAGTTGTAGTACCGTAAATAGCGCAGCGTATTAAGCTATGTCTTACACAAGCTTTTTACTGCTGACCTTCCGTCAGAAACACAGTTATACTACATCGTAATAACTGATCACGACTAGAATTTTACGACAACTAATAGGCGTTGAATCTGCTTGACAACAGCTTACACATGAGAAGACTTAAGCGTCTTTACTCGCTGAAACTCCCTTTCACAAGAATTTTTATTCAGGTCTGCCTTCTGAAGTTCAATTTTCGATTTCTTTTTATTTATTTACGTGGTTCGAAAATGATCCTTGATTAATGGAACTAGGGTCTCGGATAGACGACTATGTCGAACATGACCTAACTGAAATACAATTTTCGAAATAAATTTTTACAATTTGGCAAAATGGCAAACCAAACTGAGCACAATTGACAGTAGCGTTGAGCAATTTATGACATTTTAGGCTCTGTCGGAAATTAGAACTACTAAAAAAAGACATGCAGAATAGTAGTTAATAATTTAACTTAATTTAAAGACTCAAATAGCACATAGTTAATATTATATCGAAGTGTAGGGTATAATGACTAAGTAAAGAATGCGTAACCGGAAACTGTCCTATTGGTTAACTGGCAGCGGCATGCCAATTAGAATTGCGTGTATTGGCTTGCTTATATATTTGTGTGCGCGACCTTGGCTTCAAATTGGCAGCCATTGGCACCAACAACGGCGGCACAACGTCGGCTTTGACTAATTTACAAATAGCCGCACCCTGTATAACATATACTTAAAAATTTATATTTATATAAATATATACCTTCTTGTTTTAACTTACCCAAATCATCCATGGCTGTTTTTGTTGTTGTTGTTTTGGTTTAACCGTTTATTCTTGTTGCTTGTTATTCTTATTGGAATTTGGAACAACACACACACACACACACAAGACGAAAGTAGAAAATCAATAAAACAAAATAGCAAAATGTAAGCAAAATAAAATTTAATTTAAAACACTTTTTTGACTTCGTCAGCAAATTCGTTAATAAACACTTGAATTAATTGAAATTTTTCGTTTTCCGCTCTGCAAAATCCACGCAAACACTTTACTTTTTATTTATTTTTTTTTTTTTTTTTTGTGTAATTTTCGGCCGGAGTTGTTTCGTTGAATTGCGCGTTCAGCTTGAGTCGCGAGCGAGTGAGAGGCCAATACTGAGCGCAAAAGTTTTCGTCGTTGTCGTCGCTGGCGTTCTACAATTTCGAGACAAGTTTTATATGAATCACATCACATCACTACCATTTTGTGTTCGACGTTTCGTTTACGTACTTTACGTCGCGCTTTTGATAAAATAAACAATAAAACGCACAAACACACGTGCACACACACACACACACATACACTCGCCGCCGCAGCGACAAAAAAACAGCTGTTGCGTAGCGTGATTGCCAAATGGTTCACAGTTATTAATGTTTTTTAGTTTTTGTGTAGTTTTTATTGCTGTTAGATATAAATTTAAATTTTTATATTGCATAATTTATTATGTTTTATTTTATTGTACTATTAGCATTCTTATAAAGTGTATTTTTTAATATTTTAGTTTGCCATATAGTAAGGACAACTCTAGCGCGCATGCTTTGAAATGGTTTTGTAGCTGTGAGCTTTGTCAGCGAAAAACGCAAAAGTAAAAAGGTTTTTTTTTTCTTCACTGGCCATCGTAGCGTCTTAGCATACAGTGGACCAAACAGCATTGTGGTGGTTTTATATGTGAAATTAGTTGTAAAGTGAAGCGTGCCTTGATTAAAACTGAAACGAGTGTGATTAAAGTTGCTGTAATTATTGGTTGCCTTTAAAGTACATAAAGTTGCTGGCGTTTGCTGCCTTTATTCGTGTGAATGCTTGGTGGTCGCCATCAAGGTGCATTTATCTATAAGTTGTTGTATTCCGCTATTGTGACTTTCTTAAAATTTTTGAACGTGAAACAAAAACCAAAATGCCCAATCCGCATGAAATGAAAAAGAGCGCAGCTTAGGAGAATACAGTATAAATTCACTATGGTTGCTACCATCGGACACGACTCGTCGCCATCTAATAAGTCGAGTCGAAATGACTTTGACATTTTGACGATGAACAGACTTGACCAATCTTTAGTCAATTTGAAAGAAATGTGTGGCAAAAGATACTCTAGCGATCGAAAATACAAGAGAATAGAAATGGACATAAAGACAATAATATGTCTATGCTAGAGTATAGCGATATTTAACTACCTCTAATTCAATCATTGCTACTAGTAAATCACTGATATCAGGAAATTTACACGACATCCTGAACACAAAACATGTCTGAACTGGCCTATTATCATTGTCAAAGAGGTGCTACAGAAAGATCTAAATTTAGAAGTCACTCAGTGTATTCAAGAACTAACGACGACCAAATCAACAGATTGCTCCCTCTGGAAAGCAACATAAAAACTTAAACCACCCGTGGTAAAAAGATGTCTAATGAGACCATTGCGGACATACACCTCTCTAAAATCTTTAAATCTATAAATATGTAGAAATGCACCACATGTAGTATACCACATGGACTGATAGATGGATCTGCCAATCCCACGATTTGCTGAGTCATTAGTAAAAAATGCTTGTTTTAAACTCTCTGCAAAGTACTGTAGAAACTACCGGAAAATGGTTTCAAATACATTGCTCATTTATTCAATACCATCAAAAGCAAGAATTGGGAACTTTCCCCTCCAGTCGGAAAGTGTACGTAATCAAGGTCTCCTACCTGTGATAAGTACAGTTTTCGAATCGTTGCTATTGATTAAAATGAAGCCAAGTATCACTCAAAATAATCTCATTTCTAACCATCAGTTTGGGTTTAGAGAAAACAGCGTCACAGCTGAAAAACACATAGTTTTCCGCACCATACGAACCGCTATTGAAAACCGGGACTATTGCACAACTGCATGCTTACACATCACTTAATTCTTTGAAAAGATCACGACTAGTTTCTTTATAAACTCAAGAAGTGCCTCCCATGTATGTATGTACTAGTATGAACTACTAATATCGTATATATGCGACCGTCACTTTGTTGTAAAATTCAAAGTACAGTTTTCAAAGTTGTTGGAAATTTATTTAAGCGTTCCATAAGGAAGTGTCCTTTTGGGCCCTATTTCAGCAGATACTTTCATTGCAACATTTACTGACTATACAGTCATTCTGTCTACACACTCGACTCCAAAAGTGGATTCAATGTAACTACAAAAGGGAAAAGTGCATTTACCACAAGAGAAAAGCGTCATGTTTTTGGGGTTAGATAACTTAACTGACAAAAACACATATTCTCCAAGCGTAAACAACTTGGGACTTAAGTAAACTAAATTGTACTGGCTACTAGGACCAAACTTTCTGCTTTCACTAGAAAACAAACTTCTTATTTATGTTACAATACTTAAACCATACGGAACATACGGTCATACGGAATACTATTGTGAGATTCGGCATCACTGTCAACTGTGTCCATTGTCTAGCGTTTTCAATCCATAGTTTTACGCCTCAACAGAAGTGCACCTTAGGTATGTCTCAAACAATATCATCACGATTTAATGGAACCAACAGTCAACCAAGAAATACAGCGACATAACTAAAGCGTTTGGCAAAGCGTCCAAACAGCATTGAAGGTGCCAAGAGGGGGAATTTATAACTGTGGAAATTCAGAAAAAAGAGAGAATTTTTGTTCAGCACAAAAACAATTTGTTCGCTTCATTTTCATAAAATAATAGTTTTTTTTAGTAGAGTTACGCCCCCAAGAGTAGTAGTTCTAAATCCGGCCCGCCAAACAGCCTAGAATGTTTAGCTTGTAGAAACATATTAGTATTTCACACTCCATTCAACATAAGCTTTGTTGCAAGCTGGACTTCATTAGTATCTGGTGTTGATATCTCCAACTTCAAACTCCAAGAAGCTACAGTTACAACTTTTACTAGATAACTACTTGTATACTAAACTTCTCTTGAGTTTTTATCAACTAGAATTGTGCATAACAAACTGTCGTAAGATCTATGGCCATATGGTTTTACCAGAATATAATGATATTCATATAACAAGTTTAATTTAAAATTGTTCACTTTATCTTTATTGTTCAGTGCTGCACAGTTTTCAATAATTATTAATTTTATAATACATATTAAATTTAAATGTCATGTCAAAAATTATTTATCCGAAAGTATTTCACTGTATTTTTTATGCATTAATATTTTATGTATTTCGTATAATTATTTTTTAAATACCATTTAAAATAGACAAATACATATGCACGAGCGTGTTCATGTGAGAGTGTGTGTGAGTGTGTGTGTGTGTATAAATATCAGTATCAATTCACAATATATATATTTTAAATTCGATTTTCACATTATTTAAGATATGAAACTTATTTTCTGTTTAATTTTTGTTTTTTTTCTTCTTTTTACTATTGAAAACATATATTTTTGAAACGTACATATGTATATATATATAACTTGTAAAGAGCATATACATATGTATATATAAGTATAAATGTTGTATACGCATACTATTTATATAAAATTGATATAAAATTTATAACTTTATCAATAAAAAGACAAAGGAAAAATAGGCGGCGGCACACTGTGCAGACAAGATATATGCACATTACAATGAATTACATAATGTTTAAAATGTTTGGCCATATTGTTTAAAAAACAATATGTATAATGTATGTATATAAATGCAAAAATGAATGAATGAATGTGATATATAATGTATGTACGGATATATATATATATATATATATATATATATATATATATATATATATATATATATATATATATATATATATATATATATTTATAATAAATAAATAATAGTATTGCATAATATGTGCATAACAAAACAAAATAAAATAAAAAAACTAAATAAACATTAGATAGTGTATATAAATTTCTATCACACATTGCATAATAAACAATTGGATACATTTTTATGTACGGAGCCTCTAACAAAAGTACGGTGTCTGGTATTTTAAACGTTTTTACGAAAACCAAATTTTTTTAATTCAGCAAAATCGCTAGGCATGAAGACGAATAAACGTAAAACTAGTACTATTGCAATTTCAGCAGAAATGCCAACACAAATACAGTACGAAATTTGTTCAAGCGATGCTTTACGGCTTTGAGCATCAACTTTAGTCAGTAAAAACTTTCAATGACTGTCAAACTGCATACGAATATGAAACAAATGCACTATTTCTTCAAACTATTTTCAAGTGGTTTCGCAGATTCTCGACTGTAAATTTTTTGTTAGAGAACGAGCTTTGAGAAGTTCGGTCAAAATCTTCGACCGACAAGAGACTAATGTTGACGTAGATACATGATTGACACAAGAAATGTTTGCCATGTTAGAAAACCGTAAAAAGGAAGAATATACTGCATCGCCACTCACTACAACACCATAATGCACATAATGCTCACAATGCTGTAAGAACTAATTAACTTTATTGCAGTTTCTGGCATGCAAGAAATACGTATCAGCAACATATTCTCCGGAACTGGCGCCTTAAGCGTGATTAAGGTATAACCTTCAGCAGCATTACAGAAATAATTATTGCATTTAATATAGAAATTGAGAAGCTACAAAATAACGAATTTCTTGCTGCGTTGGTGGTAGCATTTTTTCAACATGTAGATCGATTTTACTGAATTAAAAAAAAAAAAAAATTAATATTAATATTGTAAAATGGTAAAGCGTTTAATATTTTTGGATTTTTTAAAATACCAACAACTAATGGGACTTTTGTTAGATCGCTGACATGTGGCAAGAAGTGGTTTTTTGTTTGTTTATGGGTTGAGGAATGTACGAGTATTGAATATGTTGCATAGTGTATGCAATACTACACATACCACCGTGCTGCTTCTGATTTGAAATCCGCATAAGTTGTACGTATTCGGTTTCGTTAAAGTACGCCGTCTTGTACTTACAGCAGTAATTCGCGATTTGAATTAACCAAAAACTTGAGAATATCAATTTTATGTCAGTGAATTCAAATCGCAGAAAACCTTTTGGAAGTGCTAGACGGCACATTTTAACACACAAAACCGTATTCATACAATTTATTCGTAGTTGAAAACCGTAACACGGGGCATAATAATATATTTGTGTATATAGTTTATTTTACTCTTAAGTGTTGCATGTGTTTTGTTGTAGGCAGGACGACGGCACACGGAGTGTGTTTGTGTGTGTGTTGTGTCTGTGTGTTTTTTAAAAATGCAAATATGTTTTTGTTGTTTTGTTTAAAAAATACTACAAACTAGTACACAATGACAAAGATTGACGTGACAACGACGACGACGATATTGTTGTTGTTGTAGTTGTTATATTGACGGTGGTGTTGTAGTAATCCGTACTTTATGCTTAATCCTTACTATACTGCAAATATTGTTTATTTGCTCGTCGTAGTTTTTTTTTTTGTTTATTTTTTTTTTTGTTTAATTTATTTTTATTTTAGATACGACAAATGGGATCATCACTGCGCGTATTAAACGGTCTGGTAGCTTCGACGAAACGAACGATACAGACAGCAGGCAAAAAGTATTGTTAGCACCTGTATATAGAAAACATATGATTTAAAATTTTTGTAGTAAAATTATATGTACTTATTATCATGACTTACTTGTATGCCTGCTACAGCGAGTACTACACCTGCAAGTATCAAAGTCTTTGAATCGAGTATGCCGAGCAATTTATTGAGACAACCATGCGGATTAGCATGTACCGCAGTGCATTCTTTAGCCTCGTTTAGATTGATGACAGCGCAACAGGATGCGGGTAGTGTTTTGTTGGGAAAAATGGCCTCCCAATCGCTAGCGCCATAGGTGCCGCAACAATCAAGCTGTGGATGGCAATAGAAACAGAGAAAAAAATTGTATTATTTTGTTTATTAGTTGAACAAAAATGCGATTGGTACCAAATTGTGTTCAAAAGATGTGTTTTAACCAAAGTTGTAAAACGTGTTTGGAATCACACCACAAACCGCAATACAAATCAAACAAATTCGCAAAAAAAAAAAACTTTAACTTCTGTGCAACCGAAGCTCTGATACCATTTATACGAATTTTCAAATCGTATAACCACTATATAGTGGGTGGTGGGTCTCTATGGTGCATTTTATGTTGACTACAATAAGAAGAAAATCACACATAAGTGAACAGTGAGTTTGTACGGGAACTACCCAAAATGTGGCATGGCATATCTATATGGGAACTGTACAAATACTCTTGAGACCAAAAGAAGCTTAAATAACGGCTTTAAAGTAACTATTAGACAGACGGACATGGTTACATCGACTCAAATCGTCGGGCTGACCAAAATTCTATATATACTTTATGGGATCTACGATGTCTCCTTCAATACACAACTTGCACACAAACTAATACCATTTCATACAATGTGTAACTGGTATAAATAAAAATCAAGTAAGAACGCTACAGTCAAAACTTTTTAATTGCTCTTCCATTTGATCTTGGCGAGTTCTGTCGTATGATTGCACTGATATGTCTACGTATAGAGGGATCGAGTAGGTAGAAGAAATATTTTGGGTTCCAAAAATCATAAAGTGTGAACAAGTGAGCACGAGAATACTACTTCTATAGCATAGTTCACCACAGCATGGTGAAATTATATATGTGGTGAAAAAATATACGTATGTATATGTAAATATTCATTATGCTTAGTAGACAAATATGCTGGCATATATGTATATGAGAAAAAAACTAATGTGAATGTTATCTGCGTATTTATAAGGAAAGTCTATTTACCAAATTTAGTGCTTTAAGTGCTGTGACTCTTATAGAGTCTAAAATATGTTGTTTAATACTATCAGACAAAGGAAAGATTGAAAGAACATGTCTCTATCGACTCAACTTCCGATGCTGTTCAAGATAATGTACACTTTAAAGAGTCTCCTACGGATCATGCTGCCTGTTACATATATTCGCACAAACTTATTATACCATTCTTAAATTTGGATACAAAGAACAACAAATAATGATCTACAAGAACGTGTATTCCTTCAATTGTATCCACATATGCTTCACCAGCTGCCTTACATCTTTCAACAACAACAATATCACACCCAATGGACACTACACGACTCTGAATCAGGAATCACAGAAAATTAGGTTTCTCTCACAACAACATTAAGGTCGTCGAGTGCACTTAAGTACTGGCTATATTAATCAATTGAAGAGGCTACGATGACACCGACTTTATGCATAGCTAGTATGCTCAGATTGGAGACGGATAGCCTTATCCGTGCCAACACTCCAACCTAACGTAAATATTCGATTTGAGCCGACCAATTTTAAACAGTTTAGGAGGCGAAAAATTTTCTCTGCATCAGGAAATACATACATACAATTTATTTAATATATTATGAATGCATATTGTGCAAAGCGATTTTTGAATGCGAGAGAAAGATGGACCGAAATGTAACCCTATGTGTCAAGGACCAGGAAAGAGGCAACATCTACTGGTCGTAATCAGAGTTCTAAAGACCTCAATTGAATCGGACGGGACGGGCAATTAAACAAATAAATTGTATAGTTCGGTGATTGACCGCATTCGGTGCAGCAATTAGTATTGCTTATCCCAATTCTTTCCCTGTAGCACTCGAGCATATTGCTCCATCCGAATCTCAACTGTGCTAGTTTCGTCCTGGTGCTACGAAGGATATGTTTTTCGCTCTCATTAATAGGTGCTGGTCTTTCACCTAATACTACATTCTCCCTATAAGAGCGTATAGATTCTTCAATTGCATCTTTATGCAATCGAGCCCTTCCAGAATTATAATCATTTAATCACGTTCCCAAGGACGACTGGGTTTTCGCCCCGGACCGATTTGTGCAGTAAAAGGTTGTCCAACTCAGCCCAAGTGGCCGTACCAGGTATATAAGCAACTAGTAGTTGTTTTCTCTGTCTTATGTTCTCTTCCCCCTTTACTAGCGCTCAGATCTTTTCTGCTTCTAGTTCATAAAATCACTTCTAACTATTAAAGAGAGTGGCTAACTCTTTATTGCCAAGTTATCTGAATCCTCATTTACAGGTATATCGTTGTATCTAGGTATCCGGTCTTCGTATGGTGTTTAATTTTATTAGCTAGTCCAAGTCTAATTAACACTTGATCACTATATTATTTCAATTAAAATAAACACGAAATAATATCTTCATTTCACTTTTTACAGTTGTTCCAACACTAAACCAATGATGACTACTTCGGAGAAAGACTTTAACACACAACTACTCGATCTCAACGATGACTGTCTTGCATTACTGCTCAACTACATTCCTTTTGAACAGCTTGTACTGCTGTACGGTGAACTATGTAAGCGTTTCGATATACTCCTAGAGAAGCGTTTACATCAATTTAAAGACTATACGATTAGTATGCGTGAACCACCCGCATTTGATGCTGCAAAACTTGAATTGATTGGCACAAATCTACACAGTTTTCATCTAAGCGCTGGCTATTCCATAGCTTTATCGGAGGTCATTAAAATATTGCATCCCATCTGTTTGGGCGCTGCACGTAGTGGAAAACTAAAAAAATTTACTTTACATTATATTGTCTGGAAGCCGGAATACGTGGAGGTCTTGCGTATTATTATGCCGCAGCTTTTAGAGTTGAACATGAGTCATACAGATATTCACGACTTTACGGAATTCTACAATTTATTACATGATGCCAGACTTTTGCAAAGACTTATAATGATTGGAGTGAATCCGTTATTTGTAAAGTCTCTACCCGATCAGCTGTTGAACCATTTACAACGCATCGAGATAGGTGGATACCCGTTAGCAGAGATATGTGGTCCAAAGTTCGCCATGCATTTTAGACGACCTCCGCATTTGCAGGTTGTGATTCAAAATTAAGATTATAAACATATGAAGCTAGTTCACGTTAACTTAATTTGTATATCTGTTTATAAGCATAATTTATGAAAAAAAAGGATAAGTAAGCCTCATATATGTATATAAGCAACTTCGAATATATATAAAGTGTTACTTATGCTAAAAAATACTACGAAAATATATACATATGTACATATTTTTTACGTATGTGAGAAAGGAAGGGAGAAAGAAAACAGATGATCCGTGTGCAAACGTCAATTTATACTATTGATCAGCTTGAAAAGTCAAGACAATTTGTTCTGCCACGTACCTTTTCGAGTATGGAAAACTTTTTATATTTCTTAATCTTTCGAACAGCTAATTTGAATCAAATGAAATATAAGCGAACAACAGATCCTTATGGCTTCCATTGAAACCTATGGACCTCGTGAGGGCATCTATTTTCATAGTCAATGTTGGAATTTTAAATTTGGTATGAGTGCTACTAAAATGAATTCTCCTAAAATATTCAACATTGATCCATTTATACTTTACTCAGTCCATTAAAATATACAGGGTTTATATTGCAGATATATTACTGTTATTGTCGTGCGTTCATAACCCCATTTTCATCAACAAGAATCCTAAAAGTTTCATCAGTGCTCTCACGCGTAGCGGAGTAGGAAATGATCCGCTCGGACATAGAACCATAGTTCCATAATTAGGTGAATTATAACAGGCGAATCTGCACTTGCCTGAGACCTATGATCGCTACATAACTATTTTTGATAAACCAGAGCCTCCAGCATGACAGACTCTCGGTACGAGTAGATTTATAGGTTAGTTTGATCCAGGTGTGAGATGAGGGAATGCCAATGTGCGAAAATAAACATGCACGCAGTTCATATAAGGATAGTTCGATGAATAGCAGTGTATGAGAGCTGTCTTTTATTATTGATCATTAGATCAATTCCAGTGAAGTTTAAATTTTCGCTCAATTTTCTTTATTAACACTCACCTCTGTCTGCAACAGCGACCAAGCATCACGTATATCCTCGCGTTGATTATACTCCTTCATTGTAGAATTAAATTGCGATTCCATGAGTTGCGCTAGTCCAGCATGTTTTACATAGCCTGCAATGCCCAGACCAATCTCGAAGAGAAAGATGACAACAGCGAGTATGGCAAAACTCAATATCATGCAGCTATTCTCCTTTAGCGCACCGCAGCAGCCAAGGAAACAAATGAATGCCACAACTGCGCCGATAATCATTAAAATTATGGGCACAGTCCAGATATCCTCGCTGACAAAATTCGAATAATGTGCATAGTTAAGCTGAACCATGGCACCTACTAGTAATATGAGCAAACCGGTGAGCTGTGTAGACCAGAGATAAATATTAATAATGGTAAAAAATCGAATATAAATACGTGTATTACTTACAGCAAAGAGCAGATTACAAAAAAAGGTTATATACTTGACGCATGTTAGACCGCCGGATGCCATTTTGATGTCTTCTTTTTAGTTTCTGGGCTTTATAGCTTCAATAACTGTAATAATAAAAAGAATGCTTCGTTTTTTAGAATGAATAACTTGTTTTTGGCATAAACATCAACAGCAATCATAGACGCTCTCATAAATCAATAATGTTAAACCAAAGCTAAAACCGCCAGACGGCTGACCGCATGCACACCCTCCACACGCTCCAACTTCGCTCATTCTGGTCTTTCAGATTATTGCAGAATAACAGGTAAAATAATACTACTCACATTCAAAACTCGAGTGGGTCTTCTTTTCGCCCGATTAACAGACAGTTGCACAGTGGTTCAAAATTGATTAAAAATTTATTTGTTCTTTGATTTATGATTATTTAATATTATTTTTATTTAGCTTTAAAAAAATTTCTTTTCAACTATTATCAAGATATTCATATTGTTTATTAAGATTTTGTTACAAAGTCGCTTATATATAGGATGTGTTAGTTATTCAAAATGTCAGACCAAACCATGCCTTATTCTTACTGACTCCAGTCCAACGTAAGCGCAGCGGACTTTTTCCTGTTCCCCATAGTGAGAACTGCTCTCAAAGGATGCCACCGTGGGACTATGGATGCTGGTAAAGAGGTTTGCACGCGCACTTTGAAGGATATTCCGCAATCCGATATTCTAAGCGTGGAATAGTGGCTGGCAGAAGTGTGTCGACGGACAAGGATTTTAAAAAATATATAATTTTCCGAATGTTTTCTTGAAATTTTTTATAAACACCCCAAAATTTAATTATACTATTCAAAAAAAATGTTCGCCCACAGCCCCGATACAGTGATTCAGTGTCAAGAATGTGAAACGAGTGTTTAAGCTTGTCTGGATGGTCTGGAGAATGTTGGATTTTGAATGGCTTACAAGCCAGCATTAATCTGGGCAGTCATCAGCAAATTTGTTTTTCGGAATAGGTAAAATTCATACGATATCAAATCAAAGCATGGTGATGGTTGACTCGATATTTTTGTAAAAAAAAAATTAAATTAAAATAGTCAGATTATTTTTGATCAAATTTTGTCACTTAGACTCTTTGGTAGGCTTCCATTTCTACATTTATTTCAATAAAGATTTTTGCTGATCTTTGATGATTTCGAGCAAAGTTTTGAAGACATCATTATTCATTTTATCTGAGCAATATGTTGAGCCATTATTTATGTTATCGCGACGATCTTTAAAGTGCGTATACCACTTTTGGTATTAAACATTCAATAGATTGGGTACACATTACAATGCTGGTATAGTGGAGCACACTTGACTGCACTGTTCGTTTGTATATTTCCAAGAAGTTTCAATTGATAATATTTTACATGCTAAAGGTTCGATCAAAATATGAAATAATGTTTTTATTTAAATACTGATAAATTTTGGCGCTCTTCGAGCAAGGTCTTCAGAGTTGTTTTACACGTCAAAAGCAGCGTAAGTGTCTTCTTTGGACTAAAGTCAATCAATATCAAAAAAATTCATGCACAACCATCTATCCCTTCTACAACTGTCAAAAAAGGTGAAATTCATGCCCCATACTCAAATTTTTTTTAATCTAAGAGAGTCTAAGAGTTTGATGAGCAAGTGTGAAAGCAAGTATTCAAGCTTCGGTTGCACCAAAATTAATGTTTTTACCTGTTTTTGCATGAAGTTTTACTTAACTGTCAGTTGAGCTTTAGATTGAAACTTTTCACCTAACAGAATTCAAAGAACTTTAAATTGTTGCATCATATTACGTCATTTAGAACCACTGTACCACCATCATTTTAATGTTCTCCCAGTTGTCTGCCTGTTTGGCTGGTCACCTTCCTCGGTTTCAAACCATTATCATGCGTCGTCCACCTTGTCAACCCACATAAATAGAAAAGACACCCTTACACATATTCATACATATAGAAACATATTCAACCACCCCACGACGAGTGAAAGTTGCCCATGCAAAAATGCGCTTGACTCTCTCTTCGCTGCGCACCATTGAATCGTTGGTCGTCATTGTTCCTTTTTGAATGCATTTATGTATGTTGGCCTAGTTTTTGTCATTATTATTATTATTATTGCTATGGAGTTCTCTTTTATATCGTATATAGTAGTCGTCGTTTTCACTACTTTAGCGGCACAAGGACGTTGACGAATGTAATATTTGTGTATTTAGTTCATTCGAAAATCAATAAAATGCAACTAATTTATTTGCCAATAGGCTGGGGCAAAATATTCAGTATAAGTTTGAAAAAAGAGCAGCAAAACGATATGACACCATTTAAGTGTATGTGTGTGGGTCGGCGGCAATGCATTGCTCTATGCTGCAAGAGGGGACACCGTGCATGTTGCATGCTGCACCAGTTTATTGTAGGTAATATTGAGTGGAGAATGGTGTGCGGTGTTTGCATATTAAGTGCAACTGTGTACATGCACTTTGTTGTAGAGAGAAAAGAAAAAAAATATATGTATATAAAACAAAAGTAACAAGTTCGAAATTTTGATATGTAGCACAATTGGAGATTGATTACGAACACTAGATATGGGCATCACTGTGTTTGTGGAAATCAATTATGAGCACTGTTTTGAATGTAACGGTTTTTTTTCTTTCAGATATATAACGAATCATTTCTTTCTCATATTGACGGGGGAGTGGGCACATTTTTTGCAAGTTAATCTATTGTTCGGTCGGTGGCTGGAGTTCTCAATGCACTAACGATTTGCTAACTTATTGTCGTTAATATTACCGATTGAGCTAACTACTGGTCGTTAGTAGTTAGCTGGCAAAAAGTTTGCAACGCATTGCACTAGCTAAAATAGTAATAACAACATAGTCTAACCGTTCTCAAGAACGACTGGGTTTACGCACCGGAACAATCTGCGGAGAGGGAGTTAGGCAGCCAAAGGGTGTCCACACCAGTCTACAAGCTATTACACCAACAGCGACAACAATGTCTAATGATTTACCTAACTACCGGTCGTTAGCCCTTAGCTAGCACCTTAGCAAAGAAGGGCAGCAAAAATAAGCTCATATCAGTATAATTCATTCGTTGCACTTCATGTGTTGTAATGTCGTGCAAAATGGATCCGCCTAAAATACTATCCGCCAGTACTCAAATGGCAGCAGGCATTCAGTTTAAAAATTAAAAATAAAAAAAAACATATATTTTTGTCTTTGCGGCGACATTTAATAAGAAAGTAATAGCTGAAATAGCTAAAATAGTGAGACTTTGCACTTAGCGCCGTTGGTCAGGGTTCAAGTAACAGTTTCCTTCGCCAAAGAACATTTTTATAAACTGCTTGAATACGAGGAAAGTTAGATAAGTCAATGACTTTTTGAATTGCCCACGTAGTAACTTTAAGTGCAACATTGCTCCTGTCAACTTCCATCTGTTAATAGACTACTGTAAAAGTGTTGAGCAGTTGCGTAATTTAGTTTGTGTTTGGCAGACATTGAGCGATGACATGAAAGGCAGACAGACGCACATAATTCAGAAGTTAGCCGCACAGATCCGACAAAAGAAAACCTATATTTCATCTACTGCTTGGTCGCTGATGTGCAGCAATGGATTCATATTTTATCTACGTTCATGAAACGGCGCAAAAACTTGACAGTATTGCGGTTAATCAACATTAAACACTACTTCGAAGTTATCACACGATTACGTTTGGGGTCAATTTCGGGCCCGACCTGCTCTCCTTGCGTCTGTCTGCCTTCAATGTCTCCTTTGGGTAGATTGGGTACTTCAGGGACTACCCTCAAATCAATATAATTCGAAATTCAAAAAGTCACTGACTTACCAAATTACAATTGGCTAACCCCTTGTTTCTACCAAAGAGCTAACTTCCAAGACATAGTGAATGGCTTACCCATTTTTTCTATCGATTAGCTAGCGACAGGTGATGTAACATTGTACCGCTCGGTCCCTGCCACATGTTAAATTCGTTAGGCAAAAACCAAGACGGTTTTTGGGCCAAGAGCTAGTACTAACTACCGCATCGGTGCAGCCGAAGAACTGTAAATCTTTGACACAAATCTTCTATATATATAAAAATAGAAGTATGTATGTACGTTCCCTATAGACTCCGAAACCGCTCAACAGATTTTGATCAAATTTTGTGGCAATATTCAAAATAGTCACGTGGATGATCCTGTTCCTGGATAAACAGAAAATTTTTTGGATATTTTATATTTTCCTTCGATTTTTTTTTGTTTGTTTCAATAAGGAGCATGTGGGGAAGGAGTGGCAAGAAAAAAGGGGAAGGCCGCGTACAACGTCGCGGGAACCTACTAGTATTCCATACAACATAAGCAACACATGCTCTTCAAGCAAAAAGTGGCACATATTTAGATTATCTAGCCTTGTGAACTTCTTTCTGCATGTTAATCTAAGATTTTGACAAAAGATGTTAAACCTGTTCTTAAGTTTCTTATACAGTAATTGTGGAAAAGTTCGGGGAAGTCTACATAAGTCAATAGTGACATATCAATATAACAAATTAAACAGAGATATAGTTTATGTCAATTTACAAGCATGTTATGAAGCAACATCAAACCATGTGTTATGTCATAAAATAGTTTGTTCATTGATGTAGCAATTAAATCTTATTTAATTCAATCAAAATTTGGTGTTTCATTTACTCCACAATTAGAAACTAACTTTTCTCACTCGCTGCCAGCCACAAGCTACCTCTATTCTAACTCTTTCTTGCATGCTTAAAGCACTAAAAAAAAATTATATCTTTTGCTCATTTGAACTCTTCAATTAGCAAAGGTCGCTGTACCAATTACACAGATGGTGGCAGCCTAACCATTTCCATATCTAATTTACGTAGAGAAACGAAACAGCACTAATGCGCAAAAATTCTAACGTATGAAGAACGAGTTAGAAATAAATATTGATTTTATATCAATAAAACTGTGCCAGTTAAAGTTTCCAGGAAAAAAAAAAGCCGAAAAAGTAGGCTCAACATTCGAAAACTGACAACAATAAGAGTATAACACGCAAGTCCTTCGGTGCGTTTTATTGGTTTGCCTAATTAAATATTTTATATAAAAATAATATTTGTTGTGAAGCGTTTCACCTGTCGCTCTTTTTCAAGCATACATAGCTAAGCTACTCGTATATATTTATTTGCACCCCCACCCAATTGAATCGCTATTAATCGTGTTGTTTCGGAATTTACCCCCACCTTCCCACAAAACCGAACTCGTTTCGTGTTTATTGCGGCACAAAACCACGGAATTCTAGAGTGGACTACAACACTGCGTTGAAATATTATGTATAAAAGTTTCTTAATTAGATAATTGTATTATTGTTCAAGCCGAAAGTAGCGAAAAATGTAACTGAACAAGTATCGAACTGTTGAGTTGTACGTAGCTGAAGCTGAAACATTTGTCTCCGTAGCTATTTAATAAGTATTAAGTGTCAATAGAAGTAGTAAAAGAAGTTGAGAAAAGAAAATTTTAATAGAAAAAAATGGGCGCAGGTTTGAATGGGGGCTACCATTTAAAGTAGGGTTATTCATGTTCATTTAATACTAGTTATTTGAAGAGAAAAAGGGAGAGTCTAATTATCCAAACTTGAAATCTCTATCTCTTATAATCACCAAAATCTGTTCGTCTAGTCTTCCGAAGTTGATCAAGCATATATATATATATATATATATATATATATATATATATATATATATATATATATATATATATATATATATATATATATATATATATATATATATATATATATATATCGTAGGATTTGCCACGTCACCTTCTTAAACTTAATATATCCGTTTACACTATGGGTACAGTGTATAATAATAATAATAATAGTATTGGTCATATAATTGAGCACAACACTGTCGATAAGCAAGTTCTGAAAGTGTTTATTTATAGGAGTATGCAGGTGGCCAAACGGGTGTCAGGATACAAGGACCAACTGTTTATGCACTTGCGTCAATGGGTGTGTGTGTTTTTTGAGTGGGTGTATGGGATAGCTTTCACCTTTTTATGCCTTTGCGTGCCGTATTCTAATTCCGGAAACTCTGAGTGGACATACGTACATAGAATCGATAATAACATAAAAAAAATGATTATGTGTATTTATGCAAGAAGCTAAGAGCGGAAAAAGCTTTTTGCCGCATTTTATCTAGAACGCAGTTCAGTAAAGATGCATATATGCAAGGTTTAATTGAACAATTCGTTTAAGATATTAGCATAAACATTGCAACTCGGTGTGGGTTAAAATTTGCTACACCATGTTTTACCAGATCAAATAGTCTGTATTTTCGAAGTTCCATATATACAACTTTGTTAGGTCTGTTCTTCAACTAGGTGTAACCATCATGAGAACATGTTCCACTCATATAAAACTTTAAAATTTTATGTTTCACGTTCTTAAAGTTTATAAAGTTCCGAAATATACTGCATATGTTAGGTAGGTTTTGTATTCTATTATCAATTGACCAAATATTGCTTCTTTTGTAAGTGGAATGTAGCTATCAGTTTTGACTTCCAAAACCAAAACCTCACAACCGTATGTTAAAATCTAGTATTTTATAGTTGTTTATATAGATTGTTAGTTTTGTGTTACAACATACATAGTAGTAGAGACCTAAATTATTTAAGTTGTGAAAGAAAGCACATGTTTTGTCATTCAACCATTGTTTTAATTGGCAAACTTTTTCGCAGTTTTAGGTGTATAACAGTGCCCTTTAAAAGAGAAAATTAATCGTATTTCAACAACTATTTGACCGATGTTTGTAAAATTAATACTCTATGTTACAATAGGTAATGAGAAGGTTGAGCAATATGTGTCATTTGGAAAAAATTGTCGGTCCCAACCAACTAAGCAACACTGGATTTTTGCCAAGATGAACTACTAATCAATCTAGAACAGCAATGTCCGTCTGTCCGTTCATCGATCTATTTTTCAGAGTTATGGTTAAAACTTGATGCGAATCATAAAATGAAAGGAAAAAGGCATAGACGAGCGTACTGCGCCTATATTTAGACATAGATCAAATGCTAATTTAGTCCTGGTGTTACGGGGGAGACGTTTTTCCCTCTCATCAATAAGTGGCGGCCTGCCACGAAGCACAATATTCTCCCTGAGCGAGTTTATTGACTGTTCCACCGCATCTTTATGCAATTGAGCCCTACCGGACATATAAATACACTCCTTTATATGATCCTGAGGTACGAATCTAGATACAACTTCTGATGTCATCTCTAATACGAGTTGGAACAGTTCTCGTGAAGGTGCCATAATTATATTGGTGAACGGAGATCATCATCACTACTTCATGCAGAGGGGCTTCGTAAATCATTTGGCCGTGACCATTCAATAGCTTTATAGGTTGTAATGATAGTCTCTCTGTCCTTGCCCCAAGAACACCCAGCAAGACTTGAGGGTATGAGCTGATCATCTGAATAGGGAATATAAATTTGTACCGAGTATAGTAGGGTAGTGAACTGTTGTAATACTCAAACCCCCAACAAAGTCATCTAGTTCCATCCAAAACGCCTTGTCCGGGAGGTCGAGATGGAAGCCGACGACTTGTGGGTTGATAGCTTGAGATTGCACGATGTCAAGTCAAGTTGTGTGGTATATGTAAAAAAAACCTTTGCCCGGCTATGCGGCCTTGAAAAGAGACCAAATTCTGTGCGTGTCATTCATAAAATTTAATAAACTCGAACTACGTATAGTCACAGAGAAGTTTGAAGACTCTAGTTTTTATAGTTGCCGGGATCCATACGGACATGGCTAAATCGACTCTGTTTTCGATGCTGATAAAGACTCGTCTCTGTTTTCGACGCCTCCTACTCTTTGGTATATACTTTCGTACAGACTTACTATTCGCTTATCCAGGCACGTCGAGGGTTGGATGCAAATAAAGATGGTAAGTTACCCCGGACACCGGATTTTTAAGGATTTTCGCTTAATGGCGCTGCTTTTGTTCCTTTAGATACAGAGTATAATTATCTAACGAACAAATACAATCTACTCATGCCATTTATTTGTATTTAAAGCTCTATACCTCTAAAATAAACACCCTTGATGTAGTTGCAACAGTTTTTATTTCATAGTAATTTGATTTAATACAATTAGACACGAGTACTTTAAAATGCAAAATTACGCACTGAGATCGCAAATGAATGCAAAAAATAGAAAATTGGCATAAAATAATTTCAACATTTGTCGAGGTTAATAAACTCAAACATAAAAAAAAACAAAAAAACGGAACATTAAACAAAAAACGGAACATTAAACAAAAAACAACAACAAAGCAAAAGACAAAAGAGTTCGGCATGACAACTCACACACATACACACACACAACACACTCAAGCATGCATATAAAAATAGCGATGCATAGAGAATGCAGTAAAACAAGAACAAACACACATACACAGATTAATACATATGCACATATAAGCAAAAGAAATCAGCTAACATCGCATAATGACTAACTAAATGCGATATTAATTATTAATTTCACAATATTTGTTAAATTAATTACTTTTTAAAACAAATTGCTAACAAAAATTTAACACACATACATATGTATATATGTAAATATATAGAGAAAGAATGGCGGGAGAGAGCGCATCGCAGAGAAGAGAGTGAAGTGCAATGGAATGCAAACTGTTTGTTGTTGTTATTTTTTTTTTTCTATTTTGCTGCAGTGATTTGCGTTTCATGTTTTATTCAATTTTTTTAACTTAAAATGTTTCAATTAAATTATCTGAATAACAAAATCTTTAAAAGACTTTAATTATACTTTGTTTTTTTATTATTAACTTACAACTTTTCAAAGCACTTTTATTTATTTATTTACTGCACTTTAATATGGAGGGCGGATTTATTTTATTATGAAATGAGCGCGAGAGCGAGAGAGCAGACGAATCTGTGTTGCGTTCCGTTGACTGCCGCTTCGTTTATAAACAAACGAAATGAATTGCACACAACCTGCCTGAAGTTTTCGCTTCGTAGAGTTGCCATGTTTTGTGTCAGTGGCATGTCATGTATGCATGTCATGTGCCATGCGGCTTGCATGAGTGCGAGAGAGATAGATTGCAGCGGTGTGTATTTTGTCTATATAGGATATGTTTTTTTAGAGATTACATTTGCTGACGGGCATTAAACTCAGTTTGGTTTGTCATTTTATCATTTAAATTGATACATGCGACTTATATCGATTTCTAATTCTTTTAAAAATAAAAATATGTTTTCATTCACAAAGCCACCCTGTACAATACAAATAAGAGTGAAACGCCCTGTGTCTTGAACGGCAAATTAAGTACACCATGTGCGAAGTAGTAGACTAGTCGATAACCTGCGAGTATATTAAACGATTTTTCGATAACAATGAAATGACCGTTATATATTTCAAATATTTGAATAAATAATACTCATAGGAGATTAAAGCATTTATTTAACAATTTATACATTTATTTATTAAATAAGCAAATTATAAAAATATTTTTTCAGCAACCAGAAACTATTTATATAAACTAGTGTCGCTCATTGACCATTTTCGCCTATCGCATATTTTTCATTGCGGTATTCTAACGGTATGAAAAAAAAACGAGTTCATTCTGCTCAAACGCAAAGCAATGAAATGCGCGCCAAATATCAAGCAATAGCAATATTAAATTTGAACACGTGGTAAAAATAAAGTATGACGTACACACAAAATAATATTCACACACGATTCATGGGCAATTTAAGCACCTGAAGATGGACTCTCAAGAACTTCATAGCAATTCTCTTTGGTGGCACGGCTCTTTCATTAGCAGACCAAATTATTACAAATTATCCAAATAGACTATCTGCATTCAACGTGCAACGACACTGCCTTAAAATATGTACTGTGATTATTGCTTGTACTGGTCCTTTATTCCTTCTCAAGCCCCTCAGTTGGACGGCATGTGAACATCGGTAAAGAAAAGTTACAAAAAAAAAAAAAAAATACTACTGCAAAAAGATGGTGGTATTCAAAAGGCTCTCGTTTGCAGAATTTACAATGCCACTAAGCCGGATAGAAGCCATACTGCACTTCTGGCCTATGTCTCCAATTAGTAATAATCCCGATGAAATGTTGGCTATAACTTTAGATAATTTTGTTTCCTGAAGTGTCACTTCTTTTAATACCAGATTATCCACAAAATGATTAACTATCTATAAAACGCTGAAAGGACGATTACTTATCCCAACTTCACAAGAAATACAAATAACAAGAACCTTAAAGAGACATGTATATTAACTGCCTAGTTATTATAAACGAAGATTTCTTGTCTCAAACGAAGTGGCATCTTGGTTGCATCGAGTACACGAATATTCGATCAGCAGAGTTAAACACACAGTCTGGTATTATTACATGAGCAATTGTTAAGCTCCAATTATTAATAGTTTGGTTGTGTAAAGCCTCAACAATCTTCACTCACAACGAAAAACCACACACATGCACATAGTTTATATGAAAACCATTTTGCTCCTTTCTCGCTCTCTCTCTGGCCAACAAAGTGTTGGTGTTCTACAACGAGAAACTACATTTTTTTTTCACTCACCTTCACTCGCAACGCGGAGAGGCATCTAATAAACGCTGATAGAAATATATGTATAAGTTAAAAGTACTTCTTTTTTTTGTTGCGTTCAAGAGATCGTTTTATATTGGCGCCTAAGTATGAAATATTTATTTATAATGATGTAAAAAAAAAAATAACAATAAAAAGCCATAATTCATTTACCATTTATTTATGTCGATCGGTAAGCCGTCTAATAAATATAAATTAACTATAGTTCTTAGTTAGCAGCGATCAAACTGATAAATATTTCTTAGTAAATTTCTCGCTTGCAGCTAAAACATAGTTGCACGAAATGTTTTTGGTTTATCAGATTCGCATAAGAAATACGTTAAATCTGTACAGGTTCTAACACTCATTTTCATTTCAACAGGCAAGGATTTAATTTCAACACAATGTTCATCCGGATTTGGATTATCCTTTGGTTCGTTTTCATGCCATCTTGTATATGGCATTTCCAAACCCGTTAGAATTGAAGAAAATTGTTTACTTTTTGAAAAATCAGTTCCCGAAATCCAGTAGTCCTCTTGTGGTAAATATTTGATTAGTAAATCCATTTCCTCGGAATTTTCAATATTAGCAAGATAGCCATCCAATTGACGACAAAACTGTGCAGCATCAAACCAGTTAAGCTTTTTATTTTCCTCAATGTGGTAAAATTTATCACCGACTTTTACTAATTTCTTTGCATGTGTGGAATAAACATGCAAAGCTGAAATAAATAAATGCATATTTACATACAGTATTTGCTTTATTAACTAATTATGTATTATGAATTTAAGAACTTACACGGACTTCCGGATGTGCGAGATTTATATGAAACGGCAAGTGTTTCGCTAAGCATGAAAATCCAAATAAGTTTTTCATACATTTTAAACTGAAAAGAGAACTTTCAAAGCTGTTTTGATTCGAAAAACTCAAATATAACTGAAGTTGTTTAAAATAAAATTTACTATTAATGTTATTATTGCATATTTTTCATGGCAATTAAAAGCGTTACCAAATTATAAGCGCTTAAAGGGTGTTTCAACAAAGGCTTGAGATTTAGTTTAAAGCTAGCCTACTACTAATACATCTCCTTCTCAACAAACCTCTACACTTAAAATTTATGGTCATTTTTCAGGTATACAAGCTTAACGTAATACTAGAAGGAGTTGTGAGTAATGCAAAACTATATGTGAAGAGTAGAAAAGTCTGAAATAAAATAACCTTGCATTGATTTTTTCCTATTGCAGTTAACTATAAACCAGTTGTGTATCATAATGTGCATCAATTAAAATCGCAATATAATTTGAGCATAAACTGTTTGTGAATTCTAAGTTTTAGATTTGATCGAATAGAGTGGGTGAGAAGTGGCATAACATGTAAATACTCGAACTAAACTCTTTTGTTTATAGAACACTTGAAACTTCTTCTTTTGCCTTTTGATTATGTAATTGTTAGACAGTTGTGTGTTTTTTGTATCTCATTTTGGACTTAGAGGCCTCCAGAACTATGAGTTTCTTTTCTATGAAATTGTTAATTTTTCGCTCCTCACTTTGGCCTCTGTGATTCTTAAGCAACTGTTACCAGACATCCATTTAGAAGGATTGGACAGGTTGTCAGTTTCATAATCTTTTTGAGTTGTGTCGATGTTTCCATATGGCACGTTGGACGAATTTAACCTACAATATTTCATTACACTGGTTTTGGACAGTCGTAAGAAACTCATAACTGTAGAAGAAACTCATAACTGTTCGTACAGACGGTAGGCGACTAGAGTAACGTCAAGGATTTCTCTACGGTTTTTTGTTAGAACGGTGGATTCACCATCTGTTACAAATAATAGGATTAGTTGAAAGAAGATAGTTATAAAGTCAATCACCTTGCACATTTATGTCACTGCTACCCCACTGGCTGTGATGGACATTCAAGCCTATCTAATCAGGCATGTATAACGACGTTAACCTGATCGGAGCTGGATTTAGCTCCAGGCTGGCTGCTGACATATCGCCGTGAGGCAAGCATATATCAAGTTGTATCTTAGCTAAAATATAGATTCTAATTTTGCCTTTACTTTTCGCTGCAAGCATCTTGTAATCTGAGGATTTTAGTCTATGTGCTCTGTCCTCAAGAAGAACGATCTCAACTTCGTATTCGGCTAAACGAAGTAGGATAGCTGCTGCTGCCTTAGAATGGTGGATGTTAATCTGTAGAAGTCTTTAGAGCCTTCAACCTCCACAGCGAACTAAACACAGGAAAGCATCTGCTTATAATCGACAGAAGTAGGCGTTGAAAAGTGCACAAATCATAAATCTATATATTCTTGGTCAGCATCAAAAGTTGCTTCGGTACTGCTGTGCCCACCTGTTTGCCCGTCTAAGTTTATAAACACCAGTATCTGAGATAATATAAGAAGTAGGTGAGGTCATCCCAGAAATCGTATTTCCAACTACCGGAGGTTTTCACCAAAGAACAATCGTATCCGAGGCTTCCTCTGTGTCTTCTGTGTAAAAGTTCTTCTACAGTGGCGCGAACCAAGCCCAGCACACCAACCCATAATAAAGGACACTTGACTTCTCACAATTTGCTCACATCGTAACGGATGTTCAGAGAATATCCAGTTGATACGTGTGTTATATGACTTTTGTGAGCTGCTTGGACCTTTTGTGCTTTCGAACCAAAGCAAACAGACTTTGATTAAATGTTGTGTATATTACAACCCGATCAAGCTGTTTGCAAGCTACTCACTATTTGTTTTGGTTGAAATTCATTTGAAACGATTCAACAGAACAAGCTTGTAAAGGCACTGACTAATAAGTCAGTTGGTTTGAAAAAGTTTTTGGCCCGTTCATTTGCTCCATAGCCGACAGCAAACGTTTGAAAGAGGTTTGAACTTAGTCATATTAAGATTAGACAAATTTATTTAAAGCAAAGTTACAAAATTTTGTTATCCAATCGACAAATGGACAGCCATGAACAGACCAATTCGTTTCACCGAGTGTGTATATATTATAGTATAAGTAACGCTTTTATATATTTACCATAACATATGCTTACATAAATGGTGAGGTTTATTTCAAACAATTGCAGTTCTATTTAAGTTTTTCGCACAGTAACAGCTAAGAGTATTACTTTCAGTGTAAAATGTATGAAAAATGTATCTTGATTTTCACACTTGTTGCTGCCTTAGTTAGTACAATATTGGCAATTACATATAAACCAAATAGAATAAAAGACCCAAGTAAGTATCGTACCATAAGCCATAAGGGTATTGCGGGCAACGCAGTGCTGATGAACTAGCCAGGACTGGTGCGCCAACGTCCTTCATAGGTTCGGAGCCTTTTTGCGGACTTAGCTGGTCTAAGTCAAAATCTTTCATAGTAGATCGATTTAAAAGTACTGTCTACCGGTACTTAATACAATATCCTGGTCTACGGCAAAGTACTGTCCCGCGGTACTGAATACAATATCCTGGTCAGTCCTATATACCCAAACAACAACGCGCTTCTCAATAGATCTGACCTGAGGTGGATTTTGGGCTACCTCACCGGCCATTATGCACTGAGATATCACTTAAATAAACTAGGTCTTTCCTCAGAAACAGAGTGCAGACTCTGTCTAGAGTATGACGAAACTAGTTTACATCTGTTTTGCGATTGCCCGGCATTGGCCAGGCTCAGAATTGAGCAAATGAATAGACCCTTTATTACATCTGTTGAGATCAGAAACACCTCGTCTAAGGATATTCTTCGTTACAGGCTGATCGAGCCTGATTCGCAGTGACCACTTGCTTGTCGTACGGCTCTGGCCCAGACACTACGACACGCACTAGTTATGGTTATGGTTAAGTATCGTAGTATATCTGTATAGTTTCAGTAATTAAGCGTTATTTACAAAAAAAGTAAATATTGTAAAACTACTTACTAAATACATATATTTATTGCAGGCGTACATGTATTTTCCAGTCATACAAAGGACTTAATGAAAATCGGTCAAAAATATTATCATGTTGAGCAAGAGCATAAAAGAACTTGGTTTGGTGCTTTAGCGAAGTGTCGTCAATTAGATGGACATCTTGTAAATATCGAAACTTCCGATGAAATGGATTCACTGGTACAATTTATAAAAAAAGATCATTACTGGATTTCGGGAAACGATTTGTACAAACAGGGAGAATTTCTCTCAAGTACAACGGGATTGCCAATGCCATATACTAGATGGCATCCTAACGAACCAAATCACCAGGATAATGCTGAAAAATGTGTTGAAATTAGATACTCTGGAAATTTAATGGCTATGAATGACAGACCCTGTGAAGCTGAATCATTATTCATATGCGAATCTGATAAGCCAAAAATGTTGAGCATAACAGTTTGGTAGGTGTAAGATACATCGAATACCAAATAAATAAAAAGTTAAAAACTGAAAGCCTATAATTTTAATATAGAATACCCAACAAAAATATTCAGTTGTACTGATATAAAAAATAGAATCTTCTGTACTTGAATTGATCCATAGCGGTAGAAAGAGAATGGTCTTTAGTTTAGAAAACTGGAAAATTTACTGAACGTCCTTACGTTCAGTAAGGACGTTCAGGTCTCACCATCTTAACTACTACTACTAACACATCGACTTGCCAAATCACAAGCAAGCCAGTGGTGGACTTGCTTGTGTTGTGCAGTGTTAAGCTCCAGAAGTGAAAACTGAATTGAGAACATCAAAAGAGTCAATAACTGTTTTACTGTAAATTAATGGTTTAAGCTCGATGGTTGAATTGTTGTGAGTTTATGAAAACACATTTTATGTTCATGGTTACTCCTGCTGTTTGAAGATATTAGGCGAGTGATTCAATGAGAGTTGTACGAACGATTCTTCAGTTATGAGACTACTTGAGTTTCTGAAGTCTGAGTTATGCTAAAGAGTGGATTTTTCTTTACATCCACTGTTTGAACTGTTTTGAGCTTAATTCGCATTAAAAGCTGACTGTCTGATAGAATAGCAATCTTACAATTGTCTAAATTATACTATGCCTCTGTCTAAATTATACTATGCACATCTAATTATAGCGCACAGTTCAGCTTGAAATATACTGGTATAACTGCCCAATTACTCGCAGTGGTTTAATCTGGGAAATACGACTACTAGACCAGTTTCTTCTGTCGTCAAAAATCCATACGTATACCACTTGATCGTATATGGTTTTAACGGATATGACTTTTCCGACGTCCAAGTCTTCTTATCGTACCATTTGATAGTGCAGTTCTGATTGTAGACATTCCTCCTTGTCATCTCGTCCCTTTGGCTAGTGTTTCTCCTTGTGTCCATGTAGACAGACGTTTCTGACAGTAGTGAATACCCTAATTTTGTTTATGTACTGTAATAGTTGAAATTTTTAAATAATTGCATGTAGTTTCGTAAAACTTGGGTCTGGAATAGCTTTGTATATCAATTCCATATACAAAATTTGTCTTCTCTGAACCAGTGAAAGAAAAAAATCGTTAATTTTTCTAATTTACAGCATAAATGTAGTTTATTTTTATATTTATTATAATTTTAAATTATATTTAAACATATATATACGAGTACATATGTAGAATTTATCATATATTAATATACACATATTTTTATAAATATTTGCTTTGCTTGTACACACCAATGCACTTTTCAATATATTTTTGAATTTTTTTTGGCATTTGGTAATTTTCTTTGTTTTAATTTAACATCGATTAATAATTATTTATGATTTAATTTAATTTTTTACATAATTTCATATGCATAGCTGATAATTTATTATATAATAAGTATTTTGTTTATAATAGACCTTTGTTTAATTATATATTGTATTGTATATATATATATATATATATATATATATATAGAGAAAAAGAGAAAAATATATATATATATATATATATATATATATATATATATATATATATATATATATATATATATATATATATATATATATATATATATATATATATATATATATATATATATATATATATATATATATATAATATATATATATATATATATATATATATATATATATATATATATATATATATATATATATATATATATATATATATATATATATATATATATATATATATATATTATATTCTTTAAATCATATTTTACTAAACATTAGTTAAGTTAATACACGGGGCTATCGACTATAACAATTAAAACTACATACTAACAAATATTGCATTTCAATCCGTATAAATTTGACTAGTACATTGTTTCATTTCCGGACATTCCGCACCGTTATAATTTACCGTTATCATTTGTTTCCGACATTGGCTTTCGTTGTATTTTACGTTATAATTCTATATATAAGTATGTATATATTTTCTATTTTCTATTTATTTTTCTCTACGCTTACTAATCTCATACATAACATAATGCGACTTGATATTTATACGTTTTTCTCTTCCCTGTTTTGTTGTTGTTGTTGTTGTTGTTGTTTACTGTTAATCAATGTGCTTGCTTAATTAACACCCTTTTGTTTCAACGTTTCATTGCCATTTTGTTTCTCTGCTAACTGTTAATGCAGCGCATGTGCCGCCGAATGCCGCGTTATTTCTTTACACACAGCATTTTCTCTTTCCACTACTACGCGCGTTGCGTTAATAAATTTGCTATCGCAGTAACGGAAGTTGGAGAGCCTTGCCTTGTGTATCAATTTTATCGTTAGAGACATTGTACAAACATGTCATTAATTGATTTCCCAGCATTCCTCACACTCACTTTGCACTTTATTTCAGCGACATGGTGTAGTGTATGGAAACTTATAAAATTCAAGTGCATTAAAAAGATCACGGGTGGTAAATTAAATAAGCATCGTATTGTATCGTATCGTATCGTATCGTATCAGCATCATCGACATCGTCAGGACTAACAACTTTTGAACTATGTATATACGAGTACAGCAACAACAACAACAACAACAACAACAGTGGACGACATCTTTGTGAGTCTCTATTTTTTATAGCGTTAATTGAGCAGATACTACTATATACATACATGAAGTATATTTAATACACTTAATGCATCAATTATACAATATTAAATAAGTTGAAGCTAATAAATTTCAATTGATTTTATGTTGAATTTTTCACTATAACTTATAAATAAAGATACATATGATGTATGTATGTATGTATTACAATACATGCTAAGGGTGTCTCATTCGTCCGTTTCATTTCGCATTTGTGCCTGCTATTGTACAGTTTTATTTTTAGAAGCTTAATTAGTTGAAAAACTTTTTATTTAAGATTTTTATTTAAAATAAGATTTTTGTTTTAAATTTTGATTTTTATAATTTTTATAAATCTATTAACAACTTTTATTTTTTAGTGTTTAATTGCATGTTACAACAATTATGTCTACTTTTAATATTTGTGATATTCTTAAAATAGTTTTGTATATTATGTATGCTCAAACCTTTAAACTATGTACCTATGTACGTATTTTATTCAAAAAATTGCATTATTATTTTTTAAGTAAAGCATTTGGATTTAGCTTAAATTTTCAAGTTTAATAAATACTCGTATATTGTTTGTTAATTTCTTAGGTGTGTTATGTGTTAACCACAGACGTATACGTTCTGGTAAATTTAATAATTGTGTTTGAAATGTATACAATGCAGAAGTCTCGTAACAATACTGAATGAAAGTTAAATTGTTTAAAAAATAGTTGCAAGTCGAATTTAGTATATTAACTGCTTAGTTCTTTAATGAAGAGTTTTTCAACATACAGTTAAATTTTAACTGTCAGTTATTGCACAAAAAACCAAAAGTAAATTGTGTTAACTAGCAGCTTAACGAACAGTTAAACTTTAATGAAACGTTGAAAAGCTTCCACTGAGTACGAGTATTAAACTACTTCAAATTTTAATACACATAATCTGATCTATTTAAAAAAAGTGGCACTCTTGAATAATGTTAATGAAACTTAAAGTTAAATATTGGAACAGGCAAAAAGTTAATAGACTCGATTAAAATGCATATTTCATGGAATGAACTGGGAAAGTCCGAGCTCTACTCTCAACATATACGAAAGTTTGTTAATTATCAAATGTGAGCAATGTTTCTATTACAAATTTAAAGTTTTGTGCAATTAGTGAGTTCTTGTGAAGGAATTTTCATCAAAATTATTTCGATCATCTACCGCTTTAGTTTTCTTCCTCTACTTTCATTTCTTCGAATTATTTTCTGGTTTTTATGCACACTTTGATATCTTAATAACTGAATACTTCGAGATCAGATGCTCAATTTTATTTAAGGATGAAGTCAGTCGGTAGAATAGAATATATGAATGTGCTATGATAGAAGCGACTTTCATGTTACTTCTCTCCAGTCAATTTTTGGTTTCACTGCCTTCAGTCGTAGTGAATTGGGGAAGTATAAAAATATGTGTTCCAAATAACTTTAGATAGAATACAAAAACAGAGTTATCGATAGGCGGTACCTTTTGAAACATCAATTAAACCGAATGATATTCTAAATATTGCTTTGAAATTATTGTTTTTATTCGAAAGAGTACTTAAAAAAAGTAAGTAAAGTAAGTAGGTTAGGTTAGGTTAGGTAAGGATGGCCAGCATAGGCCCCTTGTGATACCATATTTGTTCCTATTTCATCCGCAGCTACTCAGGAAACCACTTTGTCAGTGTCAAGAACCTCGAGATGTGTTTAATCTCTTTTTCTGATATATCAATTAAGTTGTCCAGGGGCGCCCTAATAACGTCAGTCTCTTCCTACTGTGGGCCGGACAATCACATAGCAAGTGCTCGACCGTCTCCTCCTCTTCGGCGTTTCCGCAGCTTCTGCAGAAGTGCCAGGAGTTTAAACCTAGCCTTATGGCATGTCTTCCTATTGTACAGGGGCCTGTGAGGGCTCCCACAATAACAGCTAACTTATCTCTCTTGTACTGAAGAAGTGTTATTGTTAGTAAAGTAAGTAAGTAACTTAAAAATTTTAAGTAGAATTCGAACTCAATTTTCTTGAATCAAGTACAAAACGGCATCGAAATTTTGTACTTGGTTCAAGAATAATCCGCTCTCTCCATACTTTTGCTACCACTATGGATCAATTGATGTACGGAAATCCTGCTTTTTTTTAAATCGGTGTACGGGTTTTACATTTCTTAATTTCTCGGAATTTTTCTGTTTAAGGTGGCTTAAGTATATATACATACATATGTAGAAGAGTTGTCCACATAATGCAGTTTAAAGTTGAAGCATTGTTAAGCAGCAATAAGAGCAGTTTAATATTATTTTGCGCTATGTGAATTGGGAATTTGTATTTTCAGTTTGTCCTGTGATACGTTTTGTACGTAGTACAACATTTCTTCTGCTTTTTAAAGGAAAACATGCTAGAACTAAGAAATCTAGTGAAGCGAATTCGATCTCTGTGAATAAATTCTATTTTATTTTTATTCTCTTGCAACTGTTTTAAAACTTGCAAAACCTGAATCTGGGAATGATTATAGTGGCATTATAGAGTAATCTCTTTTAAACTTAAGTTTAACTAATTAGCTAGAAACAGATAGGTCACATCGCAATGCATTGCATCATTGAGCCATACGAAGTTCCATATTTCTGAACATTATGTTGTATCACGCGTTGCATCCAAAGTTGTTCAACTTTAATTTTTTGAGTTCGTAACCGCATGAAATGCTTTCCGTGAACTAACTCTCTCCAGCTATGGTGTTTCACTGAAATTCTGCTAAATATAAACTACACCTCTAGCTCATTTCTCAAGCGACAAACCATCATCAACCATCATTCAAACACTTAACACTATAATCTATCAAATTGCTACATTCATAGTACACTAAGTAACTCAAACAACACCATAATCCTCCAGCATTTATAAGAATTCCCGAAATGGTTCATCGAAATTATCATTGATATCGGCATAGGATGATGTAGCACCAGTACTAGTGCCATTACCTCCAACACCATTGAGTATCAGAGCAGTTTGTGGTGTTTGTTGTAGCAGCATGGGATTGAGTCCATTAAGTTGCTGTTGCTGCTGCGGTTGCTGTTGCTGCTGCTGCTGTGGCATGAGTGAGTGTGAGAGCTGCTGATGCAGCGATTGCTGGTGAAGATGTGGCGCCGTTGGCTGCTGTTGCTGCTGCTGCTGCTGTGGTGACATATGCAACAACGCCTCATGTTGTATTTGTATTGTTGTTGTTGCGGTGGTCAATGAATTTACATCAACCGCTGCAGCAGCAGCATGCAATGCACAATCATAGCCAACACCATTGGCGGCTGCAACCAATGCATCCTCAAAGCAAATACCATTCGTGCTAACAGCTGTGGCAGCGGCAACAGCTGTCGAGGATATACTAATGCTGGGCAGTACGCCATTAACCGGCGCAACAACACCACCGCCGACACCGCTGACACCGACGCCATTAGTATCACCATTAGTGGCATTCATAATAGCAGCGCCGCTGGCACCACTTAACTCCAATGCGGCCGCCTCCTCATTACGTTTCGAGAGTATAATATGCGTTAGATTGATAATATAGTTTTTGGCCAGCGTTAAGGTTTCGATCTTCGATAGACGTCGTTCCATTTCTACATGCGGTATAACCTCGCGTAACGATTGAAATGCATCATTTAAGCTATGCATGCGCATACGTTCCCGCTCATTGGACTCCAGTCGACGCAGATTACGTTCCTTGGCATTGAGTGCACCTTTGCGGCGGCGATTGGCATTTGCAGCGGCATTTGTTGCATTCGAGCCGGCACTGTTGCCACCGGAACCAGTTGCACCGATGCCGTTGCCGTTGCCATTGAGCCGGCCACGACTGGAGGGACGTGCATTTGTGCTGCTACCGCCGCCATTGCTGCTTGCACCACCGCCGCTTGTATCATCGCTTTGGGAACTTGAATCTGTCATCTCCAGATCGTAAGTATTCGTATTGCTTAGCTGTGTTTGTGTAAGAGCAAAAGAGAGATAGAGAGAGAGAGAGAGAGAGAGAGAGAGAGAGAAAAAAATAGCGTGACATTATATACATAAGCATTATGTCAATATCATAATCTAATGCAACGTAATGGGTCTGAATTGCGTCAATTGTTGTTACGCTGCTGCTTACCTGTGTACGTCGACTTGCTGCACGTCTTATTGGACGTGAGCTGCGCTCTTGTGTTTGTTGCTGTTGTTGCTGTTGATGCAACTGCTGCGGCGATGGCGGCAACTGTTGCTGTTGTTGTCCAACAACAGCAACAGGTGAGTGTATATGTTCTGTGTGCGTATTATTGTTGCTATTGTTATTGTTGTTGTTGCTACTGCTGTAATTATTATTGGCAATATTTTGTTGTTGTTGTTGCTGATGTTGTTGCAATTGTTGTTGCAACTGCATAAAATCATGTGTTCCCATTAGTTCCGTCAACTGTGCTGCATCCATTTTGAGTAATATTTTTTAGTAGTGCTGTAAAATAAAAAGAAAAAATATTAGAAAAATTTTGGAACCAATTTTTGCAAACTGTTAACTAAATTAAAGTGTGTTTTATTTAATAACTTTTAATAGGTAACTTTTAAGAGGTAACTTTTAAGAGGTTCACACATAGTGCGAAATGGCATTTATCGTAGAACCCATAAACTATCGGGTGTACATCGGTCCGTTTTCAAAAGTTGGCTCTGTCTGTTCTCAATGTTTCATAGTAACAGCTGCTTTCGGTAGTTTCAGAGAGGTTAGACATTTGTCGATAATATACAGTTTATATCGTTTTGAGTTTTAGAAAAAAAAACCTTGTTTTTCATTGTGTTGAATATGCCAAATTTTGTATTAACTAAGCGAGATGTTTTAGTTTTCTGCTTGAATTGGAAGAAAAATGCAGCTGAAGCGCATCGAATCCTTGTGGAAGTTTACAATACTCCAACTGATAAACCATGTTGGTAAAGGTTTCGACATTTCAAGAATGGTGATTTCAGCGCTGAAGACAAACCTTACACTGGACAGCAAAAAAAAAAACTTCGAAGACAAAGAATTTTAGGCACTACACGATGAAGATACGAATCAAACGCAAGAGAAGTTTGCCATAATTTCTACAGTTTGCCAAAATACAAAACCAATGTAACATAACTAATTCAAATTGTTGCTTCTGTTTAGTATCAAGCTGCTCTCTTATCTATTATCACATACATCTAAACGGACGGACATGGCTATATCGACTCAGTTTCGGATGTTGCTCAAGATTTACCACGCCTATACATCTGCCTGTTACATACATTCGCACAAACTTATTATACCCTTCTCACTTTTGGTACAGGGTATAATAACTTTGAGGCAATTGCTTCAGTATCCCTTTGGGCTGGATACATTTAACCTCTTTTGTTTCGATCTGAGATGGTACGACTTCACATACGTTAACATTTCCTAAATCAATATTATAACATTTTTCGATCAACGTCATCAGTATTGGTCTTAGGCCTCAAATATCAATTTTAAGCTTTTGAACCTTGGCACTCTCTTTACTTACTGATAACAAGTGCGTATTTTCCCGCTTTGGAATTCCTTTTAATTTGCAGAATATTGATTACTGATAAAGCCTAGGTACACACTCGTATACTATATTAATTTACAAAGAATTGCTTTATTCAAAAAGCGTCTTTAAACAGCATCTACATATATGCTAATTAATATAAATATAAGACATATTTCGAGCACAATTCATTCAGTTTGTTTCAACGCTCTTAAACGAAATGTTGCATATAAAATTTTGTATTATAGTCATATATTTTATAATACTGGATACAGTGTTATCTTCCGAAACTTATAGCATTGAAGAAAGTAAGTTTGCAAAAATATATAAGCTAAAGTACACTTTTTTTGGTTGCATCATAACTTAAAGTCGAAGTTTCTTTAAAATTATAAACAACTGTCTTTCATCGATATTTAAATAGTTTATGAATCGGAAAAATAAGTGGTTGTATGGGGATATATATTTCTATGGGTGTGCCTCATTACATTTTTTATATTGTTTGTATAATCAGTTTGGATTACAAGAAGTCTCCACAGCTAATTTCAGTTCGTGACTACAATAGTTTGCATCGAAACAGCATCTTAGTTCCTGAATTTTCGAATTATACTGATTCGAGGGTTGTCCCTGATGTACCCAAACTGCAACACTAAATTTGTATATGACAGCCATTGAATGCAGACATGAAAGGCAGACAGACGAACATGAATCAGGTTGGTGCAGAAATTGACCTCAAATGTAATGGTGTAATAACTTCGAAGTAGTGTTTGACGTTTTTTAACGTCAATATTGAACGATCGCCAGTATATTACGATATTTTTCTTTGCATTGATGAAAAATTAGAAAATAGATCTTTCTGAAGTACATTCTGAATATTACTAATTAAATAATTCATTTATTTTTCAGGACACTGCTGTCCACCACGCTTTTCGCAACTGGCTGATAAATGCTACTTTATTGAGGGCAATCATAAAGTTTGTTTTGAAAACATTTTATATATCTACAATTGATTTATGTCTTATTATTTCAAATATCACAGCACAATTGGTTTACCGCAGCACATCTTTGTCGTCTTCGTGATGCACAACTTGTCAGTATCGAAGATGCATTTAAAATGCAAATGCTTAATGAGCATCTAGTCCAAAAGGGTTTTTTACATAGGGACACTTTTTGGACATCGGGCAATGATTTATCAACGGAGGGGCAATACTATTGGCTTGGAACTGGAAGCCGTATGAATTATACCAAATGGAATTCTGGCGAACCAAACAATACAAATGGCAATGAAAATTGTGTGAGCTTGTTAATGGTACACGATGTAATCTACATGAATGATTGGTTTTGCAAAGATCGAGAGGCTTTTTATATTTGCGAAAAGAAATTACTTTCTGTAAATTAAATATAATAAATAAAAAAATAATGTAATACTAAAAATATGTGTTGTTTATTTTAGCGCCTTGAGTACTATTTAGATCAACAGTCGAAATTATATAAAAAGAAAGAATGTAGCAGTCTAATGTGCCTTGAAGTTTAAATACGGGTCTTTATTAGAACTATAAATTTGTATGGGTATCAGTGGCGTAGATAGCTTTTTGTTATGGATAGATGATTAGATTTTTACAAATTTCATATTGAGGAGCAAAAAAAAGAGTTCGTGTTTATTTTTTGATTGCCTAAACGCCCTTTGTTCTGCTTTAAAGCGAATTTTTGACTTTGCATAATACATATGTGTAAAAGTTAAACACAAATTTTATTCTATCCTCTTCACTATTTACCGTTAAATGTATTATCTATACCGCTGATGACCAATAACTCATGACCACATGATCACAACGTTTTTCTAGTGAAAAAAGTTACTTCCGTTATAACAAGATCTGATAAGTTTTCATTCTACTGAAGTTTTCTAACAAGTAGACACTAGTCTAACAATAGAGCACTTCCCTGCATTTCAGACTTATACCGCTCAGCTTTGGACACATCAGGTTCGGTATCTTGTACTTTCTTCTACTTTCTGTTTTATTAGGATTAATTAATAATTCAAATTGTTGTTTCTGTTTAGAATCATGCTGCTCTCTTGCTTTTATAGTTCCTGAGACCTATTGTATACTCGTATATCCAGACGGACGGACATGGCTAAATCGACTCAGTTTCCGATGCTGTTGAAGAACATACATACTTTATGGGATCTACCACGCCTACTTCTGCCTGTTATATACATTCGCACAAACTTATTATACGCTTGTCCCTTTGGATACATGGTACAACAACTTTGGGGCAATTGCTTCAGTATCCCTTTGGGCTGAATACATCTGAATACATACACTTTTATTTCGATCTGAGATGGTACGACTAAACATACGTTAACATTTCCTGAGTCAATGTTGTAACATTTCTCGATCAACCTCATCAGTATTAGATGAATTGGGATCTAGTTACTTGCGTGGACAGTGACATAGTCTTCCAATTTAAATTTTAACCTTTTGAACCTTGGCACCGTCTTTCATTGATGTTTTTTGTTAGATCGTGTAATTTTAGAACAGCCTTTGAAAATTCCTATGCTGTATTTACTGGCAAATAATTTAAAAAGCGAAAGTAGTTGTAAGCCTTTGTTATACATGGTGTATCAAAAGAAAGTTCACATTTAAAAAATCGATAAAAAAAAGTAAGTAGTTTATTGAAAAAATGTCTATTACATATTAAAATACACACTTTGGGAATTTATTTCTTAAAAACGATATTGTCAAAATGCAAATCGTTGGGTTCGCGGCATTCATTTAATAGAGCATTGAAAATTTCCTATGACGGCTCTGCAGGTATTCACCGTGATGGCAGCCATTTCGTGACGGATATTTTCTTTTAATTGTGCCAGTGAAGTCGGTTTGTTGCCGTAAACTTTAGATTTGACGTAACACCACAGGAAAAAGTCCATAGGGGTTAAATCGGGACTTCGTGGAGGACAATTTATGTCACCTCTCCTGGAGATCAATTTGCCAGGAAAAATTTCATGAACCTGTTGGACGTGTGTGAAGTTGCTCCGTCCTGCTGGAACCATGTTCTTTGGTTATAACCAGGAAAGTTTTGCAGTTCAGGGACGAAGAAGTCGTCTAACATCTCCGCATAACGCTCTCAATGCGTCCCCTTTCATCTTTAAAAAAGTAAAGGCCGATAATTCCTCGCGCCGACATCGCAGCCCATACGGTCACTTTAGGCGAATGTAGGGGTATCTGATGTTTGTGTTTTCGATTGGTTGCACTCCAGTAGCGGCAATTTTGTTTTTTTACATGGCCATTAAGATGGAAATGGGCTTCATCCGAAAACAAGATGTTGGTAACCGTTGGAAAGAGCTAAATCATCTGGTTTATGAATTCAAGCTTTTGCCCAGCATCCTGAGGCTTTAATTCTTGCTCCAACTGAATTTTGTAGGGGTGCAACTTTAAATCTTTGTGTAAAATGCGGAACAATGATGCTCTATGCACGTTTAAAGCAACAGCACGCTTCCGAATCGAAAGGTCCGGTTTGTCACGAACAGACTACGTTTTCGAACGTTCTCGAAGACCTTGCACGCCCGGATTTTGATTTTTCCAGCGTTGAACCGGTCTCTTAAAGCTTCTCGACCCATTTTCCAATGAGTCGATGGCTTGGCGCATCATTTAAATGACGAACATATCGAATACTGCAGAATTTTCTATGCGCTAAAGTTGCCGAATTACCGTTTTTGTAAAACTCACGTAAGCACAACGCACGGTCCGCTCCCGAGAAACGCTCCATAACGACTAAATTCCCAAAAGCTAGGCTACCGATTGATATACCCCAAATCAAATGTGAACTTTCTTTTAAGACACCCAGTATGTATAAAGTTTTCACAATAAGGTTTATTTCAGGTCACTAATACTTACTGATAATTCCTTTTAATTTGTATAGTATGTACATATTTATTACTGATAAAGCCTATATAAAGCATCTATATAATATTTAAAATGCAATTTAATATAAATATAAGACATACATATTTCGAGCACAATTCAGTCATTCTGTTGCAACGCTCTTCAACGAAATGTTGCGTATAAAACTTTTTAGTATAGTCATATATTTTTTAATACTGGATACAGTGGTATCTTCCGAAGCTAATAGCATTGAGGAAAGTAAGTTTGCAAAAATATATAAGCTAAAGAACACTTTATTGGTTGCATCATAACTTCAGAACCGAGTAGTATAACGAAATGTTGTTTGAAGTCGAAGTTTCTTTAAAATTATAAATTTGTTTCATTTTCCACATAGTTTTCGGAATTTCTCAATTAATATTTTCAAATTAAATTTTTCCCGAGGTTGTTAAAACTGTCTGTCCTCGAGATTTAAATAGTTAGTTTATGAATTAAAATGAATTTGCGCACAAAATCGGAACAATAAATGGTTGTATGGGGACTATATATTTCAATAGGTGTGGCTCATTACATTTTTTATAATGTTTGTATAATCAGTTTGGATTACAAGAAGTCTTCATAGCTAATTTCAGTTCGTGACTAGAATAGTTTGCATCGAAACAGCATCTTAGTTCCTGAATTTTCGAATTATACTGATTCGAGGGTTGTCCCTGATGTACCCAAACTGCAACACTAAATTTGTATATGACAGCCATTGAATGCAGACATGAAAGGCAGACAGACGAACATGAATCAGGTTGGTGCAGAAATTGACCTCAAACGTAATGGTGTAATAACTTCGAAGTAGTGTTTGACGTTTTTTAACGTCAATATTGAACGATCGCCAGTATATTACGATATTTTTCTTTGCATTGATGAAAAATTAGAAAATAGATCTTTCTGAAGTACATTCTGAATATTACTAATTAAATAATTCATTTATTTTTCAGGACACTGCTGTCCACCACGCTTTTCGCAACTGGCTGATAAATGCTACTTTATTGATACCAAGCAATGGGTTTGTTTTGAAAACATTTACTATATTTATTTTAAATTGTGAACTATATCAATTCATATAATTTACAGTACAATTGGTTTACCGCAGCACATCTTTGTCGTCAACGTGATGCTCATCTTGTTAGTATTGAAGATGCATCTGAAATGAAAATGCTTAATGAGCATCTGGTCCAAAATGGGTTTTTATATAAGGATGCTTTTTGGACATCGGGCAATGATTTATCAACGGAGGGGCAATACTATTGGCTTGGAACTGGAAACCGTATGAATTATACGAAATGGAAACGTGGAGAACCAGACAATATAAATGACAATGAAAATTGCGTGGGCTTGTTAATGATACAGGATGTAATCTACATGTATGACTGGAATTGCAAAGAGCGAGGCGCCTTTTTTATTTGTGAAAAGAAATTACTTTCTGTAAATTGAATATGATAAATAAGAAAATATTGTAAAATTTGAACAGCTTAAAATTCATCATTTATTCAAAATTACAAGAACGCCGTACATATATATAAGTAAGGGTCTTAATACAGCGGTATATAAACTATTCTTCGAGAAAACTCCCATTTCTTTCTTATTGCTTTTTTTTCATAAAAGAAAAAAAGAAAAACGCAAATGTGGTTTTTCTCACTCGCTCTGATGAGTTTTCGTTCCACTGAAGTTTTCTAGCAAGTAGGCTTTAGTCTAGCAATATTGTGAATTGTATTTCCCCGTAATTTAGAGTTATACCGCGCAGTTTTGAGCATATCAGTTTTTGGTATCTTGTATTTTCTTATAAAGTGTCAAATCACTGATTTATTAAGGTTCACTCTCAAACCACAGAAGTTTGACCAACTTCAGAGTGCTTTGAGTAACATACACAATAATTGAATAGCTCTCCTCCCCCATGCATCTTAGCATCTTGAAGAGGGGAGAGATCTACTTTTATGGATCTCAAAAGTCAATAAACTATTGAGAAGCATGGCAGATACAAGCCTTAAGGTAATCACCTTCGTAGATGACGTAGCTCTCATCATAAACGGAAAGTGTCTACAGCAACCTAATGCAAACGGATCTAGTGAAACTATTGTCATTAGCAATCGACTGCATACACTTTGGCAATAGTATTAGACTTTATTTTTAACTTCTTTGAGTGAACACATCAAACCAACCAACAAACTAACCAACTTAATGACAGCAAACAATCGTTGACTTTTCTTGTTTGCGGCTGTTCCAATGCGACATTTCAATGCACTCGAACCAATATTATATACATACATGCATACAAGTATATACTCTTGTCCTTAACAATAAAAAAAATAGTATAATTTAAGTACTGCTGCGAATGCATTGGCCGTGTACTTAGTTCCACGGCTTTGATATGAGAGTTCCACTGTTTATTCCCATTGGTTTGCTGCCATAGCAATAGTTGACCGCGCGGAAATCATGTAATATGAAACGCGTATTTTATATTTTCCATTTTCTTGTATTGTAGTGCTGTTTAATTTTTTTTTTTGTTTTTTTTTTCTTCTCACCTACACTTTTTAATACACTTCACATTAAGTATAAAAGTAGTTAAATCAGTTTGGCTGACTGTTTGATGTAAACAAAATGACAAAAAGCTTACAAAAAAGTATAAAATTTTCATAAGATCGTTAAGATGTGTGAATTCAGCACAGTCCGTCTGTCTGCACACACGTCTGTCTGTATATTCTAGGCCCAACTACAATAGTTTTACAGTTTTGAATGTATTAAACATAAATTTGGTATGGTAACTTCTTTTTCTTGTAACTCCAAAATACTGCGTAGTAAATTGATGATCGCTTAACGGGTTGGTAATCGTAACAAATGCAAGTTCGTACAATGGAAATAGTAACAAATCAATAGAAAAATTTTATGACTTTTTGTTGTCGGTTGTACGACGAGTCAAATTTGTTTATTGAAAGCTAGTAAAATTCAAATTTCCAAACCAAAATTCAAAATTTGGAACGTAGTTTTATGGAACGTAGTTGCACCTTAGAGTAGGGTTGGCACGTTCATTTTATACACTTTGTCTGAAAATGGAAAAGAAGAGTCTATAAATAATAAAGTTGGAAGTTTCTATACTTTATATTTTTTTTTGATCTCCACGCTCATACATACGCACAGTGGTCGGAAAATCGTAAAAGCTGGGCGAAAGTCAAAAAATAAAAGTTGGCCAATGGAAACTTTTTTTAATAAGATTTATTTGAAAAATGTTCTTCGATTAATATTTGGCTGCCAATATGTTGCTATAAATCCTTATAGCCCTAAAAACTTAATGCAAATTACAATAATTTATATGGATTCTATTTAAAAAAGTATACAGAATGCATTAGAGTCTCCGAAGTCTCCTAAAGTATTGAAATTTATACACTTATATAATGATTTATAATGATTTACAGCGAACTTTGTACTCCTAATATGAAATTTAGATATGAATTTTTACACAGGCTCAAGATCAATTTTACATTGAGATATGTCAGTTTCTTTTTTTGTCAAAATAGTTATAAATAATATAGTTAGAAGGGAAATGCGTTTCAACTTCGATGCATAGAAATATATGTATATAATACAAAGTGTGCTTTTCCAGAGTAGCAGGATATTCATAGGTAGCAAAAAATGCAATGTCACACCCAGCGGCATGAAACAATTGTCTCCGTAGCTTAACATTCTTTGTGAATAAAAAGTTGTTGTTAATATTCTCTCTTCCCATTAAATACAAAAGAGACCTATAGTCGATTTGTTCGACTAAATATTCCAAATAATGCTCTCTATGAACTATATTACAAAGTAAGCTAAGCTGTTAAACTGCGATAAACTGAGATCGTGGAAAAAAAAAACAAATTGTGTTGCAAAATAGTCTATTAATACGTGTAACTTATCCAAATAAATGCAGTATCATAATCAGCGCTCACAGAAACTCCTAAATACTGTGTTTTTTAATTTTATCCATGAGCACGATCTTAAAAACATAAAAAAATACTGAGTTTCAAAGAGATTGTGTGACTTTTTAGTGAGTTATTGAAATAATTCCGTCATTTATTTATAAGAATTATTTATAAGAACGAGCAAAAAAAAATAAATAAACTAAATACCAAGTTTCAAAGGGATTGAGTGACATTTATCTAAAATATTTCACCGTTTTGGGTCCGCCATTTTTAGTTTTGCCCCACTGAATTCTATAAGATACACAAAGTTTGAATGATTATTTTTTTAAAATTTGTTAACCATATTGGTTCCGCTATTTTTAATTTTGAAAATATATATCGTAATCCGGGACTTCAATAACTCCTAAATACCGAGTCTTAAAACGATTGGTTGAGCTATTACAAAACTAGTCCATCATTTTGAAAGACTAATTTTTAATTTAAAAAAATTTTGTATCGTAATCAGCTACTCTAAAAAACAAATAAACTGTTTTTCCATATTGTATTTCCATATTGCATTTTAAATTTGAAAAATACTAATTCTGCATCGTAATCAGCTACTTCAAAACCTATTAAATACTGGCTTTCCAAATTTTTCTGCCATTTTGAATTTTGAAAATCTGAACTCTGTATTCGTGTTTCACAAAGATGTAGAGACTTTTTCCATATTTTGGGTTCGCAGATTTGAAATTTAATAGTCGAGTTTTAGAAAGATTGAAAGACAAAAAGTTTTCCAACATATTAAAACCGTCAATTTGAAAATTTGAATTCTCTAATACCGAGTTTTAAGAAAGATTGGGTTGCTTTTTTCCAAAATTTATTCACCATTTTAAGTTTGCTATTTTGTTTTCGAAAATTTTGGCAGAGAACTAATAATTAGTGACCCCAAAACCCGTTGGATTTTTGAAATTTCGTTTGTGGTTTGGGCCCACAGACAGACGGACTTGTCTATATTGACTCAACTTTTCCATATATTGTTACAAGTTGTTTGCGAAGCGTATTAAAGATTCGTTAGCACCGTAATATGAAGTTTTATTTCTTTTATTTATATTTTTCTTATTTCTTCTTCTCTCTATTTAACAAAACAATGTCGCTATTATTTAACAGCGTGTTTTGCAAGCATCCTTTTGCTTTTTAGTTACGCTTTTCTTTAAGAAATATTCTAGAAATGATGGCAAAAGGAAAACATTTCAACACATTTGCTGCTGTTGTGCATTTTAAGGTTTTATTGTTGAGCATACGACTTGTTCTACGGCATAGAAATAAGGTTATAGGGTTACATTATGCTTTAGGTACTTTGGCCTTTCAAGTTGCAATGACACTTTTTAGATAAACCATATACATACACACCACCACGACACGCTTTTAATGTCTCAATGTTGAATGTCATATTGCACTGGTAAGCTCTTAAACGCTCATTAAACGCTTGCAACAGACATATGCGACGACTATCTTACACATCTTTAGGTTCGCTTATATAAATGCCATAAATGTACTCACTTAGTAGTATGTAGGTATTTATTATATTTCGTCGGATATTGTTATCCATTGATGGAATGAACAGACATCTTTTGTTTAAGTTTTCGGTTACAGTTCAATGAAATGCATGCAACAAGTTGTTCTTCTTAGGAAAAAACGTTGGCGCCATATCTTTCTTCTCTATATTTTTGTAGTGGTTGAGAGTGGTTGAGATTTTGCTGTTGTTGACACTGAAAATGCATCTTTGTTTCGTAATGGCTTTTAGAGATGATAACAAACCAACAACAGTAGAGTCTCTCAGTCGGTCCATGACAGCGAGCGACCGACAGCACCTGTGGCTGTCTAATATTTATTATGCACTCAACAAAGTAAGTAGCAGGTATTTCTGTTCTTATGTACAGAAAGGAGAATGGATTGCAGATGTATAAATTTAAGTAGCGTTTTCATGTAGCGATATTATCAAATTCAACACTATAATTAGTTTCAATATATGAGTAGTTATACTGTTGTAGTCGACTTGCTAGTAGTTCGTGAGATAGGTCCATTTTACTAAAATTGGTTACGGTGAGTTCAGTGGTGATAGGCTTTTTGCTATGTTAGAGGATGTCTTCAAACAAAATTTTAATTCGAAAGTTTTTTGGCCAAGAATTAGAAATGTTTAACATTTTAGACTGTTTCTCCGAAGATCCTAAGTCGTAGGAGTGATAGTTTCCGAGATATAAAGCCGAAAACATGGATTATTCCAAAAAAGTTTCAAAACACCGGAACTTTTTGGTCTCGTAACGACTGAAATCAGCATTAGCAACTTTATATTTGGCATGCTATGTCAATATCAATAGGAGTTTATAGGATCTTAGGTATGTAACGCTACAAGAAATCTTTCAACTTTGGAGCTTAAATGCTAAGTCAAGTATGGATCGATAAACCAAAAATTTTAGTCGCAATCAAAACATCAGTGAAAAAACTGTGCGCAATATTGGGGAATTGTTTATGAAACTGGGTCTACTGGGGCTTTAGAGTTACACAAAGACTAATCACAGAACCATTTCAGCCATGAAACGGAAAACTACAGAATTTATTTGGGCAAAATAGTCGTGTCATGGAAGTAATTTTCTATAAATAATACTATTGTATGGCATTATATATTTGGAAAAATTTTAATCCGCTTCCTTTTTTTAAAAACACATTACCACACATCTAAATGGAACATCCTTTAGAATGTTTGCCAAGTACTGCTGTTCACTTTGGAATGACATAATAGCAGTAGAAAAGAATGTTAATCATTTAAAAGTAGCTAATTTCCATTTACATTTGTTTGAAACGAGTATTATGACAATAGTGCTCAAAAGTCATTTTAGTTGTAGTTTTTAAACAAGTTTGTTTCTGTTAAGAAACAAGTAAAATCTACTGCCAAATTTTAAGCAATCTGATATCAACAGCAAGCAAACTAGAAGAGAAGTGCTCTCTCGAAATACAAAAATCTATAAAACACTGATAATCCCGATCCTGCTATTTGGGGCAGAAGCGTGGGAAGGGAAGTAGGTTTTGGGAAGTGTACGAATGAAAAGTTCTTCGAAGCAGTTTCTGACCTAATACGGCGACGAGTTTCGGATTCATCCATATGAACCACGAGTTGTATGAGCTATAGGATGAGGACAACATAGTCCAGCGCATAAAATTCTAGCGGGTGCACTGGGCTGGCTATCTTATCAGGATGTACAGTGATGCTCCAGCATAGCAGGTTTACGTTGGAGCATTCCTTAGAAACACTAACCTCTGGGCAACCTCTGCTAACTTGGTATTACCAACAACTAGCACTTCCTACATGAGGCCATGACCGATAAACGGTTGTAGCGCCAAATAAGACAGAAAGTAAATAAGTTAGTTGTGTTCCACCCTAATAAATGTCAAATTGATTACCGAGATTAGTTCACATTGCAAGTGTTTCAATACACTTCAAAGTAATTTTCTCAAAGGAAATGTACATACAAGGACTTTTTAATAACTTTTCACCAGGGTCTTTAGGTTAATAACTTTTAATAACTTTTCACCAGGGTCTTTAGGTTAAAGTGTTTGTAGTTTAGCGCTTAGACTTTAATTTGTAGTCATACGTGCATGAATATCTGTTGTATAACGGCGAAAGTATAAATAAAAGTTTACTTATTTTTACTAGAGTTTTCCTCTTTTTGTATCCTATACAAAAACATATTTGTAACAAAGTTTAGTTGAACTGACAAAATGTGTGTAACATAGCAAATAAAGCGTCGGATGCCCCATAAAGTATATATATTCGTGATCAGTGCGATCAGTCGATATAGCCATGTCCGTCCGTCCGTCTGTCCGTCCGTCCGTCCGAGCAAATATGCTTAATTGTTCCCAAATTTTGCTTTATACAAACTATTTTCTCTTAAAATTTACTTTATTCAAGATAAACCAGCTGAACAAATTTTTTACAAAAAAAAAAAATATGGCATGTACAGAGTATAATATAGTGAAGCTACAGCTATTTATTAGAAGGTAGGTCCAATATTTTAGCTATATCACGAGCCTGGAACGACCAATCGCGATTTTTGGCACATAAAGACAAGGAAATAGTTTTAGGTGGATATATTTCAAAATGAAGACAATAAATTTACTTTTAAAATAGGGAAAATGGAATGCGCTAAGGATTTGCCATGTTTGCACAAAAAAAAAAAACTTCTACGAAGAAAATGAGATACATACGAAGCAAATCTATGTATAGGTTCCAAAATAATCACTTATTAGTATTAAAATTAGACTTTTTGCTGATTTTGAATTAGCACCTTACACAAAGCCTATAAGACCCTCCATTTGTTGTTTTTCCATGCAATTAATTGAAATTATGCGGCGATAAGAAAGTTTTTGTCATGCTATGTAAGGAATCTTCTCAAAGACGAAGAAATCCGCACAATCTTCTCAAAAACGAAAAACTCCTCACAATCAGATTGGTCGTTCCTGACTCGACATATAGTGAAAATAGTAGAGCTACTTTAAATTCATAAAGCGAAAATTTATCCATTTAAAAATTGTTTTTTCGAGTATAGCAGATCAAAATCTATAATAAGAAAAATGCCTTCGAATGCACTTTTTTTCGAATATTTTTATTTTATTATTAAAAAAACCAACTCGAAACTTACTTAATGGATGATATACTAGCAGAAAAGACTTTTTATGGATGATAGTATTCGATATTAAAGAACCAACACTAACACTTTATAAAGAATTTGATACATTTTCTTTTAATGCAATTTGCTTTTGAAAAATATATTTTTAACTATTTTCTTTTCAAGAAAATCATCTCTTGATGGCATTCACTTTGACACTTTTGATAAATCACCAAGAAGCAGTTCCACTTCACTGCACATTTTCAGTTTTATAATCAACATTTTGAATAAAATTAAAATTATAATTTTTTTGTTTTTTTTTTTGTTTTACATTTACAATTTATGCAATTTTTCAATAAACGGAAATATCACCGGAAAACCGACCAAGTAGACAGACCGAATGGTTTTAATACGAAACTTAAACTAAGCGAAACGCTTGCAAACCGGAAATGCGGAAGCGACAACGATGGCCACTTGTGGAATGAATGCCGACGAAGAAACGAATGAGCCGAATATGCCGAATGAGCCGAGCAACAAGTCAAAGTGACTCAAATTCAGATTCGGATTCAAAGGAAAACTGTTGCTTTTCATATAATAACGCACGCAGCTTGTTAGACACACACACAAACACACACACATGTAGATAAAGCTGCACATACACACACACACACACACACACATACAACGTGTAGTCTGTGTAGGCGGGTTGAAAGCAAACCACCCACACATAGACAAACAATTTGACTCGAAGTACGCTCTGCGCATGCCGCAAAGCGAATACTGAATGAGTGAATCGAATGCAAATGAGTACAAAATTGAGTCAAATTTAAGTAAATGTTGCGCTTTTGAGTGATGGTAATCATTATTTGCGAAATACAAGAAGTTATTCGAATAATGAAGTGAGTGAAATTGTCGTCACAAATAAATAAAAATAAAAAAATCTGCTCTATATTAGAAATATATTTCGATTTGTTGTAATGGCGATATAAACGGTGTTCTAAAAATTTCGAATAATCCCCATGTACAAGGTTGGCCTTTTAGGTGTACAATACTAATAACATTAATTTATCATTGAAAACGGCTTTATTGTTTTGCAAAACATTCTCCATGAAGCTCAATACTGTATTGGTTAACTTCAAAAGTAGCTGTAGCAGCTTCTTCAAACGGAACATCGAAATACGTTAACCTCGCAATTTAATTTGATGTGCGAGAAGAAAAAAAAGATGTTATTGTTTGCCAAGTCAGGGCTGTAAGGCGATTGATTCAATGTTTTGAGTGCTCAAAAGCCCTCTTATGTTAACAGATGTGTGAGCGCTTGCAATGTCGTGCTGGGGGATGATCTGTCTTAGGCGGTTGGTTTTCTTCAATTCTTGTGCAATTGTCAAATTATGCGGTATTCAACGCGAACAAATCTTCTTGACAGTCATGTAATATCGAATGCATGCTGGTCCCAAGAACAAAAGTCATTATAAAACATTGCACGAAAATGTTCACGACTTAATTTCATTTTTTGGAGATACATTTTTTGGAGATCTATTTTTAAGTCATTGTAAATAACAAAAATAATGCTCGAACATCAAAATGTTCTGCGTATGTTTATGTACAAATTGTCAAACTATTAAATATAAACATCAGCTGGCACCTTACAACGAGACAACCTCGTACATTCCCAAACATGTGTTTAATTAAGTTAAATTAAAGCCTTTTAAACTACACGAATGTATATTCGAGTATTTAGGACTGAGTATTTGAATGCGGAAAATTGGACCGAGTTTCATATTCAATTCCTGCAAAAGTTTCCTCCTATTCGTATGTTTCATTACCAAAGTATTGCTCTCTTAATATTGTTTCTTGTTTGTGTGGCACAGGAGTTGCCAAATCTGGTGAATACGGTGGTTGTGTGATGACTTTTGTTTCTTGTTTGGCCAAAAACTTCGTCACAATCAAGCTGGTATGTGACGGTGCATTGTCGTCGTGAAAAATCTATGAATTGTCTGCCCACAAATCAGGCCGTTTACGACGAATTGCTTCACGTAGCACCACATCATGGCAATCGAAGAAAACGATCAGCATCACCTCCAATACACGTCTTGTCTTTCTAATGCAAACACGACGATTTTCGAGCACAATTTTCATCACTTTTTTCGATGTTTTTGACATGGTGGCTTCATATAGGCGAATGCTTCGCATAATTATCAAGGGGCGTGTCACGCCCACTTTTCGGATTAATACTTTTTTTTACATCTGCTAAGTTTACAACAACTAAAAAACACCAGCATTACCGAGCAAATGCACCAATAGTGAAGAGTATCAAAGCTTCGCTTTCAACGAAGTCAGCCGCAAGCATCCACAGTTATTTGATGGTTTTTTGTAGGTAAAACTTTTATATTGTTTGAGCGGAATACTTTATATAGCATTCCTAAAACATTAAAAGACTTAAAACTTTCGTTCTACGGAACATAACTTTGGATCACATTTGCAGATTTAGCACGTTGCACTACACTAGAAATGATTGCTAAATTTAGTGACTAATTTTAGTTGTAAGCTATAAGGACTACCAAACAAATGTGTACGATTTTCTATAAATAAAAATATTTCATTTTAATTTTAGCTGTTTTTTTTTTTTGCTTCGTTTTTGTCAAATTTAGCTTGTTTCATAATGCATCAAAAAAAAAAAAGTTTGCTTCCATAACACTAAATACGATTATTTATAGATACAGCTGAATATTCAACAAGCACATGCATTGCCTTCATGGAATTTTTTGCTTTTTTTTCTGTATTCTAAGTATATATGAACAGCTTAAGCCGCAATTGCAACCAACATGAAAAACGCTGGGGGTCTTCAACTTCAACGAGACTAGACAGCAACTGATGTTGATAAGAATGATGAACAGGGTGGCTGACATATGTACAGTTTGAAACACATACTCGCACTACTATGTGCTATATAGACTTCTCGTACGCATTGGCTGCTTTTTTGTATTAACATATCATTGAATGCTGCATACACATACACACACACACACACCCGCACTCACACAGCACACCACGTGCTATTTACAAAACTCCAAAATTATTAAAGTATAAGCACTGCAAAAGGGGCTGATTAGAGGCATTGACGTCTAACTATTCAAATAAATAAATTATAGCAAAAAATGAACTGACTGAATGGATGGATGGCTGACTAGCTGACTGACTGGCTTTAATTATCATCAAATGTTGATTATTACCAACTTTATCATTATCATCGTCATAGTTAAAGGTTTTTCTGTATACTTGTACAATTTATTCTATACAAAATAGAATATAGACACATTTACTCCTTATCACATATCCTTATCGAAGCTTATCATTAGAGTGTGATAAGTAAAGTTGTGAGAAAAATACAAAAAAAAAGTTAGTATACTGGTATGTATAAAAATAAATATGCCAACTGTTTTTTTTTTTGTACACTTTTATACATATGTCTATTGTACACGAAGGAGTTAACAAAAGTATGGTAAGTTGCTGTCCTTTGGAAACACTGTGCTAGTTCAAAAATTATAATAAAACGTATCATCCAGAGCAAAACCAAATTTACTCTCTCAGCTGCTCTCAACTTATTCGGCTTTGACATGGAGGAATAATATAAAGTTATAAGTAAAAAAATACATTAAAAATGCAATACTAACACAATAAATTTATCTATCTACTCAAGTCGTTCTCATTTTCGACGTAGATCAAGCCAGTTTCTTCTAATCAATAAATTTCACTGTGCGAATGCTGTCAGAAGAATTAAATTCATCTTACTGTACACTCTACAAAATATCCACTGAAGATTTGGGTAAATGATAGGTGTGTGCGCGTTTTGTTAAACATCAGTTAAATGATGATCAAAAAATCGCTCGTGTAGTCAGTGAATTTTTGATGAAAAAACATATTTATCTCATTGGCCACCCTCCGTATTCGCCTGATCAATCACAGTGCGATTATTTTCACTTCTCAAAAATAAAACTTACAATGAAAGAAGCTTTTTACGATGACATTCCAGTCATACAAGCAGCTGCAGTTTAATAGAGAACTGGACTCATGAGAGCGCAACGTCAATCTCTTTTCATTTGCGACTAGCTGGTAGCCGGCGCGTAGCTGCCCTTCCCCTTGACACTACCTTCCACTGTCACTCCTTCCTCCCGCCCCATCATCACCCTGCCACACCTTCGCCATTCCCCTTGACACTACCTCCAAATCTCCTACCCCTCTTCTTCTGTCCCTTCCACCCATTCTCCAACCACCCCTTACGGTGCCCCCCATTCCAATGCCTACTTCCCATACCTCTACTTACTTTACCACCCCTTTTCCCTGCCCTCTTCGATCCCATTAACATGTATACAAAATTTCATTCCTCTATCTTATATGGTACCCAGCGTATTGCTTTACCTTTACCCCTCCTTCCATATGTTCCCTTACCCTATCACCCATTCTAATTCCCAAGTCTCTGTTCTACCCCTTTCCCAACACTCCTCTCCCCCCATTTCCCACCTCCTTTTCCTTTTTAAAAGTAACCCGGCGTGTTGCTGCCCTTTCTCCTACCAACCCCAACGAGACGATCTTGATATGTCCGTCAGTCTGAAATGTTTATTATGTTGATGTGTCCTTTGCAAACCAACTTACCAAAATTCGGTTAGCTCCCTCGTATACGTATAAACATAAATATTTCAACTTTTAGACGCATGTTGGCAATTAGTGCGCTGATTTTCGTAAGGACATTTAATTAGATTTCATAAATTGGCATAAATAATTCACTAATTTCATCATTTTTCAAACTCCTATTTCAATTTTTAGTGCACATTAACCACAAATGCAAATTGACAGTTTATATTTTCCATTTAAAAATAGCAGGAAGTGAAGTGAATTACACGCTCCTGCGTCATTTTATTCGCTAGGACATTATGTAAATTTTTTTCGCGTGTTTAATTTCAGCTGCTCTTGAAGGGTATGGAGTATAGGGATTGCATCTTTGTGTGGGTTAAACTGACGACTTTGCTTTGGCAGAGATGTCTGACATTTGAAGTAAGTCAACTCGACTAAACTATAAGTCGCCAATGAAGTGGCGAGTCCTTTCTGTCTGCCTGTCTGCATTGGCCTGGCTTGCCTTGTGCTTGGTCTAACATATTAAACCGATCATTGTTCTCGACAACTTTACCCGCTTCTTGTTCTACTGCTGTGTAAACAAATAAATATTTTGTAAAATGTATCTATGTATATAAGGGTATCTATATAAGGGTGCTTTTTTAGATGTGTAGAACTTATAATTGAATTGAAATACTAAGATTACATAATTTCAAACTGAAAATAAAGCCATTATTAGTAAGATAATTTTAATTAAATTAAAATTTTCAAGCAGTGAGGGCCGTATGCCAAGTTGTCCAAACTCTAGACTCTTAAGAAAATAAATAAATCGCACGATCTCGGTGGCCAATTGACTGGTCCATTTCGAGAAAAATCTCTTTCACCAAGTAACATTTTAAAGAACTTCTTCAACCAGTTCAAGACTCACCAAATAAATAACATGCTAGGTTGCTAATAAGAGATGACTTGTTAGATGCAACGATAACACGAAGGGAGATAAGAACCATGCTTGCAATGCTTTCACATCAGTATTATTTTTCGACACATAAAAAAGAAGATTTGTACTTACCATCCACTTATAGGGGAATATCATCTCTTCTGCACAATTTGCACATATGATGGGAGTCTCATCGAAAATGCTGAACTTTCTGGAAGATGTTTTAGCACACAAGTGCGACAGTTTGGAATGGAACCGAGGTGTCAAATTATTTTAATAAACCTACTGGGGTTGCTGGAAAAAAATTCGACTGCTGTTGATATTGTCATAACGCCGGAGGAAAGGCATAACTAATAGAAAATGATCGACCGGCTACAAAAATATTGCGACGGGCGGAATCTGAAAGTCAATTTGGCGAGGACTATGGTCATGGTTTAAAGAGTACATGGTGCGACGAAACGATGCATGGTTAATCGAAGTTAGTCGCTCGGATGTATAATTACATCAACCGTAAAATTAACCGAGCGCACCGTAACATTCCCGAACTGAAATACGATTTTCAAAATAAAATTGTAAGCGTTGTTCCGGCGTTCCGCCTAAAATGGCAAACCAAACTTTGCACAAATGGCAGTAGCGTTGCAAGATCTGAGCAATTTATGACAGTTTAATTCGAAACGGAAAATGAAACCTCAAAAAAAACATGCTGTACTATTGTAGATTGTGTTGAACAACACTTGGCATTCATGGCTAATACAGATTTGTTGACTGTTGTTGAAAAAATCTATCGAAGTTATGTACTACACAACCGAATGCTGTAGTCATTTGTCTGCGGTTGCGATTTTGAGTCCAAGAAATAAGACTGTATGTAAAAAGTTGCGCAAAATTAAAATCGTCCGTCAAAGTCAATAAAATGTTTTGTTCGTGCTGCTACTATATTATTAAGTGGCATTGAAAATCATGTGCGGCAATCTCAGCTGAGAGGAGGTGGTATTTATTATGAAATGTGCCATGAACTATGTAAATTTGTATTAGTTGTAAATCTATCTATTATTAGACTACTGTCAAATTTTGAGCAATCTGCATCATTGGTTTCTGTTTCAAATTAGATTTCAGAGATAGACCAGCGAAAAGCAGTTGGATGCCGGAAATTGAACATAAATTTATCGGAGTGTTGTTGGAGTTTAACACCGTGTACGAAATTTGGATCCATTTCACATACACCAGACACCAAACACCAGTTATTCAGATGTAAAGGCACCACAACTTTCTTAATTCTGTCTGTTTGTCTGTCTGTCTGTCTGTCTGTCTGTCTTTCATGTGTGCTTTTCAATATCTATACTTCTACGAACTTAATGACGCAGTTTGCTTTAAATTTGAAAGTAGTCTATTGCTCGCTGGTACTTGTCAGAAACAAGGTTAGGTTAGGTTAGGATGACCAACATGGATAAACCCCACATTATCACTTAGGCCAGCTTAGGCCCCTTGTGATACCATATATGTTTCCTACTTTAACCGCAGCTACTCTGAGAACCACTTTGTCAGTGTCAAGAAAGTCGATATCTGTTTGATCTCTTTTTCCGAAATCTCAGTTAGGTTATCCAGGAAGGGGCGCACTAGTAACGCCAATCTCTTCCTACTATGGGCCAGGAAATGACATAACAATTGGTCTACCGTCTCCTCCTCATCGGCATTTCCGCAGCTTCTGCAGAATTCCCAGGAGTTCAACCCTAGCCTCGCGGCATGTCTCCCTATTGTGCAGTGGCCTGTGAGGGCTCCCACAATAATAGCTATCTGATCTCTTGTGCTGGAGAAGTGTTATTGTTCTTTTGAGGTTGTAATTTGGCCATGTGAGTCTTGAGATTCTGCACGTACCAAGGTTGCATCATCTATTGTTTGCTATACCTATTATCTATGTTGAGATCTGTAGTTTAAAAGTAGCCATGGGTATACCTACTGTGGCCTTCCCTGGAAGGATTTCAGCAGTGGCTAATTTATCCGCTTCACAATTTTTCCTCTATATTTTGGTGACCAGGCACCCAGATGAGATGTATAACGTAGTGTTCGGCAATCTCGTTAAGAGTTTTATGGCACTCCGTTGTGGTTTTGGTGTTTGAGCTGAAGAAGTTCAGCGCTTTCAGGGCAGCTTGACTGTCCGAGAAGATAAACACATTTTCTTATGTGCGTGAGTATAGCCTAAGGAGATGCGTAGCTTCCTGAAAAGCTAGCTTCTCCGCCTGATAAACGCAACAATCTAAAGGATTCTCTAATCCCCAGATCTGGTGAAAATACACCTCCTCCTACACCACCATCCAGCTTAGAGCCGTCAGTAAAACTATTAATAGCATTTTTCCTGTAGTGCGAAAGGTTGTACCGAAGTTAGTGTTTGGTATACAGTAATCCGTATTTGATGGTATATTTCTTTGTAATTATAATATCCTCGAGTGTCCGAAGGAGCTACTATGCCAAGCTGAAGATTCCCTCAGTCTAAAGGCTGTAACTATTGTCCTCTCTCTAGCAATGAGATCAAGTGGGATCAAGTGGAGCAATACGTTTAGTTTGTCCGTCGGTGTGGTACGTAACGCTCCACTAATACATAGTTCTACACTTCTTTGCACCTTATGCATTTTTTTAAGCGTAGATGGCCTTTCTATTGCCGGCCACCATATACATACTCCGTAGAGCAGAATGGGCCTAACTACTGCCGTATATAGCCAGTGGACGATAGATGGAGAGAAACCCCACCTTCTTTCAATGGCTTTTTTACACGCAAAGAGTGCTATATTTGCCTTCTTTATCCGCTCTACCGTGTTTTTATTCCAGTTGGGCTTACTATCCAAGATCACTCCTAGATATTTAGCGCATTCGCTCATAAAGAGGCTAATGTTTTTAAGTTCGGGTAAAGTCAGTTTCGGAATCTTATATTTCCTTAATATAGCACAAGTTCTGTTTTTGTCGGGTTCACACCCAGGCCGCAGCTAGAAGTCCATTTCGAAAGTACCCCCAGTGCGGATTCCATTATGTTACATAGTGTTTACGGGAATTTTCCTCTTATTAATACAACTACGTCATCCGCGTACGCTATTACATTGTAGCCAGCTACCTCCATGAGTTTTAGCAGCTGGTTCATCACTAGCACCCACAGAAGCGGAGAGAGTACACCCTACTCTAAAAAAAAATATTAGAGCTATCGAAACTAAACTTCAGCAAGCAATGAACGAAGCAACCTAGTTCTTATGATAATGGAGATAATGAATTTTTAATCACGTATTGATACCATATATGCGAAATATGCTAGCATACAGTAAACATCAATTTGACAAACTTCAAAACAATGAACTCCAGAAACGATTGCTGACGCCTCCCACACGGAATTCCTGGTAATATGTTCTTGTTGTGTATTACGATAGTATAACATCAAATAAATTGTTTTGTATTAAGTCTCTTATATCGATTACATTGAGAATACCTGGAATAAAATTATAATCACTTAGCTTAATTGATGCAATGAAAAGATGCAATAAAGCACTTACCTTCATTTCCTCGCTTAGTAGGCCTGGAAATATCTATTTCAAGCATTTTAAGAAAGCACATAAACAAAGTTAGCAATTTCGCCTAGCAAGAGGCTGGTGATTTCAAACGGTCTAAAAGAGATTTTTGTGACATCTACGTAGTTGATTTTGGTTGGAATTGAAGTGAAAGAGATTTCTGTGACAGACCAGAATTATTTCTTTTTATTGCAGTTTAATAGAGTATCAAAATTGAGATGCCTCGCCCACTTTTTACAAGCCTCACTCCCACTTTCAACTTTTTACATGAACATTTTGTTATTGCTGTCAATATCACCTTAAAATTTGGCATGGTGGCTTCTTTTGAAGGGACGCTTCACATTTATATCAACGATTGTGAACCCCAATCTCTTGGCGTAGCCCCTATACAAAGTACATTGCCACTTTTGGTTTTTTGTATGGAAAACGTTTTTATTTCGGTCAATATCGACGTGAAAATTGACATGATGGCTTCTTATGGACGGAACATTAAAATCAAGAGGCGTGTCACGCACACTTTTATGGGTAGGCTCCAACAGATCTTCCATAGATATATCCCATTGCTCCATAATAGTTCTGATTTTTATTTAGCACTTTTAACGTTTGCTTTTTTTTTGTACTTGATTCAATATTTAAAAAAAAAAAAGTATACAAAATTCTTCACTAATCATTTTGGGTCCGTAATTTGATTTTCAGAAGCACGTCAGCAACATCAAAACACCATAATTCTAAATATCCTTTGAATATTAATTAACTTTTAAAAAGCTAACTCCGGCCTTTTGGATCCACATTTTTGTTTACTGATGTTTCGACATCAAGTTTTATTCATGGAAGGTGTGGATTTCTGGCTTATTTTCTAAAGAAATAATTGAAAATTACATACTAAAATTTTTAATGGAAATACGTTCTACCCGATTACTGAAATGAGTAATGCTATTCAAACCCACCACTCACTTTGAGACTTTTATAAGTAAACGACTTTTCAAGAGGAAGCAGCTATAATACGGTACGAGGCTTCTTATGAATACATTGGTCGGATTAAGTTTGCAACGAACACTAATAACTTGAGACACATCACGCTAAGCTAACATAAGAGTAGTGATGCTTTAGTATTAGGAGTTTGTCTGAAAGTTTGTTCCTTTAAGAAGACACCAAATATCCCATATAGTATGTATAGTATAATTTCTGACAACTGTTTGTCTCATAGATCCAGACGAACATAACATAAACCGACTCAGTTTTCGATCAATCCTAATTCATTCACTTTCGGGAAGATTTTTCGATTTAACTTGACAATTGTAAAATTTTTCATAATTTTAGTTCTGTCGAATTCATTTTCGCAAAATCTTTCGCAAAAGTGAAAACCGGTATTGGCTAGAAAAACATAATGGAAGTATTGTTTAGAAGTTAGTGTGTATATCAAAGCATCTGTTCATACTTCTTCACCATATTATTAGCTCGATTTATCGTTTCGTTTTTACCATGTTCGTCTGATATCATATAGTCAAGCTCCACGTTTATATTTGATGTACTTCAGCATTTGCCATTTTAATATTTATTAAAGTCAAAGTCATTCTTGAAATTTACTATATGCATCATATATCATTCAAACACTTATCTAATTAGCGTACTTGATTTGTTTGGCATACGAAAGGCTTCGCCAGCGAAACATACAACTCCATCATCAATTTGTTTCTAAAAGAATCCTTACAAACTGAGGAACAATTAAAGTTGTGCTAAGAAAAACAAAAAAAAAATATATATATATATAGATGACGAGAATGACAGCAATGCAGGCAAATAAAGAATCATACTCGTTTAAATTTATCATTCTAGTATTGAGCCAAGAATTCACAACGACAACGACTCCCACACATGAGGAAGTGATATGGTTTAAGAACGCAGTGCATGTTTCCAGAATTTTCTACTACAATATGTGTGTGCGAGCCTCATTATTGTAGTAGGTAGTTGTCACTGCGAAAAGGATAAAAATTACAAAATTTGTACATTTGGTGTAAATGTAAATAGATTGTTTGTGATTAAAGGGATGCTCTTTGTGGTTGGGACTGTATGGCGCCAACAAGCACGATGACAATGACGGCGAGGTTGACGAGGGCACGAGTTAGTTTTATATATTAAACATATACATAAAAATTGTATAAAGTGTGCTGGATAGTGTAATGCACTGTAATGGTGGCTTTATGTGGTCACAAAATTTATATTGGTCGAGCGGCTTTAGCCCTGTCTGTGTCTTCAACTATTTTGCTGTCGCTCAGATTCTTTGCAAGTATTTTTTATTTTTCAAATTTAAGTAGCTAAAATTTGCTAGCGACATTAATTCTGAAGATAAGCTAAGATGGACTGTGGGTACCCTTAAACCGTGCAAAATCCCACGGATTAGACGAAATATTTCTAGCACTACTGTAGAAGGGCACGAACCGGCTTTATATGTTTCTATAAAAATCTTTAGTAGTAACCTGGCACTTGGATACATACCGATCTGCATACGGTAGCCTTTATGCCGAATTCTGGTGAGAAAGAACCCTCTCATTATAAGTTTGTTAACCCGATAACTTTCACCTCATTTATGGTAAACAAATAGGAGAAGCTGAATGCTCGGCAGATGGTAACCTACCTATCCAATAAAAGTATCACCGTAAAAACTGCAAAGGACTGTTTATATCCTATTCTGTGTATTCTGATTGTTGGCGAGCTGTTGAAAATGCTCACAGGCAATAGACTTGAATGCGAAAGCTGCTCAGATGACAGATACTGTTTAGCCGTTGTAATAACAGATAGAGATACGACTATGTTGAGGATAGGTAAAAGTAAGAGTAGCCTCGGCCAAGCACCCGATACTACACAACTTCATATGAAACACGTTTAACAAAGAACTCAGCGAGAAGAAACGACGGAGGAACATAAACCTCAATTATAATAATAAACCGGGGACAATAAACTGGACATTAACAGAAGATGCTGTAGATGCTGAGGTCTTCGAACCTCACTTGAACAACTTTGAACTTTTCGGAAACTAGTCAGTATCTTTCAGGCAGAAATCTATGCCATAAAAAGATGTGGTCACTTCAACATAAGCAGAATATTTCAATATTCTCGGCGAGTTCAACTCTCATCTGAGCATTAAAGTCTTAATCAATTCCAAACTATTGAGATGCCAAAAGTAATTTAATAATTTAGGAAGACTGAATAGAGAGTAACGTTATACTGGGAACCAGGTGAAAAATTAGAGAGAACAAGCGCAACCAGTCGGTATTCTAACTAATATTGCAGGTATTGAAAGTGACAGTTCACGCAGATTCTGTCTAGAGCGTGGAGTCACTCGAATATATTTTGGCTAGTGCAATGTTTAAATACCTGAGGCAGTACTAGCTTACTGGAAGGACTGTGCAAACACTAAATCGGAAGGCTCTTGTGGCCGTTTCTATGTAGATTAGTAGGTTGGATTATGTATTGTAAGTAAGGGTACAATAGACCAAGATCGGTTGCAGTGCCAACTTTGGCGTAGATTTCAATTTTAAAAGCGTTTATAATTCACAGCTAGTTTTAACATGCAACATTATTGCAATTTACGATAGTACTATGTAATACAGATAGTAGTATTCCTCCACTTATCTCAACTGATTTTTTTTTTATTATTCTAACAACTTTTCACATTGTTTTGACACGTTTTATATTTTTATGCCGCTCATTAGCAATGTACTAACTACTTCTACCAATGCTTTTACGTAATAACGATTAATGACAAAAACAAGCGCAATGTCAGCTACAAAACTATTGATTATACCTATATACCATACCCAGTATAAACTCTCGTAATGCCATCAATAACAATTATCTGCGCTGCATGCAAACTATCATCAACAGGTGAGCAAACAGCAACGTTTGCCAGGATATAAAGTGTTAAGTGCAGCAACGCAAGGACTCAAACTCAATGCGCAAAGAAAACGTAATGGAATGACGTCTGTAGATTCCAGTCATGTTTGTGCATTATTTATCACTAAAGATATCCACAAAAAAAAAAAAAAACAAAAAAAAAACAAAAATGATGCTTGATTGAACTTTTGAGTTACTTGTAATATACAAATAATTTAAATGCAAATTTTTTCCACTTCAAAAGTGTAGCATCTACTTTTAAAAAGGTAAAAAGTTTATGTGCACCCACAGCTATCAAAGAAGATTCTTCCTTTTTTTCGTAATAAATCAAGCAAAAAATGCTATACGGCAAAACTTTGATTACATTAACAATGCAAATTAAATAAGTTTATTATAAGTACGATATATCCAATATTAGATGTAAATGAAAGTTTCCCTATATTTTGCTACACCACAAATTAATTAATTAATAAAAAGAACAACAACAAAGATTGTTAATTTTAGGAAGTTTAAATACTCTTCAACGAATGAAGTTCAATTTTAACTTTTCAGATTCGTCAGTTCACGCAAGTGACGAAGGCCCACCTCAGTGTGGCTGCAATTTTTACAGATGACACCGAATGATACATTTTATAACCTGTTTAAATTGCTTGAAACTTAGATTGCATATCCTATAAAAGAGATATGTGCGTTCAAACAGACGATCGGACGGACAGACAGACGTATTTATATCGACTTGTCTTCCGATGCTAATCAACAATAAATATAATTTATAGTCTGTTTTACCCTATAGGTTCAGGGTATAAAATGGTTTTTTAGATGAACCATGTTTTTTCGACCTGTGAAGGGAGTTTTAATAGTTTGCCACTCACTTGAGAACGACATCGAACAATTGCCGAAAAGGAAGGAAAAGGAAATCTTGATTTAGAGCTGACGCCGCTGCTGTTGAGCAAACGCCTGTAGACATTACCCTACATTAAATATTTCAATCTGAGGATACAGTGCTGCAAAAATAATAGTATATATAAAGATCTATCAATGTTGTATTCTAATATAGACATATCTGTAATCTGACGTCCAACTTCGTGAAAAGTATACCCCAAAGGAAGCGTTGGCTCTTTATATTGTTAAAGGTTACAAAAAACACTCGTGGAAATTAATGCAAATTGGTGCTAAAGCTCCCAGCGCCAGAATTTACCCAAGCTATGAATTCTTGAGATTAGCCAAAAAGAAGTTATAACGACTTGGACTTTTGGAGACAGATTATTCCCCTGAAGCGGCCGTACAACGCTTGGTTTATTACACTGTTTGCTTGAGGAAGATTCTTGAATCAAAAGATAAGTAGAACCAAAGGATAAATAACCTGGACATCCAGTCAGTCAGTTTGTTGTAATATAAAGTATTTACAATTTATGGAAAAACAAAATCAAAAGTTCTTCTCCACGAATAATAAAATACTTGTTTTTCCTATATTGTGAAGTAATACTTTTATTTATTCTAGCAAACTACGCGGAATTGCTGTCCTTGTGTAGCGCGCAGCAAATATTAATAATTTAATAAGCAAACTTCGGTTCGTAATGAAGAGTATTTTCTATAAACATTTTCTGTAAAAATTATCTTTAGACGCGGCCATCTCCTCGGTAGATTACATCAGCTGAATGCAATCTTCTCAAAGGCTGCTTTCCAACTAAGTGCCATAAAAAAATGATTTTGCCAATGTTGATGTCTTGATCTTAGCTATTGCCAGCTAGTACGAGCCAGCTGTTAGTTGCAGAGTTAATAAAATAAAGTGATGTTTTACCATTGTTCATTTTTTCTAGCAGCGTTTAGAGAATTTCCTTGTTTACGCGGCGTGACTGAATAAAAATTATAGTTAAACCGGATTATATGAAGTAACTTTCGTGGAATATTCGCTGAGAAATTTTTCCTTTGAGAAACGCCTTCTTGCCTCGTCCCATTCAAAAATCATTAGCGCTGGCATTGGTAACTATAATTAAAATTTTGTTTTCGTAAATCATAAGTAAGTGCGAAAAACTTTATGTTAAGTTACACCGTCTGACCCCTTGATTGAGGTCACACATAGACCAATAAGATCCTTAGTGAGCCCGAAGAATACTATAATGTGCTATAGCTCTTCTGAAGCAATAGCAGGTAAGTAGTGTAATCGTTTTATTTACGTTCTTTGTACATTATCTTGGATATTTTACAGCAGTTGCGCTATTCTATTTGGACTTTACTTAGAACATACAGCCTAATTAGCGGAATTGCAGCGCACGTGGCTATTTCATGCTTCATGCTTTCTTCTTCCTCGCCCTAGTTTCTACATTAATAATATGCAGGGGTCGGCGATCGAAGTGTTACCAACTTCATGCTGCTGTAGCAATCAAACGGCTAATGACAGCGCTCTCGTGTTTTGTCCAGCGTCAGTCTATTATCTTGTTTACAAGGCTACGGCAGCATATCGTTTTACTTTGCTGCTAAATGGTATTCAAACGCAACAGTGCTTTTGCTTTGTATTTGACTGAAGAATCGCAACCAGCCATTGTTATCTCGGGCATGTAAAAAATTCGGTAGAAACCATGGGATGTTTCAACAGATCTCGGCACCATCCCATAAAGCCAGAGAAACCCAACGTTTTTTTTTTACAAGATAACTTTCCCAGCTTAATTTCTTCACAATAGTGGGCACCATATTCCCCAGACTTAAACCCAATGGTTTTTTCCATATGGTTCAATCTGTAAGTATCAACTATAAAATATGAAACGGTCAACGCCTTAAAGATTGCTCTTCGCTGAGAATGGGACAAAATACCATCGTACCACATGCGTGCACCGTGTGAAACCTTCCCGGCCAAACTTATCTGCATTTTTAATTGGTAACGCCGACCCCTGCACAGCCGCTCCAACTTATACTCCAAAACAGCATTAAATAGTTGACAAAAATGGCACAAACTTTCTAATACACCCATTAAATGGGCAACGTGTCGTATGCGTAATGCTTGATTTTCATTGACATTAATTAGCTTTATCACTACGCCTTAAAGTATGCAATAATATTTGTTGTTCAACTTGAAGCCAGTGCTTTGATACTCGTTTAAACATTTCTCGGTTTTTCTTTATAAATAAATACAAATATCCATAAATATTTACTTTGGTTTGATTTTGAGAAAAATATCATGTTCCAAGAGCATTGAAAAGTTTTTAATGACACCAATTAGCAGCAGCATCATCGAAACAAGACTTTTGCTCATATGTAGCGACTACGACTCAGCTTATACGCATACCCGTATGTGTACCACATACATATGTACATACTTGCATAGTTACTTTTACTTATCCTTAGAGTAACATTTTTCAATGTCCTGTGGTGTGTTATTAACAGCAACTGCGATATATATATTTTTACACGAGTACTAAGCCTTTGTATGTGTGTGTGTGTGACAGGACGTACCCTTGGTTTGGGCTTGCGTAGACAGACTCATAAAAAACGTGTGCTTTTTCGTCATCGTTGCCGCTTGTGTAAATAGTAATTAATTCGGGCATTTTTATCTTCTTGAAATTCATGAGTTAAGGTGATGCAAAAGTATTGAGCAAATGTCTGAAAGTTTATTTAAATCAAGAGCAAATAAAATATTTTATGTTTATGACATCATCACGCCATTGTATCAACGATTCGAAATGGAAATATTTTAGAAAAATCTATGTTAATTTTTATAAAAGACGTCTTTGTATGGCGAGCAGCGCTGAAAGCTTCCTGTACACATAAGTCCATGAGATAGTTCTACTATGGACTTCAGTTCGTTGCAAGTTGTCTGGTTTCTAGTGTTGTTGTTTGGCAAAGTACGATGCCGCTTCGACGATCTCAACTTGGAAGAAGCTAGCTGAGTTTGGAATATGGAAAAACTTCTTTACGTCGATTATATATTGGAGTCGTCGGTTAAAATACGGTACTCCCATATATCCACGTACAAGCTTCTCCCACCAGTCAGATCTCTCCCAGCCACATTTTGATGGAAATGAGATTTCGCAGAGACTTTTTGATTTTAAGACTACCTTGATTTTAGATCGTTTTTTTTTTCATATCGTGTTCGAAAGGTATCAACGCTAAAGCAATCAGGCTCTTAACTCTATACGATCCAATGTTGAGCAACGCACAGAAACTTCAGTTCTTCGCCGCGCTCAACAGTTTGACATTCACTCATCTTCTATTTGGAAAATTTTGTTACATAACTTTTATTACAAGATGTCGATTACGTTGGAGGTCAATTTTGGCGCACTGACCTGCCTTCTGTCCGTCTGTCTGGCTTTCATGTATGCTTTCAATGTCTGTCAAATACAAACAAACCTAATAAATGCAGATTGTGTACTTCAGGGACTACCCTTAAATCAGTGTACAATAATCAATTCAATTCTTTCTTATTTCCCGAAAAAAATTTTTTTTTTATTTTCTTACACAGTCATACGCTTTGAATCACCCTAAAATATGTTTACTGTACTTGAATACATGTCCTTGAAACCAAGGTGCAAGAGAGTATTTAGTTTTTAGTTGTGTGAAGATGTGTTGGAGAAGATGTGTTGGAGAATATGTGTTGGAGAATTATGTTCATGTCTGTAGACAAAAATGTCTTGTGCTTCTTTTTTTTTATTTTAAAGCGAAACTTTTTATGGCTGGATTGAGAAGAAAGCATACAAATCGTTATTAAAACGACATAGCCATCGCAGTAGCCAAGGGTCTGGCAACCGATATTCGTTAAAAGAAAGAAACTAGTTCCTTGACGCTACCCAAATTAGGATTACTATGCATGATAAAATTGGAAACGTAACTCTCATATCCTGTGATTAAGCGCAAAGTTTACTGCTTTGGTAATTTGGCACAAGAGGTACCTACGACTGTAGTGAAATGGTTTCTAAAGGTCAAGCATCTGTCCAGAAGAAGCTGCAAGTATCGCTATGCGCTTGAGATAAATTGCCGGAGGAATTCTCCTCTTCAGAGTTAAGCACACATTTACACACTCTTCGCTGTTGACTTTGATGTACCATCTTTTCGCAAAGACTTCAAAAACGTGAAGCTACTCTTGAAGTCCGTCTGTCGCTTCACACTTGCAATTTGAGGCATAGAAGTTGCTTTTATCATCGGCAAATATTGCACGTACCATCTGGGACTGCATGATGTTCATCACCTCTGCATCTAAAACAGCACCCAAGATGTTACCCGGCGGATTTGTAGCTAGATCTAGATACCATGCACGAAACCCAAACTTGTGGTCCCTGGGATTTAACAAAACTAATAATATTAATTCGAAATGGATGGCAGGAGACTTATCGGCCACAGGGATGTTTTGAATTCTATAAATAGTTTAATGTAGGAGAAGTACAAATCCCCTTCGATAGTGAATATTGTAACATTTTAATAAATTTACTTTCGCAAAATGTTCCGGAAAATGAAAACCAGAAAAGTCCGTATAAAAATTATGGAAGGTTCATTTGATTGGTTCCATTGATTGGTCAAACTATGCCTTAAAGCATTTATAACTTTTTTTTTTAAATATGCAACCAAAGACTGCTCTTTAAATAACTTCAGAAATTATAACTCAAGCATTTAATTCTAAAATCTTTGTTCAAATATTGATACTAGTCAAATACCAAAGTTCTTGACCTGTGTTAGCTCAAGAACTAGACAAACTTTCAGGCTGCCTACTTCTTGATTTCTGCTGATATTCTGACCTCAATAAATCTGCATTTAAATATGAAGGGCGCCAGTCAACTACATAAAAATGAAAGAAAAATGAGGAAAAATCATCGAATGAAATAAAATCAAGAACGCAAAAAATCAACACTTCCAGTAAGATTATAAATAATGTAAACACGGCGGGTTGGTTACTCGAGTTCGGTTGTATGCCAGTGTTGCCCGGCTATGCGACAGGCAAACAACAAGCTGAGCAACAGTAACATAAGCCAGCAACAGGCATCCAAGTGCCCAAACACTTGGTTGAATTGTAAAAGTGTACTCAGTGAGTTTTATGTGAGTCAACATTCATGCGAGCCTCCAAGTCGAGAAGAGTAGAGTGGATTGGATTGGATTGGATTGGAGTGAAGGTGGCGATGGAGATGGAGTTGGAGATGGAGGTGGGCAACTCTGGCGTCAGTGTTGGCACAATTTGCGGTATTCGCTGATCAGAATGCAGCGTGATGCTTTGTGCTATTGACATTTGACAGACAGCCAGGCAGGCAGCATGTCGGGCAGGCAGCGAGTCGGGTGTCAAGTCACAACCCCAAATTGCCCAAGGCACAATAGATGTGAGAAGAAAAAAAAATTATTATACGCACCCATCTATTCAACTATCCATCCATCCAACCATCAATTCATGTTAATAGCCGTAAATCTGTTTTGTTTTTACACAATTTTCTCAGAGCGCTTGAAGGTTTCTCGTTTTTTTTTTCTTTTTATTTTTTAAGGATTTTGAATAACCGCGGGTCGGAATATTTTTTCCTACTAACTTATTTATATAATTTTTTTTTTTTTATAGAATTTTCTTCTGTACTTCTATCATTGCATAGAAGCGTTGTATGATTAAATTTTGTGTTAAGCATATTAAATATGTCGCTTTTGTAAATGCTTGTCATGTGCAATTTTTATTTGATTGAATGAAATTTGTTTTAAAACTCTGGAATTACTATTAGGCTTTGTTACTGTGCTATATTGGGATTTGGGATGAAAAGCTGAAGTGAATTAAATCTGATGATATTAAATTTAATTAAATGTGTACTTTTCTTTTTAAATATTCAAACGAATGGGTACGAGTAACTTTATAAGATGTTGAATTTCGTAGTCTCTAAATTTAATTAACCATAAAACCCAATGGGTTGAATTTGTAGAAATTCACATTAGTGGACAAAACTATTCATTGACATTCATTGGGGAAAGCCTCACAAAACTCCATTAGTTTCGTATCTCCTGGTCAACCTCTAAACATCCGTTCCGGGATGAGCAAATTGTGAGAAGACAACCACCTTAATTAGGCGTTGATGTTCTGGATTTGATTCTCGAAACCACAAAAAATAAAAAAAACAAGTTTCAACCGCTGAAGACACAGAGTCAACCCCAGCAAACTATTTAGGGACCATGACTTACGGATATACTCGTACATCTAAAATATCCGGACCGTCTATAGGAAATGTGCAACTATGAAGCTGGTTGTTGTACCAGAAAAATAGAAGACTGAGGTTACTGCAATACAGGAAACTCAATGCATTGAACAGGGTTGCTCTAAAAAAGTAAGCAATCTGATACTTGACCATCCGAGGAAGCATAAATATGGATGCGGTTTCGTGGTTTATAGAAAACTACCTAAATGTTGACGAACGCCTGACCGCAATACACATCATGGCTAACATTAGCCTAGTTTGTGCACACGCCCCGAGGGGGAACGTCCCAATCATGTTGCCAACAACGTGCTTGACTATTTCAAAGAAATCCTTGGTCCAAATTTAGCGCTCCAAATGTTGCCTTCTTGACGCAACCTCCAGCGATGAAGTAAGGTAACAGTAGCACAAGATTTCCATACCTTAAAATCTCGTATTCTAATTATCTTCCTTCCGATCAAAGGACATATAATTAAATCGAATGTGTTGGATCTGAGAACGATACGAGTTCCCAAAATCAACTTGGACCACTATATTACCGCAGCCAAGGTACGCAGTAGTAGGCTTAACAAAAGCTAGACGTTAGTAAGCTGCAATCACAACAGACCACCGAAGTCATTTCTGTAAAACTCTTAAAACTATTCCGGAAATCCTTTCCGGTGTCTGAAATGCCATGGATACGGGAGGTCAAGCAACTGGAGAGAAAAACGCCACCTGCAGAAGAACCTTGCAGTCGGGAGCAATGCGAGCGGTTAGAGAGCTATATCGAGAGAAACGGAAAGAGGAGAAACGTCTTTTCGAAACAAAAAAGGAGCAAGAAAGGCGTGAACTTAGATATTGCTGTGCTATGTGATAAAAACGAAGTGCGAAAGTTTTATCAAAAGATCAAGCGAATGTTTTAGTTTGTTTCTGGTATGCTGATCACACTATGCAGACTATGGAAAAATCATTTTTCTGCCTATAGCGATGTATTTCCATCTTCAAGTCCTATCTTCAACAAAGAAGACGCTTTAAGAGGTAAAAAAATATTCTTAACCATTACAAAAGACGCCGAATTCGTTTGTTAAACATGTCACACTATAACTAAACAGCCAATCAAGAATTTTATACCATTGGAAGATGTTTAATAACTTTTTGTTTGCTGAAAAACAAATTTCCGAGATTGCCAAAAAGTAACATTGAAGCGGGTATAGTCGATGGACCGCGATGATGCGGCTACAAAAAAAAAACTTACAAGTTTAAGTCGAAGCTTATTGGTTTCACACAGTTCAAATTCATAAAAAATATAAGGATTTAGGAATGACTTAAGTAGACTTTCGATTAAAATTGCAAAGCATTACTTTACTAAAAAATTACTTAAATGATCAAAATGCTTGAGAATCGTAAAAAATTTCTTGGAATTTGAATTTTCCTCAGTAGTACCTTTGTTATTTTCCATTTAATCATGGATACCATACTACGTTTATTTTTCCTTTATCCTCTTTGAGCCCTCGCTTAAATCCTTCAACAATTGAGTTCCCTACTCAATACACAAGAGCAGAACTTATCTGGTTTGAATTCAACATGGTGAGTCTCAGTAGTTCCATGGCTGAGAAAAAGTAAACCAAAAATCTTCAAACTGAGATTGAAATTATTGTGCACTTTTTATGTCCTTACGCTAGTCAAACTGAACTACAAAAAACCGAACTCGCATATCATAAACGTGCTTGAGAAAAGCCGTGACGAGACATTTATGAAAAATTTAATTCAATGAACCATGCACTTTGAATTTCTACAGCGAAGTACGAGTACCTATAAAAATTTCAAATTAGTCAAAAATCATGTCTACTTTACGCATAATTTTCCCGTTTGTGTACTTCAAGCCAAACAGAAAAACTGCACAAAATATCATTTAGACAAAGAGACAGAAAGATGAAAACCTTCATGCATTTCAATGGTTTGCAATCATTTTGCTTGTCATGCAGATCTCCACTTATGCGTGTTTTTTTTTTATTGTTTGCTTAAATCTTTTGTACCAATCGGTATCCTAGATACATTTCAAATGTGCATGCCACATCCTGGCAAATGGTAAGTGGCTGCAATCATCAATTGGCGAAAATGTCACGTACTCGCTTGTAAATGTCAGCATGGAGAACGATGCAAGCACTCTACTATGTAGTTGATTACTAAACAATGCAAAACCGCTAATTGATGCAGATTTGCCTTCAGGGGAAAAAAAAATGCAATGAGTAGTATACTCTTAAATACCTATAGAGTGTATGCAACTGGTGATGCATGATGCATCATGTTAAAAAAATCTTCAACTTTAAGTTTGCCTTGTGTATGAAGAATTTCTACAAATGACGTTTTAAACAAGTATCTCGGCTAAGTGAATTCAAATGATTTGCATTCATTGTTACAGATTATATTCTTTTTTTGTAGTAGTAGCTTTCGTCCTTTTTTTTTTTTTTTTGTATTTGTTTTTGTGGTTGCAATGAGCTCAGCTGTTGTAAATTTAAAACTCATTACTTACAATGAGTCAATGGAACCATGAAATTGTATTTATATTTTTTTAACATTCGAATTGATCGAATGCAATACTACTATTGAAGTGCTTTAATATAAAATGTTCAATTTCAATCTGATTTTATTGCGTGGAGTTCAGCTTGACATCGATGGAAATAAATTAAGTATTTAAAGAGATTATACGAACGCCTAAGTAATACTGAATGTAGTAGAACAATAGAATGGTTTACTGCCAAAATGTACATTCGATGGCACTACATTTTTCTTATGTATTATTGCGCGCTAAACTAGAAAATCGTTTCTTTTATGGATAGGTTCCATCTTTAGTATTTTTCTTGTCTATTTTTCTGATATAGGCCATATCTCACGTTGCAAACTTTCGATTAGGACGCCAAAAATAGCATATTAAAGGTTATAAAATGTGCAACAGTCGCTTTTAATATTATTTTCGAATCGGTTCAGTAGTTTAAGTATTATGGGTCAAAGTATATGAGAAATTTTGGTATGTTGGGCTTCAGTTCTTGAAGGTTCTTTGGGCTGTTGACATAAACTTGGGATTTCATTGGATTCTCGCTCCATATCGCTGCTTATTGATATGAGGCACACCGGAAAGTGTTCTTTGAAAACAGTCATAGCTGCTCTTGAAGTTTGAGCCGTTGATGCGTCCTGTTATCCACGCTAGAATCAATACTTATATAATTCGTTCAAACAATTTAAAGCATTGATTTATGTTTAAACGATCCATTAATATCAGACAATAAACTAATATTGAGTGGGCAACTTAAAACTTCGATATGTTTTTTGCTAACAATTACAACAAAAAAAAACAGAAATTTTTTGCTGTAAAATAATTTTTAGTTTATTTTGAACCTTGAATACAGAGCAAACGGAAAATGTTAATTTTTCCACAAGTTTTCGAAGTGTTTTGGGCTGAATATATCATCCAATTCCTGTCGGATATTTTCTTTCATGGCTGCCAGGCTCCGAGGCATTTCCAAAAAACCCAATCGGAAAAAGTCTGGAACCATCAAATCGGTTGATATGGCCAAAGCGGTGACGTCGTTCTGTTGAAACAAAAACTTTGTTAAACCATCAACAGCCAGAAATAGCATAAAAACCGTTATCATGGCCCGATAACGATTTCCAGTGACGATGACTGTTGTTCCAGCGTCAGCTTCAAAGCTTCAAAGAAGACCAGCCCGATGAGTCTTCACATATAAATACCGGCAAAAAATAATGAAATATTTTATCGAAATCAACGTAAAAATCAATTACACGAAATTCAGTGTTGGCAGAATTAAGTTTTTGGATCAATTCTTTTTCATTGTAATTGTTTTACCAGTGTGCGCAAAAAATTATAAATTATAAATGATCTCTACTATATGTCACTATAAATCAACGCCTAATGCAGCTTACATAAACGTTTGAATTGAGGTTTATAAGATAAACTGCCGGGACTGCCGGAAACTAGTACTCATACTCAACAAATTGGTACGTTTTATTTAAAAATTTGCATTTATTTTTATAACGAATATACATATTTTATATATTTTCAATAAAATTATGCAAAGCACATCACTTTCGCCCATTATAAAGCATCTCCACTTCTACTATTCATGCAACAATGTATTTTGTTTGAATTTCTTACACCCTTTATACATTGTTTGACAATAGTATTTTAAGTTTGTCGGAAGGTTGTAATGCATTGAAGAAGATATTGCCGAAATGATGTGTGCAGCGAAATGTCACGGAACTAGCGCAGGCTGAAGTAATCGCTTCTGAGGAATTGGACAGTTTAGTGAAGTTCAGGAGCTTTTGTTCCTACATATGTGAAGAAGACCCTCAATTTTAGACAACTTGAATACAGAAGATGAGTCTTGGATGTTTTTGAGGCAAAGTGCCGACTGCGTTGCAAGTGTCAGCATCAACCTGCGCCAAGAAGGCCAGATTTAGCAAACCAAATGTCAGGACCTTGTTCATTGTATTTTTCGACATTAAGGACTCAAAGCAGGGTTCACCCGTGACCCAAAATGTTATATGTTGAAGTTCTGAAGTGACTCAAACACAATTTTCAACGCGTTTCCGATATCGCGAATATATGAAAACTTTAGCATGACCAATGCAGGTGTGCCAACGGTTCTCCAGCCTCCCTACAGTCTTGATGTAGCTCATCCAGATTTTTATTACCGCGATTGAAAACTTCCATGAAAGTTCAAAATTGCTTAGACGATTTCATGGATGCTTTCGATTCCTGAAAATCTTGCTCGCAGCGATATCTCGGTGCGGGAGCACAGTACTTTAAAGCCTTTTAATTATTTGGACCGATTTGAATAGACAACTTAATTTGTGTGAAGTGTATTAAACTGTCGATACCAATGAAGTTTAGTTTATCTCCATTTTTTTTTTTTTTTTATCAACTGTTAATCTATGCACATGTGTTAGTTTTTTTTTATATTAAGCTAGCAAGACAACTCATTAACAACTAAATACGCATTGAACTCATTAACATTTCTGTGCTGGAAATCAGTTCGAACCCTATCAAAGCTAAGGCCAAGGGTTAAATTCTGTAAAACATCCCAGAACGAAACTTTCAGGCGCCCACAAATGTTCACGCTCGTCTTCTCTCGCCGATTATAATAATAATTCCAGTTAAATGTTATGTAAAAGTGTCGGATATTCATTTTGTTCTTGTTTGCTGTCGTGTTTGTTATTCATTTTGTCGCCGAAGCGGCGTCATTTGATTTTTGCTTGCAAATTAAGTCCTTCGGGGGTTGTCAACGACTCCAGAGTTCGCTCTCATGGTTTATTTTTATAGACATCTAATATTACTTAGAGTATGTCACGGGTGGTTGTTCTGTTGGTTTGTTGGCTTTTAATTGTATTTTAAAGTGTTAACAGCAGCAGTCGCCACCGAACGTTAATAATGCCATGAAGTTTTTCCTATGTTCTGCAACTCAGTTTAGTGTGGTTCAATGGTTTTTGTTTTTGTTTTTGTTTTTTTTTTTCTTTTTTCTCATTATGGGGCACAAAGTCCATTTGGGTCATGATTTAGTAGAAGCGTCAGTCGTTTGGGTCATTTGATGCCTAATTAAATTTAACGATGATTTTTCTTTCATTCTTTCGCTTTTTGATTTGACTACCACTTTGCACTTGACCAGAACAGTTATGTATGAATTTTTGAAATCTGAGCAAGATTTATGTTCCTTTCTTTTTTGGTATTTGGTTATTTTAACTAGCAACTTGTGAATTAGTTTGTATTACAACTGAAATTTTTGGCTAAAATTTGCTTGAATGTAGTCGAGATTTTAACTGTAAACGGCAGTAAATATTAAGTAGTATCTAACTAAAAATTCTATTCCAATTCGTTTGCAACTCTCACAAATCATAACTAAAAATAAAGTTTATTTTCATTTAATGTTTGCACGTTTGTACAATGACTTCAATTACTTTTCGCTTTGAAGTACTTTACATTTATTATATTCTTTAGAAAAAGTGTGTATAGCATATTAATTTTGGCACAAAGTTTGTCACATTCAGAGGTATACTTAAGTGACACAATAAAGATTCGTTGTAACAGGTCTGTTCCAAAGTAAAAGGAACTTTTGAAATATAATATTTTCAAGTGGCGCCATCTATATGTGACTTATTGCGTTGGAAACGTAGATGCTTTCCCAACTTCCACTCAAAAAATTCATAACATTTCGTCCACTGAAAGCAGAGTTATTGCCATCGGCCGTTATATCCCTCAGGATGTCAAACAAGCATTTTGAATGGCTTCTAGGTACGTCCATAAAAAACTAAATCCGATTTTTGGTAAAAAAATCATTCACAAGAGTCGATCGAAGAGCTGGCGCATTATCGGCAACAAACACCAGCTTCCTTCTGCTTACACACACCTTTCGGCACCACAAATCTTCTCTTCTTCTCAATTCTAATTCCATGAATTTCAATAAAGATTTTGCCAGATATTTGAATGATTTTACACATGGAACCTTAGGTTGGCTAATATCTTGGTCATGCTTTATGCTCTCTGTATAGGTTATACCAATCATAAACTTACAATCATAAAAGTGGAAAGCGATGATGCTCATTTCTGGCTCAATGGCTTCGTAAACAAGTAAGATTGCGATATTTGAGACCATACCAATCATCACGAGGTCCACCAAGTGCCCGGCGTCAACAACGGTCGGTACTTCTTCGAAAACTACGATGACATTGCCATCACCATCAACGTAGAACGCTACAGATCGATGATTACCAATTTATTGTGCTCCAAATTGAATGGTATGGACGTGAACGATATGTGGTTCCAAAAGGACGGTGCTACGTGCCTCCCAGATGATGCCACAATGGACATTCTGCCTAAGCTATTTAAAGGCGTGGTTATCTCATGCAGAGGTAACGTGAACTGGCCAGCGAGAAAATGCGATTTGACCCTGTTAAATTCACTCAAATTCAGTCTGATCTATGATGCGCCAGATTGATCAAAACTTGTACCTATTGAATGTGCGCCACCCAGTAATAGGCCTTCCGATTTCTGTTCTTCTGTCTGTCTTTCATGTCAGCGCTTAATGGCTGTCAAACACAGGGGCACTGGACTGGAGTAGTGTTACTTTTATAGTAACTACGCGGGAAAAAGTCCCTGACTTATCAAATTCTGTATCAGCTCTAGAACACGAGCCTATACCTTACTACATATATGGCAGAAGTTTTTTCGAGTATCCGTGTTCCAGCACAGAATTTGGGTAAGGAGTCTTTGTATGGAACCTTTTTTTCAACACGCGTTTGTAGAAAAGTTGCTTATAAAAGGCCAATGTATCTCTTTTAAGTATGAAGCATAAATTATTTAACTTCGAAACTTATATGCTGCCATGTGAAGTGTATTGTGACTTCGGTTTAACTGTAGTAAACATTTTTTTATTAGTTTTGGCAATTTTTGAGCTTATCTTATCGGTTGTTTATCTAACCAGGCTACGCAAAACATTCAACTCGCTCGATTACGAATATTCACCCGCAGCAGTTTGAAAATACTTACAATTTACCTATTTTTACCCTTTCACGTACTTGTATGTACGAGTATTTATCATATATGCATTTTATATACCAAACATACTCGTACAATCAAATAAAGTTAAATAATGTGTAAACACAATCAGCAAAAAATAAATGCGGGTAACTTGAATTGACTACGAATCGCATCGAGTACAAAATGGGTCTTACCACCCTGCAAATAAAAAAGCCAATTTCAATTAAATTAAAAGTTTACGCAGGCTCAATTTCATTGAACTGAAGGAAGAAAAAAACTATTCGAATAGGTGCGAAAAATCAACAAAGTGAATAACATGGAATTTATTATTATTATTTGTGATTGCATTGGGGTCATAAGTATTTACTGGTAAAGATACGAGCAAAGTGTTAAAATGGGTTGACTGTATGGTTTGTAGAGTCGTGTTGTATTCTTTTAAATATTGGCTTTGAAATGTTGGTTTTTAGATTTTTTGTGCTCTAACTAGGAGTCTAGGAGCAGATGACTTGAAGCAAGGAACCGCCAGGCGCCGATAAAAGCTTTCAATGTGCACGAACGGATCGAAGACCGATGAGGGCTGGCGTCTTCTCGGAGGAACAATGCAAATTTCAACGGGCAGCGTGTTTCAGCCAGACATTTACGTTGTCTTTCTGTTAGCTAAACTGATTAGAAATCTGGGTGAAACTCCAAGGAACATATCAATATACATCGACAGAGTCAGCCTGCACATCACAAACTCCAAGCTCATCTGTATCACGGTAACAGCCCTAAACCATATCCAATAGTCTCATCTGTATTGCTGTGCATTCTGGCATACTATGGCATATATGGTGAACGAGTAGGCCAGTATTCGATCAGCAATGCCAGTGACACTTGCGGTAATGAATATTCATAGACCATTTCAAGAGAGACGAGTACTCTCAGAATTAACTAGGACCACCAGAGATTGAACGACTAGACAATGAGCGAATGCGCTGGTCTGGCATGTCTCAAAAGCATACTGATTTTGGCAACAACCGAAGTGGACTTCCGAGTTCTTACACTTTAACAAGAAACGTAAAATAATAAAATGGGTCTGGTGGAACCTAGGGAAAATGTAAGAAAGATAAAAAGTGGAACTATTTAAAAAAAAATGAAACACAGTGTCATTCACCACAATTCAACGCCTCCAACGTTTCCTTGACGGATCTTGCAACATGTAGCCGAGCGTTGTCGTGTCTATTGGCGGCCGTTTTTCTTCAATGCTCGGCTCAATTGCATCAATTGTTGTTGTTAACGTTCACCAGTGATGGTTTATACAGAGCATGAGCTTAGGTTGTCATAATGGATCCACTTTTCATCGCCAGTAACAATACAATGCAAAAAACTCTTCCGATTATAGCGTTGAAACAGCTGTTCACACAAGTGAAAAATCTTCTTTCGAGTCTCTTGGCTTCAATTCGTACGGCACCCAATTTCCTTGCTTCATTTCCTTCATTCCCATGGCTTTGAGGCGTTTGCCAAATGTTGACAAGTCAACTCCCAATAATTTTGAAAATTCTTGAAGCGTTTGACACGCATCTTCATCGAGTAATGCTTCCAATTCTTCATCTTCAAACTTTTTGGGCTGGCCCGGACGTTCTTTGGCCTCCGCATCAAAATCACCACTTTTAAACCGACGAAACCAGTACTCACAAGTTGAAATCGATGGAGCATACCTAGTCCCCGTAAGCCTCACAAAGCGTACGTTGGGCTTCAGCTGCTTTTTTCTTCAAATGAAAGCACAAAGGCAAACCTTCCCGCAAATTGCGTTTTGTTGGAACAAAAGTCGACATGTTCACAGAGCAAAAAAAAATGTTGTTTACACTTCAGTGGATGGATGACGCATACTGAAAATTGAAACTTATGAAGTAGACTTTCACATGAATATAGTCACATGTTTATCCGATGCGATTTAGTGCTAGTTACGCCATCTCTTATGAATTCTTTAAAATTAATTCCAACATCTCAATATTAGAAAATATTAAGCTGTTTGGCTGCAGTAAAAAAGTAAACAGGTCTCTTGGAATAGGGCATTTTATGGTGGCACCACCTACGGGTAATTGTGTATTGGAAACGTACAACTTCCAGTCAAGATTTTCATTACATTTAGTCTACTCGAAGCTAAGTTATCGGTCGTAATGTCCTTCAGGAAGTCGGTATGCCATTTGAATGGCTACTACGACCACAAAACGGTTTCATTGACATATTTTTCAAAAAAGTGTCTAGATGGTAACGTTTGCAGAAAGTTATTATTTGCCATTCACTTGGAAATAGCCAGGAACGTTTGGACTCATATAAAATGGGAAGCCTCTGAACAGCCATTTCGAGATGAGCAAATTGTAAGAAGCCAACGACCTTAAATAAGGGTTTTATGTGCTGGGTTTAGTTCCCGCCAACGAAAAACTCTTACCAGTGAAGACATAGAGAAGCTTCTGGATAATATCCGAGTAGACGTCTGAGCATGTGTTCGAAATTCAAGTTTCGATCTCCGAAAACTTGAAACGAGTATTAACAACAGAAGACAAAAGGCGCACCGTGACAAATAAACAATTCTAGGTTCAAATAAGTAGTGAGTGAGTAATAGTGAGTTTATGCAACTTTATTTTAAATTTTTAATTTCTAAATCATACGCACATTTTCGCCAGTACGCAACTTATGGCTAAGTTGCAAGCTTTTTAGAGTGGTCATCATTTTCAGCGACATCTTCATATTAAATAAGTACTTTTGAACACAGTTCTTCGAGAGAGATGCTCATAAATATAATTTTCTTAGAAACATTACTACATGCTTTCAGTATAATTATATTTATGTTGCTGTTACATATTTAGCTGTTACATCTAACACTCTGCGTGATGTAATATTGCGAATCTAATTTGTTGTGTAATTGCAGAAGTACAGCATCTAATGCCTTTTATCTGCATTTGTAGTCGACTAATCGAATTTGTGCTAATGGAAATCCTAATGATATGTGTGGGTATTTATTTATGTACATAAAAAAAATTTAATATTAAAATATATAAACAGAAAGGGCCAATTAAGTCCAATTGTAGAGAAGATAATCACAATATTGTATACCAAGTTTATACAGAAGGTTATCCTAACACTGAGATACTGAGAGAGAGAGAGAGAGAGAGAGAGAAAGAGAGTGAAAGCTGTGCTGCCAAAAATGCTCAATAAAACACAAAATATTTAATAAAATACTGAATATCATGAAAATTGAGCTCAGTTCACAATCAAACGAGAGTTAGTATACTTAACGATGTTCTTGAAAAGCATAACATTTCTGCTTATATTAGGCCTTATACAGATGTGTAACTCAAGACGCGTTTGTCCGCGAGGTTTCAATGCAATTGGTAAAGATTGCTACTATATAGAGACCGAGGAAGAGGTAGTAAAAATTTATATACGTATAGTTTATTGTTCCCCTTATACAAACTTTTCAGGTCGATTGGTATGAAGCCGAGCACCATTGTCGACGCCGCAATGCACATCTGGTAAGTTTCGAACATGCCGACGAATTAAATGCCATACAAGACTATGTAAAAGAAAATAATTTACGAAACATAACTGGATTCTGGACATCGGGCACAGATTTGGCTGCTGAGAGTTAATTTTCTTGGTTTGGCACTGGTAAACCCATGGATTTTACGCGTTGGATGAGTGATAAACCAAATAATGGTGAATATTGTGTTAAGAATTATATGACAAAGCAAGAGCATTTCGAAATGAATGATATAAATTGTGATGCAGAACGAGAATACTTTATTTGTGAAACAAAGAGATTGTAATAAATTGTTCGTGTATTTCCATTAATTAAACTTTATTGCTTGAAGGACATTCATTAAATTATCTGAATTTAAATTATTAAAATAAATGTTCAATTGTGCAATTTAATAATGTTGATCTTTACTATATATTAAATAGGAGGAGGTGGTGCAAGCAGAGGGTTGCGCTTAGTGTCAATTTTGAGCGCTGAGTTGGCGGTTCAGAGTTTGATGATTCTTGAATCTTCTGGTAGTGTAGCTGTTAACCAATATATTTATTCACAGTTGATTTGGGTGTTCAAACTGATCATCTGCTCGATCCAAGGCATTTGGAGTTCGTTTAGAATTATACTGTTGTCAGTGAAGACGTGTGTGATGGAGATCATCCTCAGCACATTGGAACTCTGGAACCTTTGTAGGTTTTTGATACTCACTTGCCACTCCCCATGGATGTCCGCTGTGAATATGGCTTAAAGAATGAGAACCAACACATTGCTTTGTGGGACTTCCATTCTGATGCCTCATAGACGACACTCGTTGTCGTCACATCTCACATAAAATTTTCTGTCAGCAAGGTATGACGGTAGGAGCAGGTAATATGGTAAGTATAGCCAAAACTTAAACTTGTAGAGCAAGCCAGCATGCCAGACTAAAAGAACAGCAGAAGAATACTGTTTTTTCTCGATGGCCTGGAGTGCCATGGCAACGTCTGAATACAAACTGATGATCGGGAATCAGTCCAACTGGGTCCAGTATTGGTATTAATCTACAAAAAATACGCTCTCCAGTATTTTGGAGAATATCAACAATTATCGAACGACTATTTTCGGGCTTGCCCGGTTTTAGAATAGTGATGACCTTCTCTTCCGGACAACAACTCTTCAGCACATTTTTACTCTATTCTACTCCCAAAAATTCTCTTCTATATAAAGATATTTTATATATAGACGTCATTTAATCAACGAATGAACAGAATATAACCTAAATTCTTTAATTCTCTAGAAAATACTTGAAGTTTTTGCAAAAATTTCAATTTATTTTGACAGATCTCAAACTTTTAATTGATCCACTTCACAAATAAAATGCGTTAAACTTTTGCGACACCACCAATCGTTCATCTGAAAACGTCCATAAATATGCACAACTTTTACGCAGTCTTCGCTATTCCAAGAGTTATTAGGTTCTCCATCCAACCACCGTGAAAAATTCATACGCTGTCCAGTGCCCAACCAATAAAACTCACCCTCCTCGGCTAAATCATTACCCGAGGACCAATAGTTGCGCATATTTATGATTTGTTTGTGCACTCCCAAAGCATCAAATTCCTCAGCAGTTTCAAAGCTTACCAGTTCAGCGCTGAGCGCACGACACTCCTGTACAGCATCGAACCAGTTAACCTATTGAAAAGTTAACACAAATATTTAGAAGATTTCTGTACTAAGAATGCCATTTCAAACCTCTTTCATATCCTCAATGTAGTAGCATTTGTTTAAGATACTTTTAAAGCCCGGCGGACAAATAGATCCTAGAGTAAAGTTAATGTAAATATTGAACCATTGCGGATTTCACTCACCATACTCACCATTTTTGGCATTCCCTAACGTATAGCAAAGAACACATATAAAAATAAAAATTTCGCGAAACATTTTCAGTACTTGCATCCAATCTGAAACCCAGCTCAGCACTGACTGTACGCGAATTTATACTCGCATTCATATTCTACGAAATCAATATAACTGATAAGACAAAGCTCAGAACTCTCTGGTTATCGTACGTACTAGCGCAGTATATAAGCTGCAATGAAGTATTGATTCTTCGAAAAACGCTGAACTTGCTATCAAATTAAATGGAAATCTCGGAATTAATTATAATTACTTTGTAGAAGTAAAGAAATCGAGTTCGATTTAAATATAGAAACTTGACACTCTCAAAGTGAATCATGCTTAAATCTATATGGTATGAAATTTTTCGTCACTATTTTTTTTAGTTAAATGAGGCATCGTAAAATCCATAAATATTACACGGATTTTGTCACGGAAAACGCTTTCATAACAAAATCTCAAAAATGCATTTGTAAACTAAATTTAATGTATAAAATTTGGAGATTTTGAGGTGAAAGCGTTTTCTATGGCACCCCTGATAAATTTATTCTTGATCAGCTCTACAAGAAGCTCTCCGATAACCTTGCTATACAACTCTTCCTCTTGCTTCCACTTTCTAAATTTCTTTAAATCACAATCAACGCCTCCAATGTTTCCGTGACGGATCGTGCAACATGTGGCCAAGCGTTGTCATGTTGAAAAATCACCTTGTCGTGTCTTTTGGCATATTCCGGCCGTTTTTGCTTCATTGCTCGGCTCATTGCATCAATTGTTGTTGGTAACGTTCACCAGTGATGTTTTGGTTAGGTTACAGCAACTCATAGTACACAACACCCTTCTGATCCCACCAAATACAGAGCATGAGCTTGGCACAATGAATATTCGGCTTGGCCGTCGATGTTGATGCATGGCCGGGTGGTCCCCATGATTTTTTTTTTCGCTTTGGGTTGTCATAATGGATCCACTTTTCATCGCCAGTAACAATACAATGCAAAAAATTCTTCCGATTATGGCGTTGGCTTCTTGGCTTCAACTTGTATGGCACCTAATTTCCTTGCTTCAATTCTTTCATTCCTATGGCTTTGAGGCGTTTGCCAACTGTTTACAAGTCAACTCCCAATAATTTTGAAAATTCTTGAAGAGTTTGATACGGATCTTCGTTGAGCTTCCAATTCTTCATCTTCAAACATTTTGGGCTGCCCGGACGTTCTCTGTCCTCCGTATCAATATCACCACTTTTCAACCGACGAAGCCAGTACTCAAAAGTTGAAATCGATGGAGCATAGTCTCCATGAGCCTCACAAGGTGTACGATGGGCTTCAGCTGCTTTTTTCTTCAAATGAAAGCACAAAAGCAAAACTTCCCGCAAATTGCGTTTTGTTGGAACAAAAGTCGACATGTTCACAGAGCAAAAAAAAATATGTTGTTTACCCTTCAGTGGAATGACACATGTTTATCCGATGCGAGAGAAGATGCATTCAAAGACTGTGTTATGGAGATACCTCAGTCGTATGAAAAAGTCTCTTCATATGCAAATGTTTCTGGATTAATACGGAGAATATTTGAGAAAATAAAAGAATATAAAACGCAATGTTTGCAAGGGCTTAAAGAAATCGTCGGAGAACAAATAAAATATATGTATTCGTGATCCGCATGATAAGACGTGTCGATCTAGCCACATACGTCTGCCAGTCTGTCTTTCTTTGCGTTCGTCTACGTCCTATTCTCTTAATCTATGAAATATTACTTTGAAAGTTGTTATAGAGAGTTTCTATAACCAGAAGAAACACAAGTTCAAAAATTACCGCAATTTATCCGCTAGAAGTTATAGCTCCCATACAAAAACAATTTGTATTTATTTTGTTGTATCGAACATGTTTGAATCAAAGCAATAATTTTTAAATAATGTTCTGATATTGGTCAACTACATACAAAAGGTGTATCCAATTTATAATATTGATATTGTATAAATTATACAACAGTATCTAACAGTATATATCTGAGGACTCGATAGCTCAACAGTTGATCAGGCCAAAACGCGCGCTCGATCCAAAATTTCTTCAAGTTTTAATTTAATTCTTTCAAATTTTTTCCAATAATTTCATGCGCAACAAAATTATCCACAACCCTCTATCCTAACTAGAATCTTCACAAAGGGAAAATTGGTGCGAAAAGTGAGAGAAGAATCTTTTTGTTTATACTTATTCTTTTCTTGTTTATACTCAGGAAATTCTATTAATGCATTTTAGCAATTTTATTTTCATAACATCAAAATGTTTGTTTATTAAAGTACATACGAGTGTTTCTTGTTAATCCATGAAGTACATACAGGTTTCAACAATGTACAAAACGCTTTCACTAGAAAAAAAAATCGCATAAGCTATTGTACGTCATAAAAAACCAAACTTCTTAACTATAAACTAAGTACAACATGCTTTTTTCTAATAGAAAACCTTACAACAGTGATTAACAATCCGTTAAAGCTTAAATGCCAATCAATATTTGAATTTCACGACAAAGCAAAAAGTTCTTAAGCGTGTGTGATGATGCATTGAAGTGATGATTATGACGTGGTACATAGGTATATGACGTATAAACTTAAACCAGAATATCATACGGAGATTTTTTCTCTCTGCTATGTATATATAACTAGTCGATAATAGGATTATGTCTCGGTACTTAGCACAGGTATTAGCTTTCATTGTAGTCGTGGGAGTAAGAGCAAATTATAGCTGATGAATTTAAATTTGAAGAAAATGCAGCATAGCATTTTTTATTTCTGTATATTACGGCAACAAATCTTTTTGAACAAAAACAAAAAAAAAACCAAAAAAAAATTGTTTGCTTTTTGGCTAAGTAAATTAAATAAATCCTAAAATAAATTTGTTACAAATCTCACAAGTTGACTTTGTATAGAATATGTTTGGGAATGAGTGAGAATGTATCTAGCAGTTATTGATGCGCGTGAGGCGTGTCGTCTTTTGTCGCATAAACAGACCAGACACACAGTATTTGCCGCTGCCGCCATTTTCACTACTAAACTAAATTTTCCACATCGTTAATTTATATTAATATGATTTCTGTGTCAGCGACGGCCTCAGCTCAGCTCAGCTCAGCTCAGTCAGCTCAGCCCGGTTCAGTTCAGCGTCGATGGCGTTAATGCATTTGTTTGTTATAGTATGTACTAACGTAGTATTCATCCCTCAACACTGGGCAGGCAGTCTCCATACACTTCAACATCATGGAACATAGTACATACTTCATCACCGAACAGGACAGAACAGGCAACATCAACAAAGGACAGAAGGACATAGGAGCATACATAGTGCAAGTGTCGCCCGTTGTGAAGCGCGACATGCGAATTGTTAAAGAAGCTGAGCGCCTCAGTCCGTCCGTCCGTCCGTCCATCCGTCCGCCCCTTTGTCGCCGACGACTGCGGCGTCGCAGCAATATTTATCTAAATTGTTATTTTTCACACTCACGCAGTTCAATGAATTCGTGAAAATTACGTTTGGGACTCTGCGCGAGTGTGTGCATGCCACAAGGCGCCACCGGAGTCAGCGTTGTCGCCCAAGTGTGCCGTGCCGTGCCGGAATGAACCGCACATACATACACACACACACACACACACACACTAGACCGGAACGCTTAAATCCTGTTTGTGTATCCTGCTTGTTTTGTTGTGCATTAAAAACGCTAAATTTAAGCGTATTGACTGCAAAATTCAATTTAATGCTTTTGTATTAATCCACTTATTAGCTACAAAATCCTTTTTTTCTTCTTTTTTTTTATTTTTATTTTGATAGCAGACAGGAAAAATTGAGTGAAATTGGTTGTTGTTGTTCTTGTTGGAATATACTCGTACTTACAATGTATACCTATGTATATTAAATAGAGGAATTATATTGAACAAACTCTGCAGTGGCATGTACTTGAGATAAGTCTCTTATTCGGTTCGGAGAGAATTTTGGAAGCGACTTGAATTCATTTGACATTGAACATGTTTCCTAGTTTAATCCTGTTCAACATTTGCAATTTTTTTCTTTATGTATAGTCCGATTCTCTTGATATAGAAAAAATAACAAATAAGTTTGGGGCCATAGGACCTTAACAAATGTAGATCAACTCGTACAGATGAGTCGATGTAGTCATGTCAACCTATCAGTCCGTCTGCCTCCTAGTTGTCACAAATATGAAATTTTGTTAAACCTGCAAAGCTCTCACCTCTGATTTAAATTTCTGGGAATTTCTAGCCACCATACAAACCACCCGCCCTCTTTTGAGTTTTTGGTTGAAAAACATTATTAATAAATTCAATGTTAACTGCATGGTGGACAATGCTTATGGAATCAGGCTTTACATTTGGCTAAATGGACGGGACGGGACCGTTCTAACTAAAAGACCACAACTTTCATTTTAAGATTTTTATTTAGAAAACTATTCTAATAAGTACTAGTGCATTTTTCGGTGGCGTCACTGCGCTCCATTGGAACATATGTCGTCAAATTTTTGTCTGAAAGTTGAAAAAGCATGTACCTCTCCAAAGCACTTAATCACATACAGTATGTGCCACCAGAAATTTCAGTATTTCATAAGTCGTGTAACTTGTAGTATAAATTCTTGATCAGCTCGACAAGACAATTCGATGCAGCCAACTCCGTCTGTCTGATTGTGTGTACAATACGGGAACTAGTCCCTCCGTTTTTATTCATTCCAAAAAGTCGGTATGGAGACTATCTGTGGCCGGAATACGTTCAGCACGTCCAAATCATAATGCCACGCTTTCTTTAATACGCTCTTTATCTAACCATAATATCCTGCAATATGCATTCCATTGGTTTCGTGTTTTCTGTAGTGTTTGTATAGCATTATTAGCCTTTTTGATACTAGCCATAATAAACAGTTATTCGTACAGGTACGTATGTTCGTGAGTATATCTGCTAGTCCACGCAAGTGTTAACCCCCAATAGGTTTAGTCCCAATACACTTTTCCAAAGTTTGTTGCCACATTTAGCTTTAGCATAAAATGTCCGTATTGAATATATGATACCATAAACGGTTGTGACAAATGCAATTTTAGCTTGTAAAACAAACATGTAAGTCAGACCTTGTCCAAGTTTTGCGAGATATCGATAACAACTGCTGAAACTTACGCTTGGTTTTCAAGCGTCTTCCTACCAAAATAGTACATACAAGGTATGTCACAAAAGAAACAGGACTGTTCAAAAAAAAAAAAAAATTTTATATTTTGGAAAGTGTTTTGTTTTTATTCAAAACAGTTTCCTTGTGCTTCGATACAGCGTTTTGCGCCGTCAAAAAGCATTTCGAATGAGTGTTTTAGGTAATTTTTCGGAATGTCATTGAGGATGCCGGTTTTCCAAATAGATAAAAGTCACACGTAGCCAAATCATGCGAGTACGGTGATTGGTTGATGGTTAAAATGCCATTTTTGGTGAGAAAATCGGTGATAAGTGTCGACCGATGAGACGGCGTATTATCGTGCAACAGGCGCCAACTCTCTGGCTCACGGTATTGTGGTTGAACACGTCGAATACGCAACAGAAGACGCTTCATAACACCAAGATAAAATACAGCATTAACCGTTTGATCAGGTGGGGCGAACTCTCGGTGTACAATGCCCTCGGAATTGTAGAAACAAATCAACATGTCTTCACTTTTGACTTGTCAAGACTACTTTTTTCGGTTTTGTCTCGTCTGGATGCTTCCATTCGGCACTTTGACGTTTGGTTTCGGTATCACATTGCAAACATTACGTCTCAACAGCAGTCACAATCGAATACTTGAAGTTTTCGTCTTTTCTCAACTCTTTAATCAAGTCCTTAGAATGTTGGATTCGGAGCAATTTTTGGTCGTCAGTCAATTTGTGCGGAACAAACTGTGAACACACCTTCCGCGTAGACCCAATTTCACCGTCAAAATGTCTCACTTCTTTCTAACGGAAATGCTAAAAATAGCAAGTAACGGTATTATTTCGTAGCCTATGATTTGTTATTTCGTTCTCTATTTTTATTTTTCTAAAATTCGAAAAGTCAAATACTTTGCGAGGGAAGACATACAAATTATTGATGTGTCTTATCATTCTTATAAGGACCTTAGGTTGAACTTTTATGGGTCAATTACTGTATTAATAGATTTTCCAGGTTTTGAGATTTACATATATGTTTTGCACACTTTCATTATTCTGTGAAGTACTCAGATCAATAAATGTTGTTATTACTTTGCTATGCACAGTCCGGCAGTTTTTTTTTTAAGCTTTGGGTGTACTCACATCGTGTTTTAAATATCTTATTAGTATATGTTTACTTATCTTCCTGAAGTTTTGCACAATTTAAACTATGATTCAATACCATTTTGGATTTCCTTAAATATGTTTCTATTTTGAAACGGGGCTTTATCTTCAATAGTTCTTTCTATCTAACGTTCCTCTACTAACTTGAATTGATTGATCGAATTTAGTTTTTGCTTTCCAAGTTGCATAGTTTGCTGCTTCAATTAGCTTCAGTAAAATCTTCAATACGAACGCATCTTTTGTCTATTTGAAATAAATAAGCCATATAATTTTTTTTTTTAAACCCTTTTTATTATTCACTACAAAAGTATTGAATATTGAAATACAAAATAAAAAAAATAATTTTAATTGTTACACATTGTTAAACATGTTTATTGTTTCAGTAAACTATGCTGAGGCAGCATTTGAGCATAGGGTTTTTTTTTTCTTTTACTATTTCACCAAAAGGGTTTTATTTGTTTGTTATTATATATATATTTATATATACATAAATCAAGATATTTATGTATATATAAAAGTGGCCTATGCTACGCTGATCTTGTTCTGTACAACTCAAAAGCTAGCAAAAATAAATTCGAAGACGCGTGCAGTGCGACTTGTCATGCGTGCCAAGCTTTTGAGACGACGAATGCTGCGCTCAAAATGATCTTAAAAAAATGAAAATTGTTTACTTGAACATTGCATTTACATTTAGATTGCAAAATAAAAAGTTATTAAAAACAGATTATTGCAAGCTGATGAAAGCGTTTGGGGGAGTAGGAGCTCTAGCTCAGCAACTTATACAACTATATATATATAATGATAACTTTGCAATTATAAAAGATATTAACAATAACTAAAACATTACGCAACTTATTTTTATAAATAATATTAAAATTTTCGCAAAAATTCAATATTTAAGAGAGAATTTTCTGAAAGATTTTTCCATTTTTTGTTTGTTTTTTTTTTTAGTTTTTTTTTTTTGTATGTCTTAAGTATTAGTTTAAAATATGTCGCAGAAGTACTTTTCTAGATTTAATTTGTTTCTAGCCACCAACGCCCGTGCTTTACCATACGATTTAATTTAGATCTTGCGTCCTTGATAGAATTCACGTATCAATTTACGCAAATATTTTGATTCGTGCATACGTTCGGAGAGCGCACGATTTAATTCTTCATTGCGCTGTATCAGAACTTGTTCTTCACCAAGCACACCCTCCATTTCAATTTTCTTCTTTTGGCGATAACGTGTGGCGGCGTTTTTGTTCTGCTCCTTTTTCCGTATTTTACGATCTTCAACACCACGTCCATAGGCACGTGGGCGTTTCTTCAAGGCGTTGGAGGAAGAGGACGAGGACGATGACGACGATGCGTTGGTGGCTAAATCATGATGTAGCCCATAGTCCTCGCTACTGTGGCTGCTGCTGTGTTGATGTGTAGGCGATGAAGCATTCGATGAGCATGCATACGTTGAATTTTCACCACTTGCCGGTAACCAATCGTCATCGGCAAAACTGCTGTTAGCACTACTATTGCTACTGCACGCTTGTGACGGTGCCATCGAATAGTTGGAAGATGCCTGCGAAGCGCAATCATCATTGTCGATTTCATTAGGCCAATTATGCAATTCTTGCGCGCGTATATTGACAATTTCATCAATGATTTTTAATTCGCGTTCAATGTCATTGTTCGAACTGACAGGGGCATCTTCTGTAGCGGCGACGGTGGCAACGACAACGACATTGCCGGTGTTGTTGTTGTTATTGTTGTTGGCGCCATAGTTGTTGTAGCTATAAGTTGTTGTCGGCGCATTTTGGTATGCATCAAGTGTTGACTGTTGTTGTAGTGTAAACTGTAACGAAGATTTATACATTTTATTATGAATTTTTATTATGAAAGTTGCTTAAAATTTCATTTATTAAATGAACTAGAAAGTCAAAGCCTTTTTTGTTATATTTAAAGCAAAACAAAAACAAGAAAGAATGCTGCAGTCGCGTATGTTCGTCTTCGCAATATCCTGTACCTTGTTTAATGCTTCTCATATGAATTGGAGATTATAGATATATTATATATGCGTAATATTTTATTAGAATTGTTGAAAGATTATATGGAATTTTTTATATGGATTGACGTAAGATATGCCAAAATTTGACATTTCTAGCTTAGCTTGGGAGACAGGATCATTTGCACAAGTTAACATGCTCATTTAATACTCTTTATCTGAAGAGGTGAAGGAGAGTCTAAATACCCAAACTTGATATCTCTTATAGTCTTCGAAATCTATTGGTTCAAACAGACGATCCGACGGATCGATGATCTAAGTCTATATGTATATATCAAGTCTGCCACGCCTCCTTTTGCCTCTTACATACATTTGCACCAATTTATATGTCCTATGGGTACGGTGTATAATAAGAACGAACGGTGCAGGCCATAGTCTTTGCAGGATGTTTATATTAGAGTTCGAAGTCATGCCTAAAAGCTGTATGCCTTAGGTCCATACCAAATTCATTATTGTCTTGTCCACAAACTGAGTTCGGCAGTCTGTTCATCTTGAAAAGTTTGATATCTAGCTTTATATGAGGTTATGGTGTTAATATCGCCGTTGAGAAACTTTAGAGGATAGCTGTGAATACTACGTGGAAAGGATTGTTCTGTATTCACTGCTATATTCCATCTAATGAACCGAGTCTCATGTAGATGAAGCTGGTCTCGATGCGGCGATCAAAGCGACAACCATTGGTAAAAAACGCAATATAGTTGGTGTAAAAACGTCTTTTATGTCCACTTCTTTACCTTCGCAGCTGACATAAAAAGTTCTGTTGTAAAGGTAGGACCCTAATACAAAATAATATGGTGCAGATAGAAACGATTTGAGCTTGTGCTGTCACAAAGGCAGCCGAACAGAACTGGCTATGTTCAAGGATATTAAATATCTGCTGTTAAACTGGATGTCATTGCTCTGGTGTCTCCTAACGTCCACTGAACCCGAACTGGTGAACTGGACTCGTGTGTCCTTTGCCCATTCAACACAGATATATTTATTCGGGTATCTTGCACAGTATTGTCAGCAAGCTGATCGGCTGCTAGAAGCATGGCTTGCGCAGGTTTTTCAGATTTGGCAATTATGATAATCTCGGCGCACTACCATTGGACAGGAAGTCCAAATATAAAACCGTTGAAGATAGCCATTACATGCTTGACGACATTATCAGGCATATTAGCACGCATAGTATGGACATCGACATCATTGTTCTATTCAGAAGATTTACTGGTTTTAAGGTGCCAGAACTTGTTGATAAGCTCCCTCAGTTCGACAGGGCGACGAATTAGCAGTTCCACTATTTCTGTTTGCTTTTTTTTTTTTAATTGCAGCTAATAGTTAAATTAAAAAAGGCGAAAACTTTCTAATACATTCAATAAAGTAAAGTACTCACATTCTTCGCTGGCACATTGTTGTTGACAATGGGCAAAGCTTGTAGCTGCTGCTGCTGTTGTTGTTGTTCTTGCTGTTGGAATGAAGCGGCGCTACTATGACTGCTGCATTGTGGCGGCGATTGTGGTGGTGTTAGTTGCGCCAAAACTGCATTGTCATAGCTTGCTGCTGTTGTTGCATCAATGCCAAAGTTACCGCCGAGTTGTTCGCTATTGTTGGCATGCACTTTGGTTATTATAGTCGGTTGCGCCACGTCGACGCAGTTGACAAAATCCACCAGTGAGTGGAACTTGGCGTCGAACAGATATTCTATAAACATAGCAGAAAGAGACAAGTTTAGGAATTAATTTAGTTGTAGCAGTTAGCATTTTTTAAAAGCTACTAAACTTAAATGTGCGCACGCCTATAGATTAAATGTGTTAGGATTAGGTCTCTGTCCCTGTCTATTGCATTAAATCTAATGTGGTGAAATGTATAATACTATAGTATACTCGTAGTCTCTCTCTCTCTCTCTCTCTGTAGTACCGTTACAATCTTCTTTTAAAATTTCTCAAATAAACATAATACCGTATACCTATATACATACGGCGGTTATTCAAAAGCAAAAGCCGTACTAAGTTATTTGCACAGTTTAACGCATACCGTTTTAGCTAATCCATTGTCATATTTAACTTGGATGTGTGCTCCTATATTAAATATGTACCTACTTGAAAAAATGTTTACTTTTGCTTTGTTCCATACGACTAAATGTTGTATAAGCATGAGCTGGCGCCTGGAAGTTTTCCCCGAATTATTCATATTGATAAAAAGGGGGTCATTAGTTGCTTGAGTTGAAGATAATACCTATTTTAAAAAAGCCATAATTTATTTCTAAAGTCAATGCACGAGCGAATATTTTGAAGCAAGAATTGTACAAGTGAAGGATTTCTGTTGAAGAGATATGATACTTTTAGGCTTCAGAAGTAATTGACTACGCAAAGAATATTATTGAAAGAACTTGGTATGTATATCTGTTTATATGTACTAATGAGTTGGACAATGATCTTTAAAAATCTTCAAACAAAAACTGTATACGAAATGATATTTTAATATTTAAAGTTGTTGATGATTAAAGAAACATTCTTACATAAGTTGGAAAAGTCGATACAAAGTTGGGAAGACAGGACAAGTAAGAATCCTGCAGTCGTGACTTCACGATTTCGAAATACCCTACAGACTTGCTTATGTAGATTTATGCAGATTTTAACGTGGGTGGTAAATTTGTATGGAAGGATCACACCCGAATATAAAACAAATAGCCATATACTCGAATTGGCCTGGTACCCATAAAATATCATACATCTTTCCACTATGTATCAGAAAAGTGTTTAAATTCATTGATGCCTATTCCTCTTAAAGTCTCTGAGATGTATTGTTTCAAAAGACCAGACAGACGGAGAAACTTAGTATACTCTTGTTCCTTTTGGTACACATGCTGGGCATGACTAAATTGACTCGTGCCGTTGAGCTGATCAATATTATACAAATATACTTTGCAACGGTTAGGAGGCATGGTAGTTAAGTTTTATTTGTAAGAGTGTTTTGTGAAAGGACGAGAACAAAGTCTTTTATGCCATGAGAGCCAAATGATTGTATCGTTTTTTTTTTTTTACTTTGAGGAGTCTTCGAACACTTCTCTAATGAGTTATAAACCTTCGCACAAATATTTTTGTACTATGTAAGAAGGAAATAATAAATGCAGCGGAGTACAAAAATATGTTTTGAAGACCACAAACTATACCTGCTCACTTGACCATGTCAATTGTGGCTTCAAATCCTATTGAAAACAAAACGGGGCGCATACAGGCTAGCAGCCAAAAATAGCAGTAATATAAGGAAAAATAACAAGAACGAACGCTGCAAACGAGGGTGCTTGACTTCGAGATACTGTATACATAGTTGACAAGTGTTTAAACTAGTATAGTGATTCCATATGTAACTACATATGTGGAATATTTTATTATAATTTCCGAAAGTTGAGATTTGATGTTTCCAGCTTAATTAACAACAAAAACAAAAAAGTTTTTCATACAAAAATTACAAAATCTCGGCGATGGTAAAGACAGAGAGACAGACACATGTCTATATTCACTCGACTTATGATGCTGTTCAAGATCCTTTCGACTGTTATACACATTTCCGAAATCGCTATATAAAATATGGCTGCAGCAAAAAACGATATTGCCTACTTTTCATACTTGTAACTATTTTAAGCTCCTTATATCTTGTACTTTATGGTCTTTTCAATATATAAAACCAAAATAATCTTCAGTGCTATAGTTTTCGAAACCAAAAATAAATTATTCAGATCCGGCTTTTTGTTAAAATATTCCGTATTCCACTTTCAATAGAATTTCCCAATTTAAATTGACCACAGACCTTGAGAATATTAATTGCATAGTGAGCCGAAAACCGGCGCACGGAGTATAGGTTTGACAAAGAAGTTGTTAAATTTATCACAGTTGTCTTTTAAATTTTTAAGTCATTAAGAATTTATGTAATTTTTTGTACTAAAAAAGAAATTCCTTGCAAATAACTAATGTATAAAACGTAATTAAATAAATATAACAAATATTTGTTTCAAATAAATCGAATAATTGCTATTACATTGCAATTTGAACTCATTGGCAATGAGTTGAATGCACAGACACTGAACAACAAATACGCACATGCATTGTTCTACTTTGAGAGAAGAACTGTGTATAACAAAGAAATAACAATAGCTACCAAAATGAAAAAAAAAAAACTAAAATTTATATAAAACTATTAGAAAACAATTATATACATCACAATCTCTGAGAACAAAACCTAATCAATATTACTGACGACAACGACAACAACAACGACGACGACGACGACGAAGACGCATGTGATCAGTGACAAAGTGTTTCGGGTACATAAGGTTATCAGAAATGTACTAGTTACAATGTGGCATTGCAATCCAAGCGTACGAGCATAAAAATCTTAGTGCGTAGAAAATTAAATGTACTTCTAAAAAAATATATAGCACACTCTACAACGAAATAAATAGATAATGCAGTCGTCGTCAGCTAGCCAACCAAGTGGTATTGCATTTCCAGTTCAGCGTATGACCTTCGAGTAGCTTGCTAGCTAGTTACTTGCTAACATGGCCACCTGTTTAATACAAATAACATTAAAAGCGAATTAATTGCAAAACTACCTTGGGTAGGGCCGCCACATACAAGTCTAGCCAAGTCCATAGAACATTCTAAAAAATTAACATACTTGTCGGACTTAACAAACAGATGCAGATGTAATGTAGCAGCAGCAACGGATACACATACTATAGCCCCCAAGTGTACGGCTAGCGACCGAGTATCGAGAATAGCTGAGAATTTTGGATCGGAAGGAAGGGTTTTCTATATATTTATATATATATATATATATATATATATATATATATATATATATATATATATATATATATATATATATATATATATATATATATATATATATATATATATATATATGTGTGTGTGTGTTGCTTTTGTTGTCTCATATTGTATAAGTTTCTAGTCTAAGTGTAAGATAGCAGCTAACAAAACAACAGCGTAGAAAAGTTGTAAGCAATTTACATTAAATATATATTTAATTTACAACAATTAATATGATAAAAGACTAAGTTGAATCGTAGCAAAACAATATTGAGTTATAGTTGCACGTTTTATAATAGAAAATACCAAGTGTAAATGTTGTGTTTGTGCTGACTTCTACAAATAATTTTAAATAAATTGAAAATCTATTATGTTCTACTTTGTAGCTATAATGTTAATGCTAAAATGCTGTTTTCGAATTTGAAGTGTTACAGATCGAATTTGAAGTGTTACAGATCTCGGCATGTTCACATTGGACACATACTTAAGTCTTGCACAAATGTATTCGTTTTTTAAACCAAATGCATTCGTACAATGTTAAAATATGTTTGTATAATTTTCGTATTTTTTTTTTTTTTTTGGTAGTCCACGCAAGTGACGAAAGCACACCACAGTGTGGCAAAACTAGAACTATATTATTACTGTACATATATCATACAAAAAGGTCTTGAAATGTTAAAACATATAATAATATTAAAACATATAAAATCCGATCTTAAACTTATATTTTATGACACTGAGACAAGTCCAACGAGCCCAAGATCGATTGAATCGGTCCACCCTCTCAATTTTTCAAAGAAACTTTTGTTGTACAATTTTTTTTTTAAGTTATGGCATCGCAAATATCAGATTGTGCAATTATTGCTATTTGTCGTAATGCATCATACTAATGGCTGTTACATTAGTTTTACGCATCATGAACACATACCTGTTACGAGGGCTGCCATTTATATTTCAGGAACTGGCAACACTAATGTGAAAAGCTAAAATCTGGCAACACCATAATAAAGTTTGACATTTTTTGGCATAAACGTACTCACAAAGTTTTTATGTACAATTGCTATTTGTTTTGTTTACAGTGAGTTAAGAAAAGCAATTTGGACAAAAAAAGGAAATTTCAAGAGAATGTTTTCGTTGGATTATTTCTCACAACTTTCGACGTGGATTAATACAGTTTGACATTTTTTGGCATAAACGTACTCTCAAAGTTCTGATGTACAATTGCTATTTGTTTTGTTTACAGTGAGTTAAGAAAAGCAATTTGGCCAAAAAATTGAAATTTCAAGAGAAGGTTTTCGTTGGATTATTTTTCACAACTTTCGACGTAGATTATCTCAACAATAATGTGTCAATGAACTCAGTTCTTTGTATGGCGATAAAGCACCATCAAAAACCACAGTATATCGCTGGTATAGCGAATTCAATCGTGGTCGTAGTTCGGCCGCCGACGAATTCCATGAAGGTCGTCCAAAATCGTTTGTTGTGCCCAAAAAAATCGATCCAGTGCGTGAACTGATAATGCAAGATCGTCATGTGACATATCGTTAGATAGAGGCATCCTTGCACATAAGTTCCACATCAATACATTCGATTTTGCATGAACACTTAGCTGTACAAAAAATTTGCTCTCGGGTATCCACATAATTTATCAATCGCTCAAAAAAAGGCTCGCGTCGATTGGTGTAAGGAAATGATTAAAAAGTTCGACCGTGGTAATTCAAAAGACGCGTATAAAATCGTGACAGGTGACGAATCATATGCGTATGAGCCTGAAACAAAAGAGCAATCGACCGTGTGGGTATTCCAAAGCGAGCCAAATCCAACAAAAGTTGTTCGTGGAAGAAGCATAGCGAAGCAAATGATCGCCTGTTTGTTCATTGGCCGAATGTGTCATGTGGCCAATGTTCCGCTTGAGCAACGTATGCAACAATGCGAGCGAGCTCTCACACATCTCGTAAAACAAGTGCATTTTTGAGCAGTCAAAACATCGAATTAATGACTCATCCTTCGTACAGTCCTGATTTGGCACCCAATGACTTCTTCTTCTTCTTCTTCCCGAGTATCAAAGGTAAACTGCGTGGTCAACGATTTACGAGCGCCGAAGAAGCAGTTGAAGCGTCCAAAAACCATGTTTTGGAGGTATCTCAAGAGGAATGGAAAAACTGCTATGACAACTGGTTTGAACGAATGCAAAAGTGTATTGATAATACATGTAGAAATTTGCATTGTTTGCAAGTTTTTTTTTTATAAAATCTTAAAGAAAATAGAACAAAAATTTATTTTTAATTTAATTTAATTTCTTGGAAAGCGAAGTTATTGAAAAAAAAGTACCTACAAGTATTATATAATTTCTGGGATTTCCCAAGAAATTCTACAGAGATAATGTATTTTCTATTATGTTCAAAATAAATATATATAATAAAACATGATTAATACAGGGAGTTCCAGAAAGCCTAGCTCTGAGTCTAAATTTAATACAAAAAAAGTTATATTGAGCAGTATAAAATATGACTTCTTTATGGTAAAAAATATAGCATGAGCGGAACTAATCGGAATCGAAATCATCGAAATTTGTTGAAAAACCCTGTACTATAATTATATTCGCAACTTCCACACAAATTTTAGCAATTTAAATATGGGAAAAGATAATAAATTTCATGTTCGATTGTTACGATATTGCGTTGTACAAAATGTATTAAATAAAATCTAATGGAAAGAGAAATGTGTACTTTATAGAAAACCAAAATGTGCACTATATATTTTAGTTAAGAAAAAATTGTATGATCAGCACTCTATGAATTTACGATAGAGTGCGCTTTTAATTGGAAAGACGTTGTACGAGTTTGTTAAAAAATACTCTAACGATTTCTAACAAAACAAATTCTAAAACAATTTCTAATCCATTCACATTTAAAAACTTACAATTTAAATTTGTCTAGCAAATATTGAAACGGCTATAACGACTACAGATATCTGTATATAGAGCATACATACTTTGTCAAAGATCTACACATTCTAATCAAATATAACATTGCATTATCGTATAATATGAATTTTAATGAGAACATAATTATTGCTGACCTTGTAAAAATAAATATAAGCGCTGTTCATAATACGGTATAGTATAAAAAAAAAATTCAATAGCACAAAATATAAAGCAGGAAATCGCATATCAATGAAATGGCAATGGAATATGCCTTCTTTCTTATCCCAATACCATGTGTGACCTTATTTCTCCAAACATTTTCTAAAGTTTACCAATATAAAAATGAAACATTTTTTTGAAAGTAAGCGCCGCTACCCAAGCAGATAAATGTTTTTCTAAGTCCTAAAAAGACCGGATAAATAGTTCGAAGGATTTCGACTCATTTACTTTAAACAGCTTCTATAATTATTAATGGTTTGACTTTATGCTGACCAGTTGTGTTAGTGCAGGCAAGAAAAGTTATTCTGGCCTTTTCTGCTTTTCTCTGTGGAGCGGTTTTTTCAGCATGGCTGACATAAGTACTTTCAGGAAGCATCTTCCAGAACAAACCTGTCTCGTTTGCGTTGTGAAATTGGTCCTTCCAAGCTTCAACTCATAAATAATATTGCTGAATTTATGCTTAAACGGTTCAACTGCTTGGGTATCGGATGACAGTTTTTCGCCGGACACTTTTAACAGTCGAACACCAAAGCGATATTTAAATCCAGATAGCCAGCCGGAGCTGGCATGAAAATTACCTTCTGTTTCCTTAATACTGGCGTGCAACTTTTTTGTATTTTCCTTCAGCATTTCCCCACTGACTGTACAGTTTATTTTGCGTTGCTCCAGAAACCAGTTTTATAATGCTTGCTCCATGCGGGGATACTCGCCGTTTCGAAGAGTCTTTCTCACTCCACATATTTTTTGAAAAGATGAAATGCTAACTCCTTTTCCAATTTTTTTTAACAATTTCCAACTTTTCCTTTAACGAAAGCAGTTTCCGCGAAGACATGATCCCACTACGTTTTTTTTGTACTCAGAAACTTTTAAATACACATAAAAAAGCCCACTTTCAACCACAATCGGTTTGCATTCGAAAAAAAAAAAACATAACCACTAAGGTCAAGAAGCAGCAGATTTTGTAACAATCAACAGCAAAGATACAAATTAGGGGAATACCCTCTTTAATTTTTGATTCCTTCTTGTGTTTTTTGTTACTTTTTGCTTGAAATTGATATCAAAATTTTATTCACTATTTAGAGGTTTTCGATTGTTCACTAGAGTACTCCATGTAAAAATTTGGGTTCACTATATCGAGGGGTTCACTACACCCAGACACGACTGTATTAGCAAATGCAGCCTAAAACTATGCTACGATTTTATTTATTAAGCTTAATTATTGTAGCATACTTTCGCTGAGTCCTGCTTAAAGCATTTTAGTTAAAACCCTTATTATACCCATTAACAATTACAAAATTAAAACGAAACAAGTCGTTTAGACTACAGATCGAGCCCAATAAATATACAGACATTCAAAAATATAACTATCCCTTGTCAGACGTGTAAAAATTCAGTCTGAAAGCAGGTCAAACAAAGTCTAGTTATGATTTCAACCAGACTTGCGTTTAAGTTTGTACTCCATGGCTGTTTGAATGTCATATGTGTCTTGGCTATCACAAAATTTTAAGGAGCATTGTTCTTAAACATATTTACCATCCTTTGCAGTATTTCTAGCCGACTTTTAAGAGCGTTTACTGTTCTCCATTGTGAACCATTCTAAGAGAGAGTCGCTTTTGATTAAAGTTCTTGGAATCAATAAAAGTAACTAAATCAATTTATGTAAAACGCAATATTTTCATTCAAATTTCTTGTATATTTTTATTTTTGCCAATTGTGGGTCTTGAATGTACTAGCAAATATTTTAGATTGATTATACTAAATAAGTGTTTTTTCTTTCGATAAGTGATAAGCACATAATTATGATTATGTGTTCCCATTTCGCCTTTAGGTTCACTGGGTCAAGGTGAGACAAACCAAAATAGCTAAATATTTGTATAATTCAAAATTCCACTATTAATCTTTTAAAGCAACAATGTAATCTCTCAAACATCTCGACTAATAAAATTCAATTCAAATGAAAAGTGCCATTTCCAGTTAATTTGCCAAGTGTCTCAATTAATTATGTAAATGTTTAAAAGAAAATGGGAGCTGTAAACTAACAAGTGAAAAACAAATACATAAATTATATGTAATTTATATAAGCTCATTACATTTAAATGAAACAACAAATAAGGCTATAAACAGACTACAAAATAAAAAACCTGTATGACAGCAAATTGGTATATATTACAAATAAATAAGTGCATTCGCTATAAAACCATGTACTGTAGTACTACTGTAAGTACATATTAAGAGATTTTGACGTTTGACTTAACGCCGTATGACATGCTGCTGGAACAGACTTAAAGAAAAGATAAGCCAAATATCATGTACGGATCGTCATAAATGAAAGTTATAAAATATACAAAAAAGAGAAATCAACACTACAATGAGATATGCTGATGATGATGGTGGTATAATGGTGCGACGGAAATGAAGTCAGATATATGTGATACATGTACATATACATATATAAAAAAAGGTCGAGATAAAACCAAACGACGGGTGGTACCGATAGTGCTAGTGTTTATACAGCGCTAAAGATTGATTAGTAATAAGATTTATACTTCAAGATTGCTCGAACAACCGTTGTGAAAAGCTTATATGCGTACGTACATACATGCATACAGATGAAGTTTTAGAGATATCTTAAAGACAACTACAAAAAAAAACCTATTGTCGGTCGGTGGCTAGCGATTCGCTAACTAATGTTCGATTTAGATAACTACTGGTAGTTAATTTAGCTAGCGAAAAAATTTGTGTAGCATCACCTAAAATAGTAATAACAACAACAAAGTCTAACGATTTGGATAACTACTGGTCGTTAGTCCTTAGTTAATAAAATGTTAACAGCGTTGTTAACACCTAAAATAGTACCGCCAGTACATAAGTCGCAGCAGTTAGCCAATTTAAAAACATATAAGAAAAACAAGAAAGAACGCTGCAGTCAAGATACGTTATAAAAAACTTGTCTAAGGCTCTTTATTTGAACCAATTATTTGTATGGGGGCTGTAATCTATAGTGGTCCAATCTAAACCTATGTGGCATATTTTATTAGGCTTGACGTAAGATACATCAAATGTGTCGCTCAATTAAGAACAAAACTCAAGAACTCAAAAATGTGGTCAGGTTTACATTTGTACTATCCTTTATAGTGCGTTTACCAAGTTCCTTTAATACCATTTATCTAAAGAGAGGTGATTAGAATAGTTGAAATATCCAAACTTGAAGTCTATATCTCTTATAGTCTCCAAGAACTCAATGTTCAAACAATGTTCACTAGTTGCCAATGAAATTCTCATGTTAAGTTCGTTAGGTAACTCCTTTGACGTTAGCAACTACGCACTATCGGTTTTGGGGATAATTTGCAGAACCGGTGCAGCCAAACAACTGGTAACAGGTAAAAAGTGTGCGTGTATTGCTAATTTTTGATTCGACATAAAACAAGCTGCCGTTTAAAATTCAAAAGCGCTTATAATTCATAACTAGTTTTTTTTTATGCTATTTTTATTCTTATATGATAAATATTTTATATAAAACATATAGTACTAACCATAAGCTTGATGCATCATATACGTGCTCATATTTGCGGCAGCAGTATTTTGTTTAATAAATGTGTGTGAAATGATATTTTTAAGGTGTTAGAGGGACAGGACAGAGTATTAGACAAAATTATTAAGAGATATAAAAAAAAATCGAGTGAAATTTACAAAATTTCGCGTGAAACTTAACGTCAAAAAGTTAAAAAAAAATAAAATTAAAGTAAAGAAACGTAAAAATATGTCTTAGAAAAAAATATATTGTGAAATTCTAATATCTATAAAATAATATACAAGTATTATAGCTTAAAATCTAAGTTTAACTAACGAGATGCGCGTTTCCGAATTTCTTTGTCTGGTTAACAATCAATTAACATTAATAAAATCAACTTAACGAAATATATTGCACAAAAAAATTCTTAATGTACAAAGTAAAAAAATCACAGAAAATTTTGAATATGCGTTCCCTCTACTTGTGTCTTGAGTAGTTCTTTAAAAAAAAAAAAAAACAGCAATTTAGCAAAGAAAACGTTTCTTGAAATAATAATTTGTATACGTATATAACGATATGTATTCGATAATAAGGTTTCTGCTTCGGGGTTTGTGACTGTTACGTAGAATATACTTTTTTTATTTATTATATTTTTCGGTTAAGGGCAGGGTAGGGAGGTTTGAGAATTGTATTGGATTATGTTGTAATATTTAATGTATGTGGTGTGTCGTCTGCTTTTTGTTTATGTTTTTTTCTTCTAAGCTGCCGCAAAATACGCTTAGCGCCGTTTCACCAACTTTTGCGAATTGAACACAATTTCACGGTTCCACATATAACGGTATCCACAATGTGGTATCATGCTCACAAAAAGTTTTGATAGAGCAATTAAATTATTGTTCTTTAAAGTTTCAATTGTATAAACTTCGTTGTTCGCTTTTTGATTTTTCGACTTCGAAATGTTTACAGAGTACCACCCCGTAGCACACACGTTGGCGAAAGTTGAATTTCGTTTTGAAGTTTACATGTAGAGAGAAGATTTCAAGTTATAGCAACTGTAGCTGCTGCATTGCAGTTAATAATAATCTCAAACGCTGTCGGCGCCGTCGCGTTATAAGAAGGAAACAGGAGGCTGGTGGCCTACTACGTAAAGATTTAAAACGCGCCGTTGCGAAAGTCTTTTATTGCGTTAAGGTCGCGCTAGGGCGGAGAAATCAAAATGGAAATCTATCGGCCCAAAAGAAACAAACAAAACGCACAGTTAACTAGCGGTCTAGCGAACTTGTTTTCGTGCCTCGAACTGTTATTAAAAAATTCACTTTTAATTGAAATCAATTCAAACGTCAATTAATATTTTGATTTTGATTCAAATATTTCACTTTATCTCGTTGTTTGCAACCAAGAATTTTATTTAAAAAAAAAATTTTTTTTTTAATGGAAAAATTCCAACACACGTTTATTATTTTCTGGTTTGTTTTTGTTGTTATATGGTTAATATTATTTTGGTGCTGTTGTTGTTGTTGTTATTAGAATTAATATAAACAGACAACAACGTTTTCTTTGTTTAAAGCGCGTGTTTTTTTTGCGGTTGCCTTTAAAAAGGTTGTTTTCATTTGTTTTTTTTTTTGTTTGTTTGTTTGTTTGTTTTGAAATATGAGCGTTTTGAAGTTAATACGACAAAGTAACAAATCGTACTGAGCAAATTTAAACGCGTACCGAGATTTTGTATCAGCTGTGAGCGTACACAGTATTGAGAGATGGAGCGACAGCAGCGGCAGAATTGAATACTTGTTGTTCAAACTGATTCGGAGATTTTGCTCTCTTTCTCTACAATAATAAACACGATCTTATCGTACAAAGTACGTTTGTTTTTGCAGTTGTTAGGCGCTTCAAATTTAAAGGGCGATTTATAGTGAATATATTCAATACGATTTTCATTATTTTTATGCATACTTTCATCGAGCAATTTTTGAAGCAATTTGGTTAGAATCATTTTTTGGCATTTAATTTTGCTTTACGCTAATTTTAAAAAAAATTTCTGATCGCGTACACTGTTATTCGAACCACGTCATGACCAACAGCGCTGAGTGTAAAGTCTCATCATCTTAGCTACTTCACCGGCAACCAACGCTTACATTTTGGCTCCTCTCTTTGAATGTTGTCGCAAAGACAAATACATATAATTATTCTTTTTTTATTCACTGACAAGCTCAACTGTTCTTACAGACACTAAACTAGTATAATTATAACAGAAATGAAATAAATCATTCAATGCTCAAACATACCAGTACAATACATATTTTTCAATGCAATTACTGAATGCATCTTAAGTACAGTGATTTTTTTTTTATATTTGATTTATCCATTGCCAAAGTGGAACATATTCTATAATTGTGTAAGTATATGCGCATATGCATTTTTGTTAGTGCACATATTTACATATTCTCAAATTATATGACAACATTTTTGAAACGAAAAAAATTTTGTTACAGTTTAGAATAAACAAAAAATACAACAACATGCCTCCGAGGCCTACCAATGCACCACTTGTATTTATTCTTGCAATTTAGAACTTGTAACGGTAAATAGCGGCACCAACCACGCCAATCAGTATGGTGCCCATCAGATAGCCAATAAAGTTCGACGCAGAACTATTCTGTCCTGGTTGAGGCTGGTTCCTTTTATTTTTCTGCTCCATTTTCTTTGCGTGACCTAACATTTTCTGATACATTTCCTTTTCATCGTCATCCTCCCGATGCGACTTAATCAACAATTTAGCCAATTCCTTCTTTACAGTAAGATTATCCGGATCTTGTGTTGCAGCCTTTTGCATCATCTTAATCGCACCCTCCGTATCTCCCTGACCTTCGAGTATTTTGCCCTTTCTGTAAATTGCTTTACTATTGTGCGGTTGGCTACGAAGTACATTATCGACCGACTTCAATGCAGCATCATAAGCGCTAATTTTGATTTGGGCCATTGCCAAATTATTATAGACGATCAAACGGTCGTCGAGAAGAATTTGCAGATCGCTGTTTGTTAGCTCCAAGTCTTCTTTATTGAACTCAGATTCGGGATCACAATTACAAACATCCAAGTACTCGAGCGCGCGACAATATAACAGTATGGCGGTATTGTATTCGCCAAGCTTATACCAGAAGTTGGCTCGTTCCTTCTTACGAATTCCATATTCACGGCGTATTTCAAAAGTCTTGAGGTCCGCATACTCTTCCGATTTAGTGTCCAGCAATTCAATCTCGTAGGTTAGCGTTTCGCCAGGTGGAATGCTTAGATCCGGTTCCTCAGTGTTCTTCAGTCCGTTTGCGCCGTATGCAAATCTTGAGTCGAGTACAACTTCTGCTAGTTCGCCGACATTCATCATAGACAGTGCCAAGTCCAAACCCAGCACCACTTCAAAGTCACCGACATGCAACTGGAAGTTCTCTTCACGCTCGACCACTTTGCCATTCGACAGCTTGCACATAAAGTTCACCGTAACCAATTCGCCCCGTTTAGGTCTCGTGTTGCTAGTCGATTTCCTTAGAATGCGTTTAAGCAGCTGCTTGTTGCCGAGTAAGTCGCACATATCGTCATCTTCCTGTTCAGCCGGCTCAGATGTTACACCCGTCTCAAGCGATGATTTTTCATGTGACGATGACTGCTTGTTGCCGGGTAAGTCGGACGCATCCTCATCTTCCTTTTCAGCCGGCTCAGATGATACATCCGTTGCACGCGACGATTCCTCATCTGACGATAGCTGCTTGTTGCCGGGTAAGTCGCTTTCATCGTCATCTTTCTGTTCAGCCAGCTCAGATGTTACATCCGTTGCACGGGACGATTCTTCATCTGACGATGACTGCTTGTTGCCGGATAAGTCGCTTTCATCGTCATCTTCCTGTTCCGCCGGCTCGGATGTTACATCCGTGTCACGCGATGATTCACCTGACGATGACTGCTTGTTGCCGGGTAAGTTGCCTTCATCATCATCTTCCTGTTCAGCCGGCTCAGATGTCACAACCAACTCATGCGACGATTTTTCATCTGGCGGTACAATGTCTGTGGCGTTCAAATTGGACAGATCTTCGAGTGAAGAACTGTTTCTCGATTTATCTACGTTCATACTTTCTTTTGGGCAAAGGTAAGTGCAGTGATTTGTAAAAGTTGTTTTAATACCGAATTATTAGAGTAAAAAATATGTTGTTTTAGAATCATCAACCATTATTCTAGTAATTGGATTAAACGTGTAAATTCAAGCCTACTTAGCCTAACATTAAGAAAAATTAAATATTTATAATACTGTATATTTTAGCCAAAAAAGAATTTTAGATCTTTAAGATTTGACAGTTTCATTTTTCTCTGCAAATTTTAGTAGACATAGCTTTAGTAGACATAGCTAATAACTTGCAGAGAAAAATGAAACTGTCAAATCTTAAAGATCTAAAATTCTTTTTTGGCTAAATCCGCTACTGTATCATTGTGTCTCAAATTCCATTGCTATCAATGAATACGAACCGGGCACGAATTAAACCCGATCAAAAGACTGCATATTAACAAAACGATGAGCAAACGACGAGTTAGCACTCGTCATTTGCCGAGATAAAACGAATACAGCCGAAGTTGCAAAATGCTCTCCATTTTGATTTAATAAAACTGGTCCATCGTATTCACACGTAACTAATTTTGTTATTGTATTGATTTTTCATGCTCAGTTGTATATATTTCTTTAAATTATCAATATTTTATAAATTTTTATAAGGCAACAACAACATTAACAAGCGAATTAATAATTACAAACAAGCCTCTGACGACGACGACGACGACAATAACAAAAAGTTGAACGGCGACAGCGGAACCCTGTTACCAGCCAGCCAGCCAGCCAGATAGCCAACGAATGCAATTTTTTTTATTTTTTTTTGTTGTGTTTTAATAGGTGTGTATTATATTTTTACATTAAGTGCACTGGTTATTTTTAATAAATATATATTTTTTTTTTTGCTGTTGGTTTTTTTACGAGTCTAACTACCTCGGCTGAGCTGCACAAAAGATTAACCATACAAACTCGAAAACAAGCCAAGAAGACAAAAGTAAATTTATTAAAAATTAAAAACGTGCATTGAACTTTTGTGCAAGAACATTAAATTAAGCAGAAAAAATTGAACAAACATGTTAAATGTTTACGAATGTTTAAGCTGTTGCTAGCTAGGTCCCACACAGTTGACGACGACTCGGGGTCTGTCTAAATTATCAAAAGGTTGAACTTAGTTTTAAATGAGTTGGATTTGTTGACGAACATTGCAATTGAGTGCTTATCAAATGAATGCAACCCACATGTGACCTAGAACGTGTTTAAAAACATCGATAGATCGATCGACCATAGACATGTGGTCGATCAAGTTCATAATTAATGGTTATTATTAGCTAGCTTTAACATTCGATTAATCTCAAGGTCTTGTACATATTTGTGTTTAAAAATTATATAAATTATTGTACTGATTTATAATTTATTGCAGTAGTAAAAGATCAATAGATTTAGATTATCTAAAGTTAAAAATGTGGATTAATATACGCAAAGACTAACAAAAGTCCACGTTTTTTTTTTTGTTTTTGGTTTTTAAATGAATGAAAGCTTCACAATTGTGTAATGACATTAAACTGCATGCAGACGAGAAAATGTAAAATTACTCATGCAAAGGTCGAAAGAAATGCCACCACCAACACAGTCAGAAATTCGTCATGCAAATCTTTACGGCTTTTTTCGACGTCAACTCAATCCAATACGAATTTTCATTGAATGCCAAACTGCATTGAAACTGTGCGCAAGTGGGATTGAATATTTCAGGCTGAACATTCTTTCGGTAGAGAACTAGCCTTGAATAGGTTGACCAAAATATTCGACCGACGAGCGAAATGTGGCTACAGTTGACGATTGACACAAGAAACAATTGCTGAGAAACTGGGAATAAATGTCATGGTCTGTGTCTCGCAAATATTGCAAAATGATTTGCTGTACACGAAGAAATCTGATTGATGGGTTCCATGAATATTGAATGAGTTCCAAAAAGAGGTTTTTTTTTTTGCTTAATATTTCGTAAGAAAATTTCATCTAGCAACCTTGACAAAAAATAGTAACAGCTGATAAAGCTTGCTTGCTTTTATAAGTACGACCCGGAAACTGAAGATAACTTATACCACCACCCTTTAAAAGAGCGTTCTGGATCCGCACCTGCTTCAACAACATATCTTGAACTTATTCTTTAAAAAGTCAACCTTTAGCGCAAAATTATTCTATAATCCACACCACAATTTTTGAAGATACGAAAAGGTATTTTTTTTTCAAGACAAACTGAATGAATGCTTGATTCATTGTTGATTTCGAAACTGAATTCTATACCGATTTTTCATCATGGCTTATCTTTAAAAAATGTTCTTGTTCTAAAAGCATTGCTCCGCACAACATATTAGCAACATATTTCAACGATTTCAAGAATGACTTCCTACTTTGATAGACTCTTTTTGCGCAAGCGGTCTCTTTTATATTATATGATCATTTTATACTTTGAAACAAAGTTCAATGACGTTGAATCGGTTGAACAAACGCTTTATAACATGGAAGTGAGCGTCGTAACAGATTATTACATCAAAAAGCCCCATATTAAAGATAATTAATAAAAACTTTCTTTAAAGAATTTAAAAATATTACAAATTACAATAATAAAAGCTGCGCATTATACCGAGACAAACCCAGAAAAGTACCCTGCATGCGAGCAAAAAAACGAAGGCACGTCTCAGACAGAAAGACAGACGGACGGACGGACAGGCACGGACTGTCTGCAATCGTTACAGTAATTAGATGGAAAGAAAAGTACTTTACTTTCAGAGAGTACGTTCTTCCTGTTTATCATAAAAAAATTATATGTTAATTGTTATTGAATTTAAATTTTCTTTAAAATTTTAAAACGACGTCGCGATTAAATAAATTTTTTGCTGATTGCTCAGTTGGAAACAAAATTCGATCAAAATCAAAATTTATTCAAATAAATGAAAGAACAAATTGAATCAAGCTGAGCGCTATCCGACGTACTGTGCTGATCAGCAAGCAACCAACCAACCAACCAACCAAATAAGAATCGTAGCTATTGGAAAACAGCGGCGTACAGTTCAATGATCTTCAAACTGAAAAGTCCTTGAACAGCATCAAAGTGAGCTTTATAGACAATCAATAATGTATTTTTATTATTTTAATAGAGCAATTAACAATTGGTTTTCTAGCTAGAGCTGTAACTGAGGGCCGCTGGAACTGGTTCAGCAACTATGAAATGAATATTTTGTAAAAAAAAAAAATATTTAAATTGAATTAATTTAAATTGATTTTAGTAGCATGAAAAAATTATTGAAAGTTTAGACTAAAGCCTAGCCAAAATTGCACTGGAATTCATTTCAAATAAACAAGCAACAATTAGTGTCATTGAAATTAAAACAACCTTCCGAATTTTCAACTCTTTATATAAGTATTCCACAAAAAATTTTAGCTACTCATTCATGCTTTATCACTACCAACTTTAAATGTGTTTTTTGTCTTTCACATACTACGAAATAGTAAAACCAAAACAAAAAGCGTGAAAAAATCTTGAAAAAAAAATGTGACCAGAAACACGTCTCATATGCGTGGTACAAAGTCTCTCAGACAATTTTACACTACTTACGTATATAAACCAGTCTTTATATATTTTTGCAACTCGTTGTCCAACTTTTACAGCTTTGTTTATATCAATATTTAAGCTTTGTTTACAAAAATTCAATAAGAAAATGCAAAAAAGAAAAAAAAATAAAACAAATTCGGAATTACAATGGCCAGCCGTAAATAAAAAGCAATCAACGTAATATTATTTAAAATCTGGTTTTCTCCAAAACAAGTCTTTCAAAATAAGCTTTAGGATTGGCTATTAGTTGATTACGGCTGTTGTACAACAACGTCAGTAAGTTTTAGTTGAGCCAATGAAGATGTGTGGTGAAGTTTTAAGTGTTTTTTTTTTACAAATTGGTTAAATGAAATTACTTTTAAATTTATAACAAGTCTTGAAAGTAGAAAGTCAAGCAAGGGAATTGGTTGGGTTCATGCAGGCTCATTTCTGGTAAAGAAATATTTCTTTAATGGATTACAACAGGTAACCATCAAAGTAAATTAAAAAGAAAACATAATATACTAAACTATATTTTAATACAAAAGCTTTATTTTTGTCATAGCAATATTACTGCCTATATAGTATATTATTAATTGAGGGAACTTGTAAACCAGCGACATTAAAGATCTATTGTTTGTCCTACCAAGTTAGATGAGCAGCTCTAATACTATATGCTGAATAAATATTAATATGTTTTTAAGATTTAGTTTTTTCAGATGGCTACGTATCATTTGAAGTCTACTTTCGCTAGAATATGAAGAGAAGTCTCTCATTCATTTGTGTGTAATTGAAAGTGACCCTGTTAGAATTCTTAGCTGATTCTTACATAGTTAAAACATGATTTTTGACATGCTCTGCTCGCAATCCCCTAAAATCTTCACTTGTCCTATTCCTTAATTCATGGCACAGTTTTGTGTTTTTACACTATGCGTTTTCTTACAGATTGGTTCCGATATAGGGTGCCACCCAATGCCCATTGGCGTTACCGCTTCTTTTCTGGCAAGCTTATCAGTATGCTCACTTTCTAAAATGTTGTTGCATTCCGGTATCCACAGCAGATAGACTCTCTTGGGTTTGCCGAGTTTTTCTAGTACGCTCACAATGCTTTAATCAGATAGAGAGATATGTCGAACATATACAAGAATTATACTTATTTCCATCGGCAGCACAAAAAGAATATTGATTTAACTATTGATTCGGAACAATTCTTGTGTACCGACTTCATGTTCTTTTTGCTCTTCCACAATTCGTCGATTGCCTTCTGGGTTTCGTTTCACTTATGTACATCAACAATATCTTCACTCACAAATCAGTTTTGAATTTGCGGTTCGGTCATTATATTAATAGGATTTTGTTGTAGCGCCTTATTAGATGTTTCGATTTTACACAAGAGTTTTGTACCACCAGCTTCATTTTTCCGCTTGAGTTGACTCTTCCATATTCGGTATAGTCTTCTGAATGCTGAATATGCATTGAATAGTCAACCAAAAACTTAAATGCTTCACTCATAGCTTTACTGTTCAAGATTATAGTTCATAGCTATGAAAAGATGTCCACGAACTCGACGTTGTAACCGTTTATTCGAATATAAGTATACTTATTTGTAAATAAAGCAGGATGTGTTGTTCTTGATCTTGAAAAGGTTGGACTAAAAAAATTTAGGAACCGTTGTTAGTCTTTACATATTTGCTCTTTTTTTCGAATTCTTAATATGTTTCTGCTGCTTTCATTACAAATATTTCTGTCAATGTATATGTACTCAATATCAGTGGCATATTATCTGAACAAACTTTGTTAGACGTATTAGATGTAGTTTTCTCTGGAGAATGTTGATGTTTGAAGCAGTTTAAGTGCTTCACAGCTGTATATCGTATGTCCACACTAGTTTAAGTATCACTTTGTAGTCTTATTTGATTTACAAAACTGTGCTGGGTTCTAGTCAGTTATACGTATCGTTCTCAAATATAATTTCTATCAATTCGCCAAAAAATTTTCTTTTTACATCAAATTACGCTTTCAATAACTAATTTTAAAGACTCTTACAACAAATTTGTTCTTTTGAATTTTCGATCCTCTTGAGAATCAATTAATAATTCTGTCCTTATCACTGTTTAAAAATATACTGTAATAATCTTATTTCTTTCTTTTCTACCTAAATTTTTGTAATTAATGCTGCTTGGACTAACTTTCAAGCTATTCAAGGTAGGGACACAAATGTTCAGCAGTTCTGGACTCTAGCTAAAAACTTTAAATTTTCAATAACAAAATATCTTGTAAATTGTAACTGATATTTCCTTTATTCTACTTTTTAATAAGAATAACAAATATCTTGAAGTTACACAAGTTACTGCAAATAATAGAATCTAACGAGACGTTTGAAATCCTAGAGGCTGTGTTGCAGATGATGGTTAACGTATGCCTCCCAGATATGTAGTGCTGGCAGGCAAATGAAATACATGCCGTGGACCAAACAGGCCGAGGAAAAGAAACTTCGTTATGTGGGACAGCGGAAGATTTCACTATTATATTAACCAACGATTAACCGTGCAACATATCGTAGCGTCTGAATTGGATATGTCTTAGACCGAGCGGCTCGCCATATAGATAAAAGAAAGACCTTGGACTCGGCTTTCTCCCCGCTTTAAGTTTGTCAAGTATGACAGTAAACTACTATACAGCATGTGCTAGATATTTCACTTCATAACCAAGTGTTTCTAGCAGTCTTACAGCTTTTGAGAAAATACATATGTATATTGAAATGGGTTCTCCTTAAAGAATAGTGTCTATACAATGTCATTGGTTAATATTAAGTTTTTGTAAGAGCACCTTTTATAATTAAATCTATATAAATAACATTAAAACTAATGCAAATTTCTTAGTTATCAACACAAATGTTGCTTTTAGAATATGGTGACAAACATTAATGGACAAATAACTGTCATTTGCATATTTAATCTCTTCAATATTATGCTACACAGATTGTCTACTCAGCTGGAAATTTGCTAGATTTCTATAATTAACTAAAATTTCTTTTATAAATGTTTGAACAAAAATATGGCATTGTTTTTAATCATAGCAAAAAAAAAATGAATAAATAAATAAAATAAAAAATGCAAAACAATAAGCAATAAAACCAGTTTATCAAAAAAAGAAGAAACAATATTGAAAAAAAAAAATTTCCACAGACGTTCAAAGTTCACTTGCATTCGTTGCCAAATTTACCAAAGCAGACCAAATAAATTTTATGATTATAAAGTCAAATTTTATATACTTATTTCTATTGTGTGCTCTAATATTGCTAAGCAGTGTTGAATATTCACAGTTGAAGCAGATTGCTTGGTTTAGACTGACAAAATAAAATGAGATCAGTTGCGCTCTGGCAGCTGTGCAGTGCGAAACATTGTCGAACGGAAATTTAAGCTGAAAGATTTTTCAATATAAAAAAGCGATTCTACAGAACTTGGTTGGTTGGTTAGTTATAGTTGGGTTCAGAAAAACGTGTCGAATGTTATGTACACTGATTTTTGGATGGATTGTGCAACTTTAAAATTAGAAAGAAAGATCTTACACATCCCGAATTACTCCAGCTGCTCTAAGATCGGATTAGCTGTTCTAGTGGTAATTCGATTCCAGATTCTTGTAACAGTGAGACATAGTCCTACTAAAAATATGTACGATTTTCTCTTCTTTCTCTAAAAATTCCGCTTTACCTATTCTCTGAAGGTACTTCTGCAGTGACACATGGCATTTCTCATTCAAGATCCTAGTTCTTGCAATTTGAGTCACAGTAGTTCGTTCGTTGGACCTTTGTTAAAAACAGCAACAATTATAGCATGCATAGAGAGGAAATGCATTTTTTCTTGGATACAAAGAGATACAGATCATACACAGAGCGCTTTTCCTGCGAAGCTCGTTATAATTAGCAAAATTTGGTGGACTGATGAGGACGCGTGTTTGAGTCTGAAGCACGTGTCTCCGTGGTTAAACATTCATTGTGTTCTCTCTTCACATTGAGAAGAATATGTAAAACATTTCTTAATGTAAAAATTACCCATGGACAGATTGTTATTGTAACCAAAACGTGACGTAATATCTGAACCGCAAGCAGCCAGGACTCAGTGTCAGAGATGAGACGTAAAGAGCCATCCTGAAGGCAGGATGTTAACCTAAACATAGCTATGTTTGGGTTAACAGACTAAAGATTTTCTCTGCCTGTTCAAAGAAACTGAAAATACCTTTTGTCGAAAAGTTCGTGACTATGCAGAAAGGTTCCGAACCCACAAATGGAGTTGCCGAATCAGTTCTGGCCAGTTCATCAGTAATTTTATTTCCTTCGATTCACTTGTAACCAGAAATCCAACTAATAGCGACTTTACAGCCGATTGAAAGTTGTTGGAGAGTATAGTAGCTACTGCCGCTTGGCTATTTGAAAATGTTATAGTATAAGTCCTGTTACGAGTCTTACGCAAAAGATAGCGCGCGATATCTCAGATTGAAATACAGTGTGCCAGGCACCCATTGCATGCAACCCATAGCCCTATTAAAAGTTACAAATTCCTTCAATTCAGTGTTTACATATTCCTTGCTGTTCGCTACTACTGTCGTAGATATTTAAACTTTGCAGTAGCTAAGACTGGGCCGTCAGAATTCATCTCTTACTTTCATTGAAAATTAATGCATGTCTCATACAAACTTACCATCTTTGAAGTCCATCAGTTCGACAACAAGATCCTCGCCGTTAAACAGCTCTGCGCTCTGCTTATCATCGGATGCTTCATCATTAATTATTGTTAATCCTTTTAAAGATTAAAAAACATCGTTTGAATTAAATCTAAACTACGATTTAAAGACATTTTCATACCATTTGCAAAGTTATCATCATAAATCCATTGTGGTGTTGTTTCATTAAGCGCGAAGAGCTCGCTGCTCGCTCTGGACGGCGATGTTGGCTCCAGTTTGCCGTCCCAAAAGAGCTCCCTCGGTAAAGCAAGCTCCATGGTCCAATCCAGATTGTTGTCGTTGGTTGATAAAGAATTCATATTCGAAATCGTTTAAAGACGGTGAATATGATATAGATGTAGATGGTGAATATGAAAAGGAGTCTTGTCCTAACGAAGCTTGTATTGATTGTGAGGAGGCCATGGTGGCACTGTGAAATAGAAAAATGAGAAATTAATTTGAGGCATGCTATTTCAATTAAATTAAATCAAAAAATAAAATAAATTGAATAAAATAAATAAATAATATAAATTGCATTATAAGTGGCTATTATCAGAGTTGATAGAAAAAATGGGTCAATAAATCAATTGCCCCCACGGAACTACAACGAATAAGTTCTGACCCCACATTTCCGTGAGTTGATTAAGCTGTAATATTCCTCAACTCTTGCCCCATCGGTGTAAATGCATGGTCTATATACTCAACTATTTTATTTAAATGATGATTATTATATAGAGGACTCCAAAGCAAATATGAAATTTTAATAGATATAAGGAATATCTTCCTATACGGAGTTGCATGACAAAGAAATCTCTTTCATCTTAAAATTTTACTCATAAAATTTAGTTTTTTGAGTAAAATTTGGAAATTTTGAGGCCGAAAAGGCCGTTATTTTCATTAAATTTGGACATACAAGAAAAACAGTTTTCATTTCTGTTATAATTATCTAAGAAAATTGTGTTCCAGATTTCCATTATTTCAATATTGTACAATTCCGTTTCTATAACATTTATTAGCAGCAGCATTGAAACATATTATTTCGAATTCCACTATCTCACCTAAATAAACATTTTTAAAAGATCTTTTATCAAAACTCTATTAATAATTATTAAAAATGCAATATTATGCAAATATCGTAAGAAAAAGTTTGCTTTGACTAAACACCTCACACGCGCTCCCACTGTACTACAATGCAAAATATACAAATAAAAAATTTTAAAAAAAAAATTAAAAAACAAACAATAAAGAAAAGTCTCGACAAAACAAACAAGCTCTCGTGAAATTGATAATCATAGAATCAAAACACCATCGTGAAATTGATAATCATAGAAACAAAACACCATAGACAAGTTAAATGAAATAATATAGTTTAAACACTTTAAATCAACAAAAAAAAAAAAAACTTGAAATTCGAAACAAGCAGATTACATGCCGACAAAAAACAAGTCTACCAACGTCAGACAAATGCTGATAAGACAATTATTTTCACAGCGACGTAATAGTTTGAACTATACTGAAATAACCCCCTGTGTTACTATGATATATTTTATGAAGATCTAGATACGACTAGCTTATCTATACACGTTATTTTACTATTGGTTCACATATTGTGCCAAAAATGATAACATTTTTCATTATCGAACATTTGTAGATAAATAGATTGATTTACTGTTTTACAAGTGAAAAATAAAATGAAATAAACCAAGGACAAAGGGTATTTGAACTTACAATCTAACAATCTATATAAGGGATGATTTTTATTTCTGTGCTAACCGATGTTAAGTTAAATTCGTTTAATGAATTTAAGTGTATAGTCCCTAATCGAATAATATCGAAAATTGGTGTAAGCTGTCCATCTCGTTCAACAAATTTGGCTTCGTCTGACTTTTTCTTGTGGGGATATTATCATAAAGTTTTATTGACTTTTTCTCATATTATATAAAAAAAACACACTGTATAACAAGAAATAACGCTGCTGCCAAGTACGCTCGACTTCAAAATACTCTGTACCTTGGGAGCTATATTCTATAATAGCCCGATTTAAATTATGTGTCATAATTTACAAGCAACAAACCGAATTTGACGTTTGTAGCTTAATTAACAAAAACAAATTTTCAAAAACTTATAAATGGGCTGTAGGTTTTCATAAGAGTCAAAAACGACCCAAGAGTCTGAAAGACGTTCAGGCCAGAATGAATACCAAAACGTAGCAGATGGTACACCCCTTTCGAGGAGTAGTCCTAGAAATGTGGGAATGCATCTTAAAGATTAGTTAATCGGATAGTGAGTATCGCAAAGCGAACCCGTTTGTACCTGTCACAAAAAAAAAGTTTAAAAAAATAAATAAATAAATTGATTAAAAAGAAAAACAAAACAAAAAAGGATAATACAATTTTTTAACTCTATGCGGCCTTGAAAAATGTGCATATACGGTTCCAATTGCCATTTAGCGGACGTGACATCCACAAAATTTAATAACAATCTGCGTATAGTTGTGAAAAATCTAAATGTCCAAGTTTGATGTCTCTAGCTCTTATAGTTCCTGAGATCCGTTGTCTCATATATCCAGATGGACAAACGGAAATGACTAAATCGACACAGTTTTCGATACAAAAGAAGAATTTATAATCACGCCTACTGCTGCCTGTTACATAGATTCGCAGAAACTGATTATGCCCTTGTCCTTTGAGTGCATGGTATGAAACGAAACAAAATTTCAATCATCAAAATTGAGAGACACTGTGTGCAAAATTAAAACATAGAACACTGCATACCCAATTAGTTGTGTCATGTTTGTTCTAAGCACGTCGATTCTCACTCTGACGAATTTTCATATTTTCTTTTTTTAAATTTTGTTTCACATATTCTCAATAATTTTACGCCAATTCGCGTGCCTTGTGTACTTGTGTTTTTAAAATTCAGTCATGTTAAAAACTTTGAGCATTTCTTTTGTTTTTTATCTTATCAATGGTTATAAACAAAAATAATTTAAACGTATAATTCTTATCAATATTTTGACGATTGTGGCGCGAAATTATTTTAAAGAAAGCTGCAACAACAACAACAAAGGTTGCAATACATTTTTTTTATATGCAACTGTAATCGTTTATTTTGTTATTGTAGTTTAAAAGGAAGCAGCTGTCAAAAGCAATAAACGGTAAAACAAAGCAAAAAAAAAAAAGTATTAAAAATAAAGCTAAAATCAATTGACCAAATTTGGTTTACTAAATTTCAGGCTTAGATTGCGTCAGCCAATTTCCAGCTGATTTTTTTTTTTTTTGTTATTTGTATTTTATAGTTGCATGCCACATGGCTGCAATTTCATGCCACGTTGAAAGTGTTAAATTGCAATTGCAGGTGTGGACATGTGTGTTGGTGTGTTTGTACGTAGGGAATTTCATATGAATCACACACACACACGCATGCACATGCGCGTCCAATTGACGTCTGCATACAAAACGGCATAACACACACACAGCCGCGCACACTAATACATTCGCACACAGCCGCTTGAGCAATTTTCACTTGAATTGAAAACTAAATTTTTTTTCTTTTTTTTTTTACTAATAATTTGATTTACAGTTACTTACGATAATTTGTAAAACATTTTCACTTAAAGTTGTGTTCTTGGGCACCTGGGTGCGTTAGTTTTGCTTGTGCAAAATTACTATAGAGCCATTTTCACCTCAATATAAATGCTAGAATTACGCTGGAAAATTTTACTACGATCTTTTTGCGTTTCATTAGGGAATACGAATGAACGATTAGTTTTTTTTTCTCTGCTGGGCTGTGTACTAAACATTCATTGCGCATAACATTGGTGAAAAATAGTATGTTTTTATAAATGCCAGTGTTTTGCAGTACCATTCGGCAGGGCTTAAGCAAGTAAAACGTGCAACAGTTATTTAAATATTATTAGGACTGCTTGCGTACTTTTTCAGTAATACAATTTGAGAGGAAACTCAAATAGAAACTTAGTGGAGAAAGTACGCCAGTAAAATTATACAAGTTTGCAGAAATCTATATATATATATATATATATATATATATATATATATATATATATATATATATATATATATATATATATATATATATAATATATATATATATATATATATATATATATAAATGGAAGTATGTATGTATATTCCCTGTAGACTCCGAAACCGGTCAACCGAATTTGATCAAATTTTGTGGCAATATTCAAAATAGTCCCTTGGGTGATCCTGTGAAGTTTCGTGGCGATTGGATAAACAGAAATTTTTTTGAATTTTTTAGATTTTCCTTCCATTTTTTTTTTGTGTCTCAATAAGAAGGAGCATGTGGTAGATGGGGAAGGGGGAAGGAGTGGCAGGAGAAAGGGGAGGGCCGCGTAAAACGTCGCAACGACTTCATACAATTGAAATGGTGAAATTTAAAATGTAGTTTATTTAGTATAAAAGATAAGGAAAGTTGCTGTATCAACCAAAGAAAACTGGTTATGATCAAAAAGGAAGCTGTTTTTGTGGCACATATATCTTGGATCCATAAATATTTGGCTTCGCCGTAATGTTCATGGAACGCCGGTCTTAACCCACAACTTTTTGCGTTTGAGATTATCGTAGGTTTTGATCGAAAGTCACATTTCTTGTACTCGGGTCAATCGTACCATCATCTAAAACGGACAAATGTCGTGCACTCTCTATGTTTTTGACATCGAAATTGGTGGTCACTCACATGGAGAATAAGGCAAGAATGAGTCAATATCAGTACAGCTATGTAAAAATACAATGTTTTTCTACTTTCCAAATTCTGCCATTATTTTTACAGGCACCATCGCAGTACCTTGAATTTTACCAAGCCGCAAGCTCATCCGCAGCACCAGCAAAGAAATAATGGAAGCACTGTGCGAAGTGCAATCTCCAACACAACAATTACCATTGTAAAACAATCCAGTGCGCTGAAAAATGCAAAAAAACTATATTTGCATTAAATATTGATGTATGAAGAAAATTTATCTGTGCCGCGAATGTGCTGCTGCCGAAGCAACATAAATATATCAACAGTTGTACTCTCTTCATTCATTAATTTGTTTTTGATTTTGTTACTTGGCTCTGATGAATTAAAAATTAGCATGAATTAATCGCACTCAACAAAAAAAGTGTTTTTATTTATTTACCTTTCTTACAACGAAATAAAAAGTGCACCCTTCGTAACTGAAAGTGTTAGCTAAATTCTAATTAGCTATATGACCGTTAAAGAAGTCTATTTAAACAGTTTAAAAAATAAAGTCTTATTAGTACTCATTTTTGATGTTTCACTATGATTAGTAAACGATTTACTGTAATTTACCAACACTAAATGCTACACTCAATCACTGCAGTTTGGTCAATTTTAATACTTTTGACGGCTGTGCAGCAGCAACAACAAAGTAGATTAAGCAAATTTACACAATTCCAATTATTTGTATTTTAATTAATTCGGCGCGAAACGTCAAAAAAAGATACGCAACGCATGAGTAATAAGCGCGTCTGCAACATGGCTTTAGCATATCTTGTTGGCAACGTGCGCAACACGCGTGTGCCGTAAACGTGGAAGTGGAAAAGGTCAAAAGTGCAAACAAAAAGGAAGAAATATATGGACAGACATACGGACGGACAGAGATGAGCTGGTCAACAGCAACAATGAAAGAAAACAACAACTATAAACATAATAATAAAACACATTTTTTGCTGCCGCATAAATAAAGTATAAATACATACTATAAATAAATAATAATAAAATATATTTATAAATAGCAAACATACGCATTAAAACTTAAAAATGAAATTTCCATTATCAAAACACGAAAAAATGCCTATCGACGTCAGCTGTGCGTGTATCGTGTCTATATATGTATATTTATATATGTACTTATGTTAATGTGTTTGTGTTTTGTTTTAAATACCAGCAGCTATAATCAGTTATTTGAAGGACACGCCCCCTTTGGCCCGTTCCACCGCTCGATTACCCTTCGTTGGTTTAAGCTACTTAATGGATTTGTTTAATTGAGCATAATTTTCATAACAATTTACATACAGGGTGTTTCAACAGTTGCGTCGTTTTAAATTTGGAAAGGGTTCCATTGTTTAAGTTTAACTTTCATTTAAATATGTTTTATTTTTTTATATACAGCTTATTCTCTTGTTATCTTATTCGAAAACCATTAAAATATGGAATTTGTCTGACTAAACGCTTAAAATATTTAAATTTTATTTATACTAGTACTTGGACCCAAACATTTTTTCGCTTGATTTAAACAACTTCATGACGAATTTCGGTGATTAAGTTTCTGTTGTTCCATAGTTTATAGACTATCCATATTAATATGCCACGCCCACTTTTAGAGGTAACCCCCATTCAAACGTACCGCTTACTTTTGTGTTGTTGTATGAAAAACTTCTTTGTTTAAGTCAATATCAGCTTGAAATTTGCTTTTTATGGATGGTCGCATCCTTTATTTATACTAATGGGCATGTTCGGCCCCCTTTTTGGTTAGTCCCCAGCGCACACTTTTGTGTTTTTATGAAAAATTTATTTATATAAATCAATATTAGCTTGAAATTTGATTTGGTGAATTTTAATGAACAGCCACTTATACATATACAAATGAGCGTGTCACGCCCACTTTTTGAGGTAGTCACACCTAAACTCACAGCATACTTTTATGCGTTTGTTTGGAAAACGTATATCAACTTGAAATTCGATATGGTAGCATGTTCTAGATGGTCGCATCATACACATCTACTAGTAGGCGTGTTCAGACCACTTTTTGCGTTAAACTCTATTTTATTATTTTTGCGAATTTTAATTATTTATGTTTGGCAGGCTTTACCAATATCGTCCATGTTAGACTTCGGGACTTTCTTTTTGTTAAAGTTGTAATTTTGTGCGGCGTGCCTTCAGAAGACTTGCATCGAAATATATTGGTAAACATAGCTCAAAAATAAAAAAAAATTCTTTTAAATCTGCATTGGACCTAAAGTCTGTCAAACAGAAATATGTAATAACAATAATTCCGCAAAAACTCACAATTATTAAGAATTTTACGAAAACAGATTCAAACAAGAGAATATTTTTTTATAATAACTAAACTGCTCGAGCACCCTGTACCAAAAGAATTTATTGACACTGCTTCCTCATTTTTCTGCATGCCAATCACAGTGCGTGTTGTTTTTGTTTCTAGTTAGCACGTTCTCTTTAGCTCGTTACTGTGCTCACTTGTTTTCTACATTAGTTTCTCGCACAGCTGTTTTTTCCATTTACGTTTTAACATTTTTGTTCGTAACTTTTAACTGCTGCTGCTGCGGCTGCTTCTGCTCGCATTAATATTTTCTCCGATTTTAATTCATTCCAGTTTGTGAATTGGCCGCGCGCGCACATTAATTAAAATTTATACTGAGTTGGGGTGTTGCAATTATTAAATAACTATAATTAAATGCAAAGGCAAATGAATAATAACAATAAAAAAACAACAGCACCAACAACGAGAAGTGTGTGTTATTTAGTAATTGTAAATAGCTGTTGTTGTTTTTAATTCTTTTTTATTATTGTTATCTCGCAGTGCTGCGCACGAGCCTTTTTTATTCATATTAGAGGCAGCAGAATGTGTTATGATCTCTTCTGACGTCATAGAAAGAGTGCGCATAAAATAAACGAAAGAGAAAAAAGAAATAATTTGTTTTTGTATTTTGAGCAAATGCAATAAAATTATAATAAATAAGAGGCGTGTTAAATTAGCTGGAAAAAAGAAATTACTAGAAGAATTTCAAAGAAAATTCAGTGAGAAAAAAGAAACTAAAAACAAAACAAACAAAAAATTATCAATAAAAATCGAAATAAAACTGCTTTTAAAATATTTATAATAAAAGAAAACTTAACTAAAAAATAACGGTATATAAGAAAACTATAAAATAAAAGATCAAACGATAAACAAAATTTTAAAACTGCATCCGAAACTTTACCTGCCGATTTTTTACAAATAATATATAGTCTATGATCTTCTGCATATCGACAGTAACACAGTCTATAAATTTCAGAAACTGAAACTTGGTACAACTTTCAATCCCCTGCTTAGATTCTCGGCTCACGCCACCAAGACTTAAGTCGACTTAAGTCAAGAAACAAAGCGCTGGAGGTGCTTGCAAGGTCTTCTTGGGGTAAGAAGAAAGATGCAATCATTACCACTTATATTAGGTGCGTATAGGAGCAATTGTTCTAAACATGGCACTTTCCGAGAACTGTTCCAACTCGTATACATCAGAAGTTACAAATCGAGAATATCTCATGATCATATCGAGGAGTTATATATACTGTAGAGCTCAATTCAATTAATATGCTGTTGAACAGTCAAGAACCGTCAATATTCACGAGTGTTACGGAAACGAATCGGGAATGATTGCTGTTTTGAGTTTAGTCAAACGCTACACAACACGAACCACCTTTTCAAATGCCCGTCCCGTCCGACGCAATAGAGTCATGTGGATCTTGTGATGCGTCCAATTGAGTTTTTTTTTTTAATTTCGGCCGCGACTACGCTGTATTTAGTCCATTCTAAAGTTCCAATTTTGAATCTCTCTTTCCAACATTGCTACCGGTATCTCGAAAAATTTTGAAAATGTGACAAAAATTCATTCAAAACCAATGAAATTATTTTTATATTTTGTAAAATAGTTATTCTTTATATACAATACAACTAGCAGGTATACCCAGCGTTAGGATAGGTTAGGTAGAGTAACCGTTGGTAAGAAAAACCACCATAACTTAGTCCAAAGAAGCCCGTTGTGGAATCACAAATCTATTATTTGTGAGGGACCACTCCCTCCACAGCCATTGGTACGATTTAATGAATTTCATTATGTTGCCTCAATTTTGGAGATTTCTGTAAGATCATTTAGAAAGTACTCTCATTTGTGCATGAATCTTCTTCTACTTATGTCCGGGCTGCTACACAGCAGTTGCGAAGCGGTCTCCTCCTTTTCGCTTTTTTGACAGCTTCTGCATAGGTAGGGTTGATTCACTCATAGCCTAATAAGCAATATGCGTTTAGAACAGCTATTACAATCGAAACATCGGTTTTGTTTAATCTCAAAGTATATCGTGTTCATCTTTTCTCGTATCCAGGCCAATTTTCCCATCGACCTGCTTCAAATGTTTGCTGAGTTAATGTCAAATTTGGTTTTTCTCTTACGTGGGCACTAAAAAAGGTTCCGGAAAAAAGTAGGAAAAGACTAAAAGATTTTTCTTTAATTACTTAAGTCTACTGACAAACAAATGGTTCTACACCACTCAGAATTAATTATCACTCGATGCTTCAAAGATAGCCCCACATGTTACATTCATTACATATGTATCATATAATGTCCGATTTATAACAAATTTGGTTTTATCCTTATTTTAGGACATGGTCCCGCCATTTTTCAAGTGGATATTGTAGATCTATTTCATAACGATCGCTCCAATAGTTTAGACGCCTATATATAGTAATTTTTATATATAAAATACCAAAGTTAGAAACCAAATACAAATCTAAACTAATAAAGTATATATCTATAAATTTTCTTATTCAGAATTACAATACACACTAGTATCCAATAAGAAAACCACTTTAAAAATAGCTAACAAACGGGAGTGATTTGAAAAATCAACCACTTAAAGACAATATCAAAAAATGATGTTAAATAAATACGAGAACTATCAACGCACAATTGCAGGAGCTTCAAATGCAAACAACTTTAATTATACCTCCTCTCCCGCCATGTACAGCAATAGTAGCAATATAAATCTGAACAATAATATAATGAATCAAAATGCTTCCTGTGCAGCTGCTGCAGCTATTATTGCAACCAATTTAAGCTCAAATACATCCAACACAACGGCAGCTGAACGTGAATCGATACACTCTGGACAATTTATGGTCTCACATTTTGAAGCGGAAGAGGCACAGGATGATCTTGAGGACGATGGTGAAGTCAAAATGCTCGATCCAGAAGATCCGAGTCTTTCGAAACCGGGTGATGAGCCAAACACATGTATGGACTTGGCAGTCTATGTGCCGAAACTGAATTCGCTGACGCAATTGCAACGCGGCGGTATTGTTGGTTTAGACGCAAGCGGTATGGAAATTCATATGGATGAAGAGAGGGGCAGTATGGTCACTTCGCATCTAGAGATCGAGACGTCACTGACGAAACTCTTCAAATGCATGAATTTGGCTTACAGGTGAGTGTTATATTATATTTTTTCTACTTCGGTTATCACAAGCTACATTACTTTGGAGATTAATTTAGCTTTGTGGAGAGGGTGAGGGAGAATTATTTATGCTCAATACATTGAGGGTTCTCTTTTTTTCTTAAATACTGGATCTAAAAATCGATTTTATTCTTATTCACAAGACTAAGATGTCAGTTAATGTACTGATAGCACTTTTAATCATGTTAGCTTTGGAGAGCCCATCGAAGTTCGCTATAAATAAAATACGAGTGTAGTCCCAGAAGCAACCGATGTGACGTCGAAAGCCGTTTGTAGTTTTTAGACATGTTTTTTTTCGAATCCATATCAATAGATTGGTCAAATTTTGAGCAATCTGCATCATTAAGTTTGCATTTGACAGCCATTGAAAGTAAACAAGTAGAAATCAGAAGGTTGTCGCTCCGATTCGGCAATAAAAATGTACTGTTATAACTACTATTATGTCTCTAATATGTTGTGATGGATTCATGTTTCATCCACTGCCATGAATCGGAGCGTAAGCCTGACCATATTACAGTTAAGCAACGCCAAACACTACTTTGAAGTTGTCACACGATTGCACTTGAGGTCAATTTCGGGGCCCATCTGCTTTCTAGTCGTCTGTCTGCCTTTCATGTCCGCGCTGGCTGTATTAGTCTGGTTTCATTTGGTAACTCATGTGTCTGTCTTACTTTCTACTAGTTCTCAAGATCTCTGGAACACTATTAAAAACTTTCAGGTATTCCCCAGATTATAGCTCTCTCCTCCAACACATTTGAGCGAACCCAAGTGCGATCGTGGAAAATGTGTACCACCCTATACTGCAGATAGTTTTTGTACCTTTGTACATCCTTCGAAGCAGTATAGGCAAACATGTAAATCCATACGTTGTTTTCGAAAGTTTCACGTGTGATGAGGTGTCTCCTGCTACAGGAAAAGCCAAGGCCCATCTATGGCTGACAGATTTAAAACTCTTCATGGTTTCAGAAAAAGGCTGCAACAACACTTCAGAGAAATCATCACTTTTATCGCTGATTTAATCAACAAGCCGAAGCAATTCTAACGTAAAGTATAAGGTATTTGAAACTGCTAATCATGCAATCTTGTTTTAAGAGCTAGCCACCGCCTTACTACCCGACAGAACAAGATGCTGGCAATTAAACTAAGTATTTCAACGCGATGAGTCGTATAGAGACACCATAAAGTATATATACTCTTGATCTACATCGGAAGTTGAGTCTGGCCGTCTGTTTGAACATCGAGATCTAGTAGATTATAAGAGATAGAGACTTCAATTTTGATTATTTCGATTATATTATTTCCTCTACAGATAAAGAATATTAAATGAACATGCTAACTCCACTATAAGGGATAGTCCCATATAAACCTGCTCACCATTTTTGAGTAATTGTATGAATATGGTACATCTTATGTCAACTCTAATAAAATATCCCACATTGGTTCACATCGGACCACTATAGAATATAGCTTTCATACAAATATAATACAGGGTAGAAGACAAGAAGATTGTTAATTCCTGACCTCTCTTTTCAATAACACGTGATCCACTACCATTTTAGCAATAATCTCTGCACAAAAAGACACTTGCTGTAACTTGCACTTAAAAGGATCACCTCATAGCGTTGTGTGAAGCGCATAATATGAGTCAAATGCCAAAATACAACGTATAAAACGACTGATAACGAAAATATAAAAAATAGAGAATAAATAGTATTGAAAAAATTCTAACTAGAAATCGTACTGTACGATCAGTTTAAAAATAGCATAAGACTCTCCGGTAGGCCGTACATATTTAGAGCGCCATATATACATACTACATACTATACACATATGTATGTATGTAAATGGCAACTCACGATTCTAGTCATCTAATAATTATAATCACAAATGCTTATAATAATGTCGATGACTAAAGTCAACTAAAAAATTAGCTACAAAACTGAAGAAAGACGAAACCTTAGTATTATTTGTACTGCTTTTTGAAGATGAATTGATAAAGCCAAATATGTAATAAAATTATAACCAACTAAATTAAAACAAATATCAAAATGCACAAAAATAGCTTGTATTTTTGTGTTTATGATTGCAGAATTATTTGCACAAAACGAAAGAAAAACAACGCAAAAAAGATTACAACGGAAAAATATAATACAGCGAACTTGGAGGTGGGTTTATGACCATTCAAGTAATAATAATGCTATAGTATAAAAAACAAAAGAGTAACCTGAGCACCACCGGCGGCAAACCGAGCGATTATGTTTTTTTTTTCTGGTGAGCGATTTTGGACAAAGCAAGCTAATCACGCAGTCAGCGTGTGAACAACATGAAAATATATAACAGAACACTTTTTTTTAGGTTTTTGTTCGTCCAAAACTTTGAATTTCATTCTTTGTAGCGATAAGCGAAAATATTCACGTGTTTATTATATACATGCTCTCACTTAGATATTTCAATATTTAGTACAGCACCTATCAAATTTAATTTTGATTCAATATGCCTGCCATAGGAACTCCAACAAAATTGTAGCAATAATCACTGTTTTTGTTGTTCTTTTCATATAGTTACAATTTATTAAGCTAATTAAGAGTTGTCGAGTGCGTCCGGCATTTAATTTTTCATTATTTTTCCATTTTGGAACAATTGTAAATCGTTCAATAAAATTCTGTTGTTACCTTTACATGTAAATCCCATTTTTACAAGTCAATTTTGATTTAATATGATATTTAATTTACATATAATTCGAATTATTTGCTTTATAGCTTAGTTGGTATTTCAAAAGAATTAGTCATCATTGAACCAGTTAATAGATGTGTTTCAAAACAAAACAAACAAACAAAAAAAAATGATTAGTACCAGTTTCAATAAATGATTTAACACCAAAGCATGTGTAAATATTAAGTTATATGTTATGTTGCTTTGGAGTTATACACAACACGTCGAACCAATTTCTGAGAAATCATAAATATAACTCTTGAGTTTCTTATTAGTTTTACCACGTTGAACGAAAAAACACTTTTTAACAGTGCGAAACAATTCGAAATACAAGTTTTAAAAGAGTATCAAAAGGTTTACTGGAAATAGTTCAATAATCCAAACATATCTACTGGTATTGTATTTATGTACAGAGTGTCAAAAAATATCTGTATCATTTTTTTTATATTTTTAATGACTGATTTATTTCGAAAGCAAACCGTAAATCTGTTAATATTATGTCCGGGTAATATTATATGAGTATTTAAAATGTTGGGAACTGCCCACCCCTGACAAGAACACAAAACTTTAAATGCTTCGTAAAATGTTCGCTTATGGGTCGTAACTCTTCCACCGTTATTCGCTGCAGTGATTGTTTTAGAGCATCCATGAATCCATTTGATGAAACTTCACATAGGTTCGAGCCACAAAATGAACTAAACATTATAGTGCATTGTATTAATATCTAGCGAGTTTGAATGAAATGCATGCTGCGATGTGTTAAGCTCTAGAAAATTGTGCCTCCACCATGTCTGTGTGCTATGTGCAGGCGCGGATAACTTGCTGGAATGTTCATCATTCTTCGCCGAAGTGCTTTTGACTCCAGGAGAGAACTTTATAGCCCGAAATGGCGCAACATTGCACTTCTTTTAATTTTAACGACTTGTTGCATAAAAATTAATTAAAATTGCCATTGGCACAAGCCATAAATTATCATAACTTATAGGAGATTTTGATAATTTTCAACTACGTTTGATGAACCAGGAGGGACTGTTTATCAAAATCGTTCGTTTTGACGCTTGTGCAGCATATTCTGAGAAAACAAATTTATCCTAGCTTTGAGTTCAAACTCATAATTCGCTTTTGACGAATCGTTCTACAACTGATACGAGTTTCACGAATTTTGTTTTAATGAAAACCCTTCAATTTCGATGAACCTCAATTTTGCGGACTATTGCAGTGTGATATCTGCAGCTCCTGAAGTCGCCTAATTGCCAAGCTCCTCGAATCGATGAGGAAGAAACGAATCGTGAATAAGGTCACGATCATCAAATAGCAAATAAACCGAAATTCCACAGTCGTTTCGAGTAGCATATCTCGTGACAGCGGAATCAATCGTGAATCGCTGCAAAAAAATAGCAAATACAAAAAAAAGAAACGCCGACTCCAGCGTTACAATCTACAAAAAACTTCGGGTCCTTACTGATGAGTACAGGTATGTGTGGCTTCAAAGATGCCGTTAATTCAAGCGTCTGGACTCAGGAGCTCATAGTCTTTACAGACGGAAGTCTTTACGTAATGCAGGTTCACAATCATCAAAACGATAATTGTTAGACCAAGTCTGAGATTCCTGGGAGCCCAAATCCTCATGGTTTGGTGCGAAACTTGCGCCAGCGGCAATATAGCAAGATACTACTTGTTTTCGTGGTCAAAGTAAATCAAGAAGTATAATACTCCGACATTCGCGAGACTTCAGCGATGCGGATTGGACTTTGCAGCAGGACTCAACGCCGGCTTATAAGGCGAAAATGAAACAGAGCGGAACCAAAGTTAATTTTCTAGATTTTACTAGCCGGTTATTAATTCAATAGACTAGAGCGTATGATCAATTTTGGAGACCAGAGCTTGTGCTAAGCATCGCAAAAGTTTGAAGTCGTTGAAGCAATTGTAGTGCATGAAGTGGGACCATCTATTGCCAGAAGACTTTCGGCCATTGATGCTTTTGGGGCACTTTATCTCCGTCAAAGGAAGCCACTTCGAAACCGGCTGAATATATTATTACCTAAAGTATATTAAAGTATTTTAAACTATATAATATTTCGTACATTTGGCACTTAAAGACAGTTTAGGTCCTTTTTAAATGGGGATATCTCCTACTTATAAAAATATTGTATTGTAGAAATAAAAGTAAAGAGTTTCTTGATTTGCATATGTATATAGCTATTCATACTTCTATAGAATTATCTACTCTTTAAACGGTATTCCAGCTAAATCATATAAACCATCTATTTAATTTTAGTGGAATTTGACCATTAACAAACAAATTCACAAATTACTTCCTTATTTAATTAAATACTTACTATGAATCAATTATTTAAACAATTCGCATTCATGCGAAAATTCCACATAGAAATTCCAATAATATCTTAATTAAAATATTTTCAATTATCAATATTTACCTAAAAGGTAATAGGGACATGAAAAAAATCTAAAATAAATAAATCAACATTTAGCGCAAAAAAAAAAGAAATAAACTTAACAAATATGCCACTAAAAGTATTTACGCGCACGTCAACATCATATGGTCTTCCTCCTACTTAGCACCCGAAGACCCTGCAGTACACTTGCTGTTTTCTAAACAGTGTCGAAGTAACAGATAAATGTAAACTTTATTTCACCTAAAGCCCCCACCTAATTTCATTATACCTTACGCATAGTATAGTGTGAAAAGTATGTGTACTATCGTTTGGTTTGGAGTCTTTGTAACGTAATGAAGTAGATAACGAAGACGCTGTAAAATATGTATATATTGTATGTAAATGTTGTGATGGAAATTGATGCAATCAGTTCGGAACACTGCCTTTGATGAACTTGTACTTAAACTACAGATATTTATCTGCGAAAATCTTTATGTATTTGAGTTATACTTAGAGACTATGATATGGGTGTGGGTATTTATTATATAAAATATGCAACTTTGGTGTAGATAAGATCAAAGTATAAACTTTTTCGATAAAATTGTGTTTTCGGAACAAAGTTTGAACCGTCAGATAAACTTCAAGTAATGAACTTTCCAGTGTTGTTTAAATAGTATACTCTCAACAGTTCTACTCTTTTAGGTACAGGTTAAACATAATATGGATAAGGTCTTTAAATTGCATATAAATGGTTGGTTTTTTTTTTAAGTGTAGTGTATAAAATATTCAGTATTATTGATTCTAATGTTTTTACTTGTTAATGTTATTGTTTTTGTTATTAACTATTGACACTGCTGATGATTCAGTATCAATATTTTTTCTTTTTAAATCAATCAATATGTAAACAACAATAATAACAGGTGTACTCAGGCCTTTTTATGTTTTTTGTTTTTAAAGAAAATTATCATAAGGTAATTCAACCTATTTAAGGCCCATTTATACTATATTAATTTTTCTTGGTTTCGAAGTTCGTTTCACTTCACAACTTGTTTTAATAGTATGTATATTAATTTTGTCATACAGTATGAAATATGGTTACTCTATAATGGAACGAAAAAAACCCTAAAGAAGCAAAAACTTACAGTCGGACATTGCTTGATCGATTCGTCTCAACAAGTTGTTCAAAAATATATGAATATACTTCATGGTATCTACGATGCCCTACTTAATGCGTTACAAACTGTCAGACAAACTGAAAGTATAATTTCACACTGTGTGTGGATGGTATAAAAAATTGTGGTTCATAACTACTCAGAGTGTATGAACGAATTGTAGGTAATTTAATTAGCATTAATTCGAGCACTCATTGAAATATATTGGTTTATTATATATAAAAATCTATAGATTAATACGCAGGCACTCTTCTGTCGAAACAATATTTCCGCCTATATATTTAGTAGTGGAAAACAGATGTATCATTGGAAATTCAAAATTTTAGACATATGTTACCGTTTTGCTAACTTAAAATCAAATAAACGAAATGTCTATTTACATATTGTTGACGCGGGGAGCAAACTGTAGTCAATTTGTTATACTTAACGTATGTAATTGTAATTGAACACATTCGTCAGAGTCTACGTGCATTAGAATAGGAAACACACATGCAAATTTTATATACATCTTCTTTTATTTTTTATATAGCTTATACGACTAATTTCATGATATTGCGAAATTCATGAATTCTCAATGAATTGCCACCTCTGCCAGTTATGTGCAGCTAGGTAGCAACACATATCAGCAAAAGAACATATTAAAATTGTAAAAAACAAAATGTAAATAAATACTAAATCTATATATACAAAAAATAGACTCCGAAACCACTCAACCGATTTTGATCAAATTTTTACCGTGGGTAATCCTGTGAATTTTCCTGTAGATTTTCCTTCCATTTTTTTTTCCCCCAATAAGGAGCATGTGGAAGTTGGGAAGGGGGAAGGAGTGGCAGGGGAAGGGGAGGCGCGCGTACAACGTCGCGGGGACCTACTACTACTAATATAAAACACAAAAAAGCCAAAATAGTTCAAATGCACAGCTTTTTCGTTGTTTCCGAACTTGAAAACTGAAAACGATGCAAAGCTTACTCAAATTCAAATTTGGCGTTAACGGACTCACATTTCATTTCACAATATAAAAATTACACGGTAGCAACGACAAGACAATATCATGAAAAAGAAAGAAATTCATGAAAAGCTTTCCTGATAAATTACATGAATTGTTTTCATGAAAAACACTATTGTATAAAGGAAATATATATTTATTAATTACTATTTTCAGTGATAAATTCTGTAGTCGAATTTCAACCAATGGGATAAGTAGAATTTCATAAATGTGAAAGCATACAAAATATAACAAAAAAAAGTTAAAATATTAAAATATTTAATAATATCTAGAATCCTAAACATTAAAAATATTTTGAAATGTAATTTTTGTCTTTATACTATTCAAGAATATCATTGAATCTTCTGTTGAAACGGGCCCAATTTAATCTCCAGATACTTTTTAGTACTTTACATATTGTACATGTGTAGTTATTTGTACATAATGCTGTACTTACAAGTGTAAACTTCTAAACAACCCCACACCTCGAATTCAATTACCCATATATTTTTTTTTTCTTTCTCATATGTACTTTGTACAAATATAAAATCCAATTGTCAACAGTTTGTTGCATTCAGTTGTTGAACACTTCATGGAAAATCAAACAGCCGGTTGATTATCATTAGAAATAAAATAAAATGAAGCACATTAGACTATATATTTAATAAAAGTGCGAAAGGAATAGAATGCATACGGGTATATGCGATAAGTTCAACGGAGATATGACGTTGTTTTATACATACATACATATACCACATATAGTCGAACGAACGAACGAGCGAACGAACAACTACGTTTTACAATTATGTTCCATAGATACAGATAGATTATCGTCACGTCGTATCAACCCCAAGCGTTGGTGCGTTGTCAATATTATTGAATATTGATAACGTTGATAACATTTGTTTTTGCTACTCGTATTAATATTTTTATTATTATGAAATTTATAACAAAACAGAATGTTTTCTTAATTTTTTTTTTTTCTTTCTGAAAAAATTCCACACCAGAATTGTAAAATACTAGTATACAGATAGTTTATTGGTATAAACTTGTGTTGAATTGTCAGAATTGTAGCTGCTGGTTAAGTTGCTAACTAAATCGTTAGAGCAATATTGAAGCGTTTTTATAATTGTCTAGAAATGTTGGCATTTCCCTGCTGTTTCGAACGATGTTTTTTGTTTCGTCGTTAGCTGCTCAGCCATACACGCAAAGAGATAAGCCGTGACGTCTATGTCAGATATGATTTTATTGTGTTGGGTTGCTTTTATAAGAATAAAATTATGTGTATACAATTTTTCGTTTGATTAGAATTCTTTATCTATAATTTGATGTGAGTATTTGCTTATTAACAACCTCACATTGAGTTTTAGATTCAGTTTGAAGTAATTGTTTTCACTTGTAATAAACTATATCAAAAAACCTCAATGAGGCTTTATTTGCGAAAAAGTATTAAAAAACTTATTAATAGAGCATGCAAAGCCTTCTGTTCACATGCGGGAAGTAGTTCTGCACATCAAATTTGTACTATGGTTTTATAACAAAATTGTACGATCGATTTTACTTAATATATGATAGGCTGAACAGACATTCCCGTTTACAGTGACATGTTGTGTCCTCTTCCGTTTCCGTTTTGACGAAAAACATTTAAAATGTCCCTTTTTTTTACCAAACTACAGTTTGAACTAATTTTCAATGAAATTCCTGGGAAAAATTAATTAATTGATGGTTTATCAGAATTCTATTGAAAATTGTATAAAACCATTTGAATTCTTGCTTCTCTGATAAGTTTCTAATAAGCGCCATAGAATACGAAAGGTATTTGGTCTTGCGAGCGCTTCGAAACAATTGATAGTATGCGAATTTTGTGCAAAAAACTTTTGTGTTCTACGAGGAGTCCGAACAATTTTCGCTTCTATTACGTTTCTTGTGTGTATTATGAGATCCTTGTTTTTTAGATGGTACGTTTTGTCCCCTGTTTGATATGATGGATTTGATTATATGAAATACATCAAATGTACTGTGCAACAGCCACCGGGGCAATGAGATACTGTACATACGCCGCTTTAAATGTCATGATAAACATGCTCCAAATTGATATTTACTTCAAGATGATAGCAGAAGAAAGTAACGATGAAAGCAACGACTATACGATCCTCAAAATTGTTATGAGAAGCAATGCTATTCCTCACATAAATCGATCTAAGATAAATCCTTTGCAAATATAAACGATAGCGCTCGCAATTTTAAACAAGTTTGTTTAGAGCAAACCAAATTTTGAACAATCATGAACCAACATTTCAACAGATTCAACTAAATACGGCGAATGTAGAGAGAAACACTTTGTAAAATATGTAGTAGTGGTACTGATACTTTGAAACAAATGGTGTTCTCTGATGTACTAAGCGCTACTGAGATATAGAGGCGATGCCTCAGTCAAACTTCTTTCCTACTTAAAATAAGTCGAAATCCGCTGAAAAATGTCGAAGTTACACAATGTTGAAAAACCGAAGATCTAAATGGTCCACCCGTTAGTAGTTCTGCAGGTATTTTTCTGCTTCAAACAGACTGCGCAAAATCTTCGGCACAAATCGCATGAATTAAACATTCGAACTGAAAGTGGTCACTCAGAACTGTAGCCTAATGCTTCTTCAACGTCTTCTAAAGAGAAAAGATAGTTTTTCTGATCACCTACTTTCTCAAATAAGGAGGTAACGATTTTACTCGAGTCAATTTCGCAAGTAATCGCAAAGGAATCATCTTTAAAAAAATATATTTATAAACTTAAAGCAAAAAATCCCAGTGAATCACAAGAAATGCATAAAGTTGGTTTAAATGTATATTTAATTTTATAAGCGCTGCGTCAATAATACTGTTTAAATAGCAAATAATTTCTGTAAAGTATTTTCTGACTAAAACTTTAAAATAACATCGGGCCACTCATATTGTTATACATAGATACATACTTACATAGTACAAATATGTTAAAAGTATTTTACAAACTGAACTCATAGATCTTCAGCACTCACTGACTATCTTTACTTCGTTTTCTTTCAGTCAAAAACTAACTTCACCCAAATGGAACCACTTCAAAGGTGTACGTTTACGCTGGAAGGACAAAATTCGTCTAAACAATGTCATCTGGCGTTGCTGGCATATGCAATGTAAGTACACGTATCGGTTTGTATCAAAGGATAATCCTGAAATCTTAAAACACATGCTAGATAAGAAATTGAGCTTTCAGCTTAGTTTTAAAAGTGCATATGTCAATAACTACGTGCTCTTATCGTCAATAATAAAGCAGAACATTTGAAAATAGCACGTAATTGAGTACACAATTATTGATGTATGTAGATGTACTTTTTTTTACTTTTTTATGAAATAAACAAACAAAAGCCGGCTAGAATAAGCAATCAGTAGAATTAAATATACTCATAGTTTATCAGCCGTGCTCCCATTTTCACTTTTGTGATTTGTAAATTTTTTGCGCAAGTTTATAATTGTTACCTTTACTTCATAGCTGAAAAATTTTCATTGAAAGTGACAGCAAACTGAGCAGAATCTTAAAAATTACTGAAGTCTCAGATCGCAAAACTAAGTAAAATTGTTTCACATTTTTTTTTTTAATACATAACCTGCCGACAATAATAGTGTGTACAAAAAGTACGGTGACTTTTAAAATTTCGCGGGCAACATACATTCGATTATCGATTTTTATGTTTTGTTGTGTTAGTACACTCGTCACGAACATATGTTTACAGTTTCAGCTATGTAGCATGTTTAGTTTGTTTGTGAGAGGCATAATGGTTAGAAGTGTTTTGCCTGCTCGGCGATTTTCTGCTATCGAGCTCAGGAGCTATTGAATGATGCCAACAACGATCCAGATTTGCTCAAACGGGTCATAACTGGTGACGAAACATGGGTATATGGTTATGACGTCGAAACCAAAGCCCAATCGTCCCAATGGAAGAGCCCAGGTGAGCCAAGACCGAAAAAAGCACGCCAAGTTCGATCAAATGTCAAAGTTTTGCTCACTGTTTTCTTCGATTACCGTGGCGTAGTGCTTCGAGGATTGGAAAAAGCGTTGGCACAAGTGTATTGTATCTGAGGGGGATTACTTTGAAGGGGACCACATAAATATTGATGAACAAATAAATATTTTTTCCTAAAAATACAAAGTCACCTTACTTTTTGAACATACCTCGTACATCTACACTAATACAGGGTGGACCACGTAACGAAAGGGTTTGTATGTTGAACATGCGTGTAGGTTGAACACAATCTAAATTTCGCAGCGGAAACATCAACATTCCAACTGTCACTATCATTAAAACCATCAATTTTGATGGTATTTTCGAAATTCGTATAAATTTCAGAAAATTTGTTGATGATTTTTCATAATCCACAAACATTTGCAAGCATAGCGAAGTATGATCCATTTTTTTCACAACATTGCACAATGTCGGCATGTTGATTGTAGGTTGAACACTTTTTGGGTTTATTGGTTGAACGCTGTTTTTTTTTTTGTGCTGTGCTGTTTTTTCCCTTTTGGCAGACAAATGAACTTAACAAATTCGATTCGTCTCATCGGACAGAAATTAAATATATTTTGGTAACGCTTTCATTTACCATGAAATGTTATTATATAACGCAAATAGCAATGTACACTTTTTAAGTTACTCGACGTGTTTATTCAAGTTTTTTGCCAGTGATGTGAGTTTCATATCATACATTCAGTACAAAATGTATAAAAATTTAATTATGTTATTAGCGCTTGCGACTGCATTAGTTAGCGAAATATTGTCAACATCAACTATATACACATCTGATAAAATTGAGCATCCGAGTATGTAGTATTTAGATAGATTAATATAAACAAGTTTGACTACACACACACATACTTTGTCTCAATAATATATTTCAGGTGCACACGTTTTTTCAACGCATGCAAAGGATTATAAAAAAATTGGTCAAAAGTATTATCACATTGGGGACACTGAAAAACGTAATTGGTTCGGTGCTTTATTAAAGTGTCGCGAATTGGAAGGGCATCTTGTCAATATCGAAACGTCCGATGAAATGGATGAGTTAGCAAAAGAAATTAATCCGGAAAACAGCTACTGGATATCGGGCAACGATTTAGCTGAAAAAGGAACATTTATTTCATTTGCAACGGGCTTGCCAATGCCATATACCACGGACATAGCAGAGAATAAGGAAAGCGTAGGACATTGTATCGAAATTGTGCAAGACGAAAATAAAATGAAAATGAATAAGAAACTCTGTTTAGAAGACAATTACTTCATATGCCAATCTGATAAGCCAAAAACATTTTCGGTAACAGTTTATTAAATGTTAGAGACAATAAATACATACCTAAATATTATAAAGTAGTTACAAAGTGATTGTGTGTTTCATGTGCAAAATTTGCTTAAATTAACATGTTGTTGACCTTTCGTCTTCTTTGATCTTATAAAATAGTATCTTGTAGTAGTATCTCTAAGTATCTCCTTTACCAAACAACACTAGCCTTTTTGAAATTGGGCTTAATTCCCAATCTAAAACACTAATGTGTTTTGACGAGCTATATGGATCTCATTCGTAGCACAAGCTCATTTTAAATTCTACAGTTGAAGTGTATTCAATAGATTTTTTTTTTTTTTTTAGAAAACCCTTTATAATTGTTGATATTGGTTGCTATGAGAGAAGCAGAACTCTAACTCAATCAACAAAATAAATACACAGTAAAAATTATTTGTACTTTGTATTCTATTTTTTTGGTCGGGGTAGTCAAACGGTGTCCCACTTTTGCCAGGCGCAGCGGCTAGATGAGCAGTTATAAGAGAGAGAAAGAAGGAGATTGACTCTACTATCAGCTGAGAGTAGGTGATCTGCTTTTATTACTGATGTTGCTGCGGGCGGCGCTAGTCAAATTCAACGTAGTCGCCTGCACTCAGCTGCTTATCAACAAAAACTTATTAGTTTAGTTTTTGTTGTTTTATAGCATTTAATATTATTACGAGGGTAATACTAAAGTTTTTATACATTGAAAAGAAAACAAGAAAAAGCGTTAAATTTGATGGAACCGAAGCTTTGATACCAATATGAATGCTAGTCCTGAAAGTAGTCGGGCCACGCCCATTGATGTATATGTGAAGCACCAACCCATAACAAGCCACAATATAAAATTTTTAAGTTGATATTGACTGCAATGAAAAAAACTTTTTCATATAAAAAGACAAAGTGGGCAGGTGTTTTCTATGGGCGCTACTCCAGAAAGTGGGGATAACACACGGTACACTAGCAATAAGTAGCATGTTTCATGAATACTATTGATCAATTATGTCTTAGAGCTTTTCTACCGGCCAACATTGTTCACATTCTCTACATTCTTGGTGATTTTAAAGAATATTACCTCTACATTCTACCCTAATAGTCAACATTCTGTACATTTTCGACACGAGTTACGTGTTTTTTTTTAAGAAAAAAATAATAGATTTATTCATCATATTTATTATCATCACCACAAGCAGACGATATTTAAATAAAACGAAGGTAATTTTGCCACTCACATGTTAACGATAACACATATTTGCCAGTGGAAAGCAGAAGTGTAGAGAATGTTAGGCCCAATGGAAATGGCTCATTACTCTTATTATGGAATGGAAATGGCTCATTAAACTTAAAATTGTAGTACGAGCACTGCGGTACCTAGAGAGTATCTACTGCGAATTTGAAGTCTCCAAGTCGGAAATGACTACATCAAATTGTCTCGTCGAGCTGACTATAAATTCTACTTTGTATATTACACACATTTTCACATAAGAAAAAAACACCCATATATCTAGATTTCAATTCCGATTTCTTGCAACAACTTCAATGTAGCGCTCGATGTGTGACACGTTGCGCCGTCTTATTGGAATCACATGTCGTTCACGTTCACATCATTCAATTGAACCTAAAAAAAAGTCAGTTATAATGTGCCCATACCGTTCACCTTTGACAGTCACCGTCTGTCTAATCTCATTTCAGAAGATAGCCCAATGCTGCCAGCTGACCAAAATCAATAGCAAACAGTAAGTTTCTGCAGATGAAATGGAGACTCTTGTTACTACTGCTGTTTCTTGTTACTCTATCTCCAAAAGAGGGACTTTTATTGAACCAAAAATGTACTTCATCACTGAAGATGATTTTTTCGTCAAAATTTGTATCCACTTCTAACTGCTATGTTAAAACTTTTAAGTATACCCGCGAAGTTTGCAGTTTTTTTTTTTTTTGTTATGCCTTTAGAAAGGCAGAACTTACGAGTAGACTATCTCATCTTATTGATAATTTTAATTTAATAAGATTTTTTTCCCGCGCATTTAGTTTTGTTCATCACTTATTTGTTTCCAATGATTAGCGATTTCAAATTCAGTCTAGCACAAAACTCTTGTACTTTAGTCTCGATTGTGGTGTCGCAAAGAGCGAGAAAGTTTTTGCAAATACCAAAAAAATCAACAAAAACCGCAAACATAAAAACGATCAAATTCAAAAAAAAAAAATAATATTTCGATTAGATTTGATAAGTTTACTAATTCACTTACTCACTCTACAAGTATCTTGCTTTCTCTCTTGCACTTAACAAATTTTAAAGCCATTTTACAACACATCGGTTTAAACGAATTCTAAGTGCAAAAAGCGAATAAGAAGGTGTGCCAGCTGTCGTTTACAACATCTGTGCAACAGAGATAGCATGCTAGAGACGTTTGTGTTCTACACGCGCCATCTTTCGTCCGTATCGTTTACAACAAACTTGCAAATGGAAATTTTTAGGTACTAGAGTGTACATCAGCTTCCTCTATACGTACTATGTAGTATATGTATGTATGTATGTTATGACGTCAAACTTTTTATTTGCTATGCATAATTTTGTTTAATTTTTATAAGATCCTAATTAGACACAAGTTTTATGATATTTTTCTTCTACGCGACAAAACAGATTTAAGTTGATGATTTTTTTTTTTTTTTGAAATTTTATTTGCAAATTGTGAAATTTCAACGTTGACAACAATAGTACAAAGAGAAGACTGTACTTTTGTCTTTGTGTTGTACCGGGTGGGCAGACAGATAGGCCATATTGTTACTGAGTAGGGATCCTTATCACTACAGGCGTGCGCTAGAATGTGCAATTTTTTTGTTGCAATATAAATTCTTTTTTTTTTCGAATTAACTATATATATAAATCTCGTACTGCTTCTTCTTCCATATCACTCTATCTTCTCATTTCTTTGCAGTTATACAGAAGCGCCGAACACCGGTGTGTCAATTTGCATCACCGTTGGACGTTGACATACACAGTAATCCCCAAGTAAGTTGATAGATGTGAAATAGTCTTCTTGTGTTTGATTCTATTTTTAACTTATAAAAACATTAAAAAAATATATATAAAAATAATATGTATATAAAATAATTAAACAAGATAGAATTTCTTGCACTTATCAGCGGTAATTTTTTTTTTGTGTGTTTACTTTTGATACCCTACGACGTTGTAGGGTCAATCAATTTGATAATATATATATAGTATATTGAATATTATATAACGTGTCCGTGCAGATTATTTATATTGATTTGTGTATTCATAATTTAATAAATTCATACACTAAGTCATTATGTTATACTCAGTAATTAGTAACTACACTTATATGCAATACTGTAGATTTTTCAATCGTTAAAACCCTGTTGAGACGAATACGTGTGACAAAGCTTCGGATTTTAATAAATTTTTGTTGAGTTTACTGTCACTTCTACTTGAAATGTGTAGAATTTAAAACTAATAGATGGTCCCCGCGACGTTGTATGCGACCCTCCCTTGTCACCAGCCACTCCTTTCCCCTGCCACTCCTTCCTTTGCGCGAAGTTGAAAGAAATACAAAGTTTGTTTTTTCTGCATTATTGAAATGGAACTTCAAACGAAAAGTGTAACGTAACGAGAAAGAGATAAAACACGTTTCTATATAGTTTCCCTATACTTCGTCTCCTCTTTGTGCTCTAGCTCGTGCGTCCACACTACTCTATCGTCACATACGTTCTTATTGTTTTTGTACTTGTGGCTGCTGTTGTTGTAGCTCTTGTTGTTTTTGTGTTTGATGCTGGCAACGCCAATGAAAAGAGAGAGAATGCAGCTTAGTCAGTAGCAAACGCGCATGCTAGACTCGTAGAAACGTTGATAGATTCACTATGGTATTCGCATTCGGTTCCTGCTAAATATTTATACTTTGTATACAAAGCGACAAGGTCTAATAAGACGTGGCAGACCCCATACTTTTTATCCGAAGCTGAGTCTTTGTAGTCTTGTCCGTCTGTCTGAATGTATGAAGCAACAGATCTCAAAAACTTTGAAAGCCAGAGATATCAAATCTGGTAAAAAGTCTATATTGCTCTGCATCCGTAAGTTTATCAATTATTATGGAATTCGTAAAGTATATAGTTAGTATTTTCGTGCTCACTTGTTTGCACTTTTTATTTACTTTGTCATATGTTATACACACATACATTTATGCACATATCAGTGCAATCAATTGCTGAAACGCGCCAAGATTAAATGGGAGAGCGATTGTAAAAATTGGAACAGAGTATTCAACTGTCATGCCAGCACGAAACTTGTTTTAATTTACATTGATAACTTTTTACTTAACACACAGCATCAAAAAGCATTCCAAACAAAATACAAACTCATTTTTAAGCATATAAAATTCACTACCTAGTCAACAAATTAATTATGATCTGGTCTAATTATGAGCCAAATAAAGAACACCCCAACACAAACTCAAGTCATCACTAAATGACAACGTGAACCACCAAAAAAAAAAAACACACACACACACATTGTCTATGATAATTGACCCATACAAAACACGTGATAAGAAAATCGCGCTTCATCTTTTTTCGGGGTCTGTCATTATTTTATTTATTAAAAAACAACAAACATATTTATTAATTTTGGAACGTGTCAGAACTAACAAAAACCGGTTTGATAAGATGAATATTTTTTTTTTTTGAAGTCTTGAACTGTACGCGACATAATAAAATAAAATGACTTATCGCTAATAGATTATGTTTTGTGATCTGATTTTACTGTTATCAAAACGTCAACAAGATTTGTGCGTGTGGTTTCCGCCCTAAAAAAAGCAACCTTCAGACGTAGAATTTCAAAGTCGTGCGAGCTTGTTCAAAATTTGTGTACGTTCTTTACGCAACTTAAATCTTTCCACTAGAATTTCGAAACAATTTCTCTACGCACACAGCTCATACATCTAATTAAGTTATCTATAGCTGCTTTCTGTGTGCTATTTATCTTAAATACAATATATACACACCCAACTTTTTTTTTAGTATCAATATCTAAACAACTCTTAGATTTAACGGCGCTAGTTGTTGCATACCACCAGCTAATTTACGCTTATCTATAGCTAGCAGAGCTTTTTAAAAGATTTATCTTATCATTACAAGCGTATATGAAGTTTAGTAGCAAACATACTTAATCATATAAACAATGATTAGGCTAGGAAATTTTTCGTTATATATTTACGTTTTGGAAACACTGCTTACAGTGTTGACAGTTGTCGAAAACCTAACATAGAAACATTGTCATTATATAATAAAACAGAGAAATTAATTCGAAATTAAATATTAAAACTATTACAATTTACACAGGCAAAGTTTATACGGTGTTTCTAATCTCTTCCGCATGCATAGAGCGCTTGTAACACTGATTTGCATTTTACAACACTACTGATAACTTAGAGTTAAATTGTTTGTCAAATATAAATGCAAATGCAGTATTCTAATCTAACTTGTTAAATATATTTACATATTTGCTTTTGTGGTTATAAAGTGTTTTCTTATACTTAATTCTTTTCTATAGACCGTTGTGCTCGAGGGTAAATACTGGAAACGTCAATTGGCCGTCATTAAAGCCGAATACAGAAAATGGCGCAAAAATTATAAATCCAAAGCAACTGGTTGCTTGACTTATGATACGGTAAGTTTTATTAAATTATTACAACAAACGAAGAAGAAAAATCCCATTTTTTCTGTTTAAAGTTAGTACCGTTCCACAAGCTTTAGTAACTTCCACATACGTTGCACTTAAAATTTGAGTAATAAGTTCAATAAATTGTCCAGTGGTCGATAGTATCTACACGCCATACTTAGATTTATTTAGCTGAAAAAGAATGATACAAAATATTCATAAGTACATGCATAAATACCAGAGCTTTAAACGATTGATTCAAATTTGAATGAATCTATGAATCGTGATTCATACAAATAAATTTAAATCATTCAAAATGAATCATTATCAATTGAATCATTCTTTTTTAATTGAATGATTATTTAAATAATTCAATGAAAAATGTTATTCAAATTAGAAATTAATATTTTACATTCAATACAATTTATTTCTTTCGAAAAACTTTCAAAAATAATGATCCAAAATATACTCATTCATTTTGAATGATTATCTATGAATTAAAAATGAATCATTCTTGTTAAATTAATTTTAAATTTTTATACAATGAAGTTAGTTAAATGCATTTTGTACATTTTTGTGTTAATATGTATTTAAGATATTGAGCATCAATAATTAAGCACATTCTGTACAAAATGCATGATTATGTACCGCGACTGTATCCGTTATTGTAAAATTTTTTGTTGTTTGAATTTGTTTTGTCGAATTTTCCATTTCTTTAAATTGCACCAGTATAACCATATAGGTGAAGATCGCTGTGAAAAGCTGTGTATACAAATATTATAAATCGTTATAGTTAATTGCTAATTGAAGTGATTGGAAATCAGTTACCTTGAATAGAGTGCTCTTATCCAGTGAGAAGAAACCGTATGCCGTAAGTATCGGTTGTTTACGTAGATTCTTGAGTAGAAATTTTTCAACCTGTAATAAAAGATAGTGTGGAATTAGATTTTAATTTGCGGGGTAGCTATCTATATATGTACATTGTACATATATAAAAATACTTCAACAATTGTTTTGATTACAATAAAAAAAAAATTTGATAATACGTTGTACTTTGACAATAAAATGCATTTATATTTGTGCTTAAAGGTTTCTAATCTATTTAGTGTAACTGAATTTTAGCTTTAAAGTAAGATTTCAAAAATAAAAATAGGCACTAGAGATTGGTTTGGACGTCTTACATTCTAAAGAGTTATTTAGACTATACGTTTTTCACCGAATCAAAAATTTGTCATTCACAGTTGTGTTTGTAGAAATTTTGCAGCTAATACTTAAAATGTGAAGATTTTTTTTTTTTTTCTAAACATGTATTGCAGTGAAGTGAATAATCTAACAAATCTCTTAAAATGTGTAAATTGTGAAAGCTTGCATGAAAAAAGCAAAATGAAATCAAAACAATTTGAAGAAAAGAGAACGTGCCACCTATCGTTTTATTGTGACTACATTTGAAGCTGATATGACATTTGAATGTCAGAAGTGCATACATGTGACTAATTACTAGTTTCCCGATGATTAAAATGTATTCTAGTTGGAAAAAAACAGACATAATTTAACTGATGGTTTTTCTTGTTTCCACTCAAAATTATAGGAAAAAACTGAATCAAAATGTATAGTCTGCATGAAGCTTAAACAAACGATCTATCGACATAATAATTCTCTACCTGACTGATTCATGCATCATTAACGAACAGTAAGAAACCACTAATACTTAAGAGCTGATTTATAGTCAGTAACTTCAATGGTGTAGGCGTTCTCAAATATGGAGTTTCGGGAAAGGTACAAAATGGTATAAAATTTTATTACCATACGAACGTGTTTAAACATGTTTTGTATATAGTTTATACTATATAATATATAATTAAACAAATGTTCTGATGATTTGAAGAAAAATATCCCTGGCCAATTCGTATAAAGGTTGGGCCATCTATTACAAGAATTATAAATTAGCAATGAGAACAGTTTTCGGCTCGATTTGAGCAATTTGAACTTGAATGTTATGTTCCAACTGGTCAATTATTTGCGAATTGTCTGCATAAACTTCATTCATTGTGCCCCATAGCTCCAAAGTGGCACTTGACATCTCCAAAATGTCTAAATACACGATTGTTAAACTTTGTGCGCAAAAGGTTGATGTTACGCGTGGCGAGTTGCAGCATCTTGTAGAAATAAGATCTATCGAGATCGACAACTTCCAATTCTTGCCACAAAAAGTAAGTTATCATGTCTCGATAGCGGTCGCTACTCTCGAAGAAATAGAGTTCAATCACGCCGCCCCTCTAATATCCACAACGGACAGTGGCTCGAACAGCATGCATGGGCTTCTCTGATACGACGTGTGGGCCTAACAAATCCGACCGAACGCATCTCTATTTTACACGACACAAAAATTGTATTTTCTATTGTACAAATGGTACCTGTACGGATCTATGTATATGTATATTATTGCGATCCAATTTGAACCAATGTTGTGGCTAGAATCTACCAAAATTGCCTGTTAGTTTATTTGTGGGCTATGCATCCTACTACGCAAAAAGGCGTCACGGGACGGGTTTCAGTCATTTTTAAGCACACTTAAAATATATATGTACTTTATCCTTCACAAAACTATTATAGTTTTAGTTGGTATATGACAATGACAACTAAAAGTATGCAGCAGTTTTTGTGACATTTAATTTATTGGTAATAGAAACGTTGGTAAAGAAACGGATTCATTTTGTACAATTCCAAAACGTTTCAACCGTGTAGTGATACTCATATTATAGTAAGCAAATAAAGAATTGGCATTATACCCAGAACGTTTAACCCACATGTAAAATTAGAGATATTTTCTTCTGGAACTTTACTTACCATGCGATCCAAACCCGATCCAGTGCGTGGAATTTTTGATAAGATCTTTGAAGTTTTATTAGCCTGTAAAGGAACAATGTAAATAATTTATTATACTGTGGCTCTATAATATCAAAAATTCAAAATTACGAAGTAAACTTAAGAAAATTGTAACACAAAGAATTTTTTAAACTTCAAAATCTCTTTTTTATACTCTGCTACACGCACTCACCTCCGTTTCAATACCATCTGAGCGTAGCATAAGCAACAGCATTGTCAACCACGGCACATTCCAGAAAATGGCTGTCGTACAAAGAAATGCAAATGCAAAATAGCTCTCGAATTTATATTCAAAAACTGTTGAGACTAGATAAAAAGGACCTGCCGGTGCTATGACCAAGATCAAAGCCATTGTGGGTAACATGAGCAGACCAAAACAGGCATTAAATTCGCCAAAACAAATACACTGTAAATTCTGCCTTTGGCGTATATTTTTGCGAAATAGAAGATTACTTTGCGGCGTGAGTTCTCTAGCCAAAAGCATACACAGATCATGATTGTTACAAAACAAAGTTGCAGCGATTATTTGCTTAACACAAACACAGAAAACCAACATGAGACACATAACCAGATAGCTATAGGCATAAAGAAAAACAAATACAACAATCGAGAATATTGGTAGACGCGCGAATATCAATCCATTGATATAATTAATGGTACACAGTAAAAACATAACGACATAGAGCACATAGTTACGACGGAAACGCAAAATTTGGCGATTCTGTAGATGAAAGTTCAAGACTTTCTGTATAAAATGCATATTCCGTTTTCGACGCAGATAAATCGCGGCGTGCATTAGACACATTGCAAAGCAGCACATACGACAACCAAAAAGCGAATGCATATTTCCCGTGCGATTATAGATAATCATATAGAAACGTTCTGGATAATAATGTGTATAAACGAGTAGAGTCAACATAATCAATTCACTGCCAATAAAGTGTATACGCGCACGTAATTCATCCGATTTGGTAGCGTATAAACGCTGTTCATGTGAATCCCAGCGCATACAAAATAAACCGAGTACATTCATAGTACGCAAATATAAACACAAATCATTCCAGGACGACGAGGATGACATGCTAACGCCGCGATATTGTATTACATACTACATGTGTCAGAGGTCTTTTGGGGTTTAAAAACTTGTTTTGCTTTTCTGTTGTTGCTCCTATACATTCCTAGTTATAAGTCAAGCAATTAACTAATTGATATGCATGTGAGGTACAATGTTGCTTGACAGGTCATTGTTGCTAGAAGATGTGCTATAAACACTTATTTATTGATAGCTTTGCTAGACTGTTTTGATTGATTGAAAAAATATGATTATATTTGATATAAAAAACAAGAAAAAATGTTATATTTGGTAGAACCGAAGCTTCAATACTCTTCACAAGCATCTAACAAATTTCTGCCTTTTAATATTGTATATAATTTTACATTTTTAAGATGGTTTGCTTGAAAAATAAGAAATATTTACCTATACAAACCACAAAGTGGTAGGTTTCTATCGGATCTATGACGGGACAATCTCATTAATATAATTGTGTGTGTTTACGTCCATAAGAAGCTATCATATCAAATTTCAAGTTGAATAATAAAAATGTTTTCCATGCACAAACTGCAAACTGGACGTTCGGTTTCTATAAGGAGCACCTCTAAAAGTGAGCGTGGCATAGACTTTGTCATATGTATGTATGTTCGGTCTAGAAATGTAGGAAGTCTTCATACCCGTTTTCAGTTCGATATCGACAAAAAACTGACGGACGGAGATGATCAAGAATATAGCTTATGATCAAAAAATAACCGGAATTTCTCATTTATATTGAGATATATCCCTTGAGATATTGTAAAATATATCTTGTGATTGATACTGTCAGACATTCTGTCAGATGGTTCGTACAAAATACTGTTTGTCCAAAAACAACGTTAATGTCTCAGTATTGATCAGATATGGTCTCGTGTGACTTTTTTCTGCAACCACGAATCAAGATAGTAATCTGCAGAAAGCGTTATGAACCAATAGAGTAAAAAAAAGAAAATTCGTAAGGGATCTGAAAGTTATACCACAAATCGACCTATGAGTAGGGTTTTCGAAGATTGGAATATGTGCATTTCATCTAGTGGTAGTTACTTTTAAGAAGACAAAGTAAATATCAAGGATTTAATTGACAATTTTCTGGTATCTATTGATCAGAAGGTACATATTAATTTATATATACTAGAGTACAAACCATAAAATCCTACATACATATTTTTGGAGTACACAAAATGAGTTCAAGAGAAGTGAAAGACATGCAAAAAAGTATATACAAACTCGCTTGTTTATTCTCACTTGTTCTAATTATTACTTAAGCCCTGAGCAATCATTTCGTTCTTTGAAATATGCGTGTTTGCATCGATTTATTAACTGGATTTGTCTAATTTTACTGGGCTATTGTATACATACATTTACACAAACTTAATATATCCTTTTAGCTTTTCAAAATAGTAAAAAGCTTGCTAAAGAAATGAAAAATAAAATTAGTTTTTTCTTATACATACCTCTTTAAAAATTATATCACTTTTCAACAAGACGTATATCATAACCAGCCATGGTATATTCCACAAAAGACAATTGAATGTTGCATGTGCAGCATACCAACTTAAACCCAATTCAAAAATTATTGTAATCATAAAGAATGGTGCTGAAGGTGCTGAGAAGAGTACATAAGCCATAATAGCCAACATAATCAGTCCAAATTCAAGATTTAACTTTTCCAAACAAGTTATTAATATTTGATTACGTTGCAACATGTGACATTTAATTATTTCACAACACATTAAAGTATTGCGTCTATCAAAATTCATAGCACTCCAATGTAATAAAACTTTATGCATCTGTTGATTATAACGATTTAATGTAGCAGCCAGTATTTGTTTAATACAGACATATAAAACAATGACAATGCCAAGCACAACATAACTAAATGCAAACATAAACGTTAGCAATATTATTGATAACACGTCCATAGCTGCATGACGAAAAGCCTTGCCATAAACACAGCCACATAAGATGGACATGGCAATATAGATCTGATATAAACGTAGAAAACTATTTGCATACGAATTTTGTAGATTTTCACGATTATAGCGTAATATTATTTCCAGTAACATTAAAATCTGACGTTGACGCATATAGAAATAAAGATATATGATGGAAATCACAAGGCAACAAAGCACATAGTTCAACACTAAATAAATTTGTCCTGTTTTATTATGTAGCGGCAACATAAAGGAATCTGTCATATAGAAAAAGTATGCCAGAGCGCTGACGGACAACAATTGTGCCAGCAGTTGTCCCAAATGTGACAGAGAATTATCGAAATTTGTTATATGCAATTTTAAATGTTGTTCATCACTTAAGGTTTGTGTTACACATAATATGCCAAGAAATTTTAATGTTCCGATGTGTATGCGCAGATCATTGCCGTAGGACATGGTTAATGTTACTGAAATTAATTTGTGAAATGTTTTTTTTTTTTATTATAATTTTTTATACACTTTATGTGGTTTGTACTTGTTCACTTGCATACTAAATTATTAATCAATACTTAGTATAATAAGAATTTAGATTATTTGTCTGTCTACTGACAGCGGCACTAATTAAATATGTTGATTAATTGAATGTTGTGTTAATAGAAACAGCGAATGAGTTAACTTGTATACTATTTGATGCATTATAATATAGCAGAGATGGGCCCGTTTGCTCGTCGTACACGATTTCTGTTTGACAATGTCAGCTTATGGGAAAGAAAAACACGACAAATTTAAATCACACAGTATGCTGAATGCTCTCATCGAAGTAGTTCACGTTGCTTTGTTTTAACGCGCAGAGCGTGCAAATTAGCTTACACTTTGGTTACTCACTTTGTGCCCATCTCTGTCATAGAGTTTCACATACTAATGACACAACTATGTGCAGTGCTAAAAGAAATTGCCAGAGTGCTATCTCACAAATAGCTCACGTTTTATGTTATTTTGTAACAAATTGAAGTGTTTTTATTCAGTATTGTAAGAATCGTAAATGTTGAACTTATTATAAACAGTGAAACGTTAAATAGTTGCAGGTACATACAATTAAGTCACTAAACGTCTAGTTAAAGTCGCATAAGATAAATTTGCGTGTGGTTTCTATGTGGGCTACCCCAAAAGTGGGTATGACATGTCAATATGGATACTCTATTTGGCTGCAATAAAAAGTAGTCAAAGTACCAACTTTTAACTAAATATTTTGAAGAATGGTCTCCAAAACATGCAGACGGACATAGCTAGATCGACTCGTTTCGTCGAGCTGATCAAGAATATAGGTATGCTCCTTATAGTGAAGTTGCCAATTTCATTGTACGCTCTCGACTTCTAATGCTGATCAATAATATACATATATATTTTATGGAGTCTGTCACAACTACAATATACAAATATTCTTCACCAAATATGTGAACGAGTTTTGAACTGGTTTCCAATGGACTCTTTTTTTCGAACCATACAGAAATGGTTCGATTCAAAGCTGATATACATTTTTGGTGATTAACAATTTGCTTTAGTTTGAATTATATATGTTGTTTGAATTATATACTATTGGGAAAATCTCATATCATTATTTATCTATAGTTATTTTTTCTTTCCATCCCGAATTTATAATACAGTTCATAGTTCGTTTCAAATCCCGGTTCGCAGTATGTCAAAAAATACGTCTTCCAAAGGTTTATCAAACGTCTGTCAATAGTTTGAGTAATTTGTTGTATTTTTTACGGAGTAAATTCTAAAGAACTTGAATAGAACGACTATACTACATACTAAGACTATGCTTAACAGCATCATTTCTGTAGTCAGTCAAGTCATTCATACAAAACTAACTGGTACCCGGCGCGTTGCTGCCACTCCTTCCCCCTGCCCCACCTTCCCCATGCCCTTTAACTCTACTTCCAATTCTCCCAGCCCTCTTCTCCTGTGCCTTCCACCCTTTCTCCAACCATCTATTAGGCTCCCCCATTTATCTTTCCCTACCTCTCCTTACTTTTCCACTCCTTTTCCCCTGCCCCCTTCGATCCGATAAACACGTTTACAACATTTCATCCCACTATCTTAAATGGTACCCAGCACGTTGTTGCCATTCCCCTGCCTCTCCTACCTCCATATCCCTTTCCCTACCACCGCTTCCCCAACCACCATGTCTCATACCACTTCTTCTCCCTACCTACCTTTCTTTGACGCCAACTTCTCCCTGCCCCCTTTTCATGCTCTCCTCGACCCCATTAATATGTATATTCAATGTGGATGCCCTTTCGCGCATTTGCCGAAGCCCCGACTCCTGTTCTTGTTCGGTTTTTTTACCAATGGATGCTTTTTTTGGTGTCTTTAATTCGAATGAATTGAAAAACAAATGAAAATAATAAGCGATAATAAGTCGATCGATCGCTTACAATTTTATTTATTTACGAATGAAACACTGACAAAAAGAGAAACAAATGTTGTTGCTGTGCTCTATCGTCATTAGAAAAATCTAAAAAAAATTCTGTTTATCCAATCGCCACGAAACTTTACAGGATCACCCACGGGACTATTTTGAATATTGCCATACAATTTAATCAAAATCGGTTGAGCGGCTTCGGAGTCTATAGGTAACATACATATATACATACATACATACATACATACTTCCATTTTTATATATATAGATAAGATTAATCGCGTGTGGAGAATGTTATTATGCCGTTCGTTTCAGTTTTAGAACTTAAGTGTTTTTGTTGTTGTTTTAATTTTTACCGTGTTTTCGTGTTTTACATGAGGTGTTTAACCTACAAACCTATTTTTAAGAGATATATAGTTCTAGGTTCTCTTTCGACTGAAATTATAAGATATATTAAGTCTACAAATAATTATTGCTAAAATGGCTAGCTACGTTCAACCTACAAGCCAGTTATTAATACAGTTTTCCACAAAAGTACTTCGACTTACCTCAACAGTAATACAGTCACTAACAACTGCCGCAGTTATCGTTGTAATTGTCGGCAATAGCCAGCTAATAGTCTCCACTATATGATGAAATATTGTCTTATCTGATTTTGCTACGATCGATAGATATATAATGGCGGTAACTTCGAGTGATGTGAATAAAATACACAACAGCAAAACAAATCCATAGACCATGCTTATTCCCTCGCTGCATATCAACACCAGTTTATCATGCAGCTCCAGACAGCAGCGCAAACGCATCGTATCACAATAGTACCATTTTTCGATCTTACGTGTTAGACCTTGCAATGTGGCATTGTTCCAGCGCAATAGGCGGTACACGAGAGCAATGTGACAGTAGTAGGAACCCAATACAAAAGTGGTTACCATGCAACGCAAAGGAAATGCCAGAGCGGAAAGTATAAACACAATATGCATGCCGTGTAACCAATCGAAGACAATATATTTTACGAAATTTATAATATATATAATATTCAAAACGATAAGCCAGCAGAATACACGTTTCGGATAGTGCAATTTAATGCCGCTCAAATACAGGCGTCGAGATCGATCCAATTGTTGTACAATGTGCAAATGATGCCTTTGGAGTATAATAAGCCAGCCACTTTCCAGTAATTGCATCAAAATGCCAAGCAACAGCACTAAACGATCAAAAGTATTACCTGTATAGGTTTTCTCTTCTATGAAACAGATCTTCCAATTTAGCAGCAATATAATAAATGCAAAAATTAAATATCCTTGTACGCCAAAATGTGCCAAATAGCAGAATATAGAACGCCGTAATTGATAACGTTCACGTGCTGCATTGAAATCTACACAGAAAATGCCAAAATATCGATGTACACGATAAAATATGCCCAGTTCACTTTCCATTATAGACGTCCGTCGCAGATTTACAACCGATTTGATGAAGTAATGCGATAAAACTGATAACTTTTATTGGGGAAATTGTATATATACGAGTATATACATATATAGGTACATATATTGAAGTAAATTTGACATCAGCTTATTTGTTTAACTATACGAGCCCACTACTATTGTGTGTGGTGTATAACAATATTTGGTCCATTAGATTTATTCAATTATTTGTTGTGATTTATTAATGCGTTTGCCGTCAAGGAATATTGTAAATATTATCTTTAATAATAATATTAACCTTGGAAATTTATTAAACTGTGGTAAATACTCGTACCTTTTTCATTTTTTGTGGAATTGGAGAAGTGTGACAAAATTTTTTATTTATGGACGCTTTATATAGTACATATCTAAATTTAAGTGATATTTGTTATAGTCGTAAATAAAGTACACAAAAAGTATATACTGATATGTATGTATGATTTGTTTCTTGAACTTGAAAAGTACGGTATTAGGTAGTAAAATTCGATAAAATGCTCTCGATAAATATGACTAAACAACAAAATTGCAATAAAAAATGTAGAGATGTAGCTAATGCGTCTATCTTAAATAGTTTCTAAGATTTATCGGTTTTATTTTGTGGGGGTTACACCGTTCATTTTTTAAATGGAACATATTTTTCCCAGTACTCTTCACATATGTACTCAATACCATCATGCTACCATAAATAGTTTCTGAGATTAACTAAGTTTATATTTATTTAGTAGGGCGTGGCACAGCCCTTTTCAGAATCAAATAGAAACCTAAAACCTGCTTACAAACAAAACTAACATATGTTCAAAATCGGTTCAGTGGTTTTATAGTTGTGCTGTAAAGAATTTATGCAACAATGATCTGTTTCAAAACTCCATATCTCCCTTAATACTTAGCTAACCAAAACCATTGATTGACCCATAATTTTAGAGTTTAACTACACCATTAATGTCTAAAATTAATGATTCACTGAAAGAATGTGTATTGCCATTGCCCCAAATCTCAAATTATTTATATCTCAGTTAGTTACTGAGATATAAATAATTGAGATAATAATAACTAACTGAGATATAAATAATTTGGGATTGGGGGCAATGGCAACACCCATTCTTTCAGTGAATCATTAATTTTAGATTTTTTTTTTGACTGATCTGAAATTCATTGAGTGTGTTACTATCGGAAAAAGCTTTCTGGCTATATGAAAAATGGAATATGCTACGCCCCCGCCCCCATACAAAGGCAAGACCTATTTCGTCATATCTCAGCAATTATTTGACCGATCGATATTCGATTCGATTTATATAGTGTGTTACTATCGTTTGGTAGGTTTCTGGCTATGTATCATGGAAAAGAAATTGCAGTAACTTTGCTTGAAATGGTACATATTATTTTTTTCAGCAATTTGTTTGTTGTATAAAAAAAAGCTTAATTCAAAGAGGTCCAAAAATTCCTATTTAATAAATTTCAGTATATGAGTATGAGTGGACTATACCACAGTACCGTATTGCCGTATCCCTACTTCTACATTTTTCTGTACCCAGATCAAAACTTTACACTCTAGTGAACGTAACCGAAGTGCCTACCTTACAGATACGTGCGCTAATCATGTTCAACGACTCCACCAACTAGCTGAAAACACAATGGGTCTCTATAGGCCCACTTAAATCAAATGAATAATGTAATATTTTAAATAGTTATACAATACATGAAAAACTTGTTCATTACAATTATTATCAACTTGAAATTTAATATAGACATATATCATAGGGTGTTACAATATTTCTTCAATATACTTTTTATGTGAACATAAATTTCTCCCATCAACTTTCCATATAAAGTATTATATTAAATTTTATTCAAAGACTACATACCTCTTCTCGCATAGTATTTAAAAGCAACGGCAAACTCGAATCAATGCACAAAGGCACCAGCCAAGGTAAAAATTCGATAATATTTAACAGCTTATTTATGCCGGGTTGAAGCGTTAGCATATAAGAATAAATGGATATCGAGTCCAACATAATGTATATATAATTCAGTAGAAATAGCACACCAAACATTGTATCAAAATGTGTTGTACAAAGTAGCAAAACTTCATCGTGTAACTGCAAAACGTACGCTATATCTCCAGAACTGCAAGATTTAAAATCTTTAATTGAGCGCCAATTTGCGTTCATTATACGACACGTAGTAAACAACAGCCATGTAAAATAGCTCATTATTAAACTGGATATGTAGTAACGCAAGGCCATGCCAAAAATAGGTAGAAAAAATTGAAATGTCCATTCTGTAGCCCATTCCGTTAGAGTACAACGCATTATATTCAAAAAATTGAATAAACTTATAAAATACCAGAGTAATATAAAACGTTTATTATTCATTTCAATATTGACACGTGTAGAAAGTTCAATTAATTTATTAAGTATCTGTAGATTTGTTTTCCAGTTACACGAAAACCAGATGATCTGTAAAAATTGTGTTGTGGGTGCGGCTAGTATGACTATATGATCAAAGTTATTGCCAATTTCGGAAATAAATATGCCATCTACATCAAAAACATGCCAGTTGATCAGTGTCATTACAACCGCACTTAATAGTATAATTTGTAAAATGCAGCGTCTTAGATAGAAACTCAAAGAATTTTGTTTAATTTCACATTTTTTCGTATGCTCGTTGTATTGTAAATTACATAAACCGAAATATCTTTGATATTTTGCATATAACTGCAGTGAACAATGCATTTTAACGCTTAGAGCTGCGACAAGAAACTGTTTGGTTATATTTTACAAAACAATCGATATAAAGTACGTACATGCTATTAAATTGAATCAAGATATTGCGAATTAGATATGCATTTTTTAATTATTTTGAAAAGGAGATAGCTTGAGCTAATAGAGCATCAAGTTAGTCATTAATTATCGAACATGCGTTTATATGATACTCAGGTCACTTTCCCTGATAAGCATGATATAATTAGCAAAGTTTGCAACGACTCAGCCAGCAGACAAATGAGGTTTTATAACCTAACTTGAAACAATTATCTCCGTAGCTAAACATTCATTGTGAATAAAAGTGTTTTTTTTTTCAATTTAAAAAACTGAAAAACGTAAAACGGTTATAGATGGGATAGAACATTATGGAAAATTTTGTTGCGTATGAGATTATTGGAATAAAAAACAATAAACTAAACTTGAAAGAAGAATTGAATCGGACTTATCTTGAACTCAGGTCGTCTAGAATGTTAGATACTAGTACGCTACACAGTTCAGCTTTCGCTGCCTCAATATTTACTAATATAAATACATATACAAATTAAACAGTATCTACTATAACTAATTTGATTCACCTTTTGTATATAGTTGACCAATTTCAAAAACATTATAATTTTAAAAGTCATTGCTTTTAATTCAAACATGTTCGATATAACAAAATATATACTACAATGTGTTTTTGTATGGGAACCATACAGACAGACGGACATGGCTATATCGACTCGTCTTGTCTCGCTGATCATGTATATATATATATATATATATATATATATATATATATATATATATATATATATATATATATATATATATATAAACACATTTATATATATAAATAAATTTAATTTAATACTCTTCACAATTGCCATCTTCTCGCCAAAGCATTTAGCGGCAGTGGGGAGTGTGCAATCGCTGTCGTTGCAACTCACCAGCTCACGGTGACGAAGCACATACCCTGACACGCACACGCAGTGGCGCAGTAACTCAACTCACTCGCTCGGTAGCGATGGTGACAGTACCAGCGGAAGCAATACCCTGCAACGCAAGCGTAGTGGCGCATTAAATGACCGGTAACAGTGGTGTTGATTGTTAGTACAAATAACATCCGTGATGCAGCTTATTTCATACGAGCTGTAGTGTTGGCAGCGTTTTCCAGTGGAAGACACGACACAGCGCATTTGATGACCGTTTGTAATCAATGTTCGTGCGATTATGCATTTCGATAACCGCCGTAAGAGCTATTTTCGATACAAGGTCACGGGAATACTAAATTTGTGCAAATGTATGTAACAAGCAGAAGAAAGCCTGGCAGACCCCACAAAGTAGACACATATTCGATATAGCTATGTCCGTCTGTCCGATCGACCGTCTGTTTCAACAACGAGATTTTGAAGTCTATAAAGAGATAGAGCCTCCAATTTGAAATTTTAGGCTCTTCTGTTCCGTCTTCAGATAAAGTGTATAAAATGAACGTGCTAACTCCACTAAGTGCTAAGACACAAATCTACCCTCACTTTTTGAGTTTTTGTATGAATATATTTTTTATTTTTGTTAATTCAGCTAAAAACGCACATTAATCATATTAAAATTTTCAAACCCACCCAACCCAAATAAGACCACTATAGGGTATAGCTCCCATATAATGGTTCAAATAAAGAGCCTTAGATAAGGTATTAATTTATATCTTGTTATTAATTTATATCTTGTGCTATCGAGGTAATCGAACTGTTTTTAAAATAATTTCAGAATCATAAAAATTATGTTACAAATATAAACATCTCGTCCTTCAATATAATGTATTATATTTTATTTTTTTCCAAGACTACATACCTCTTCTCGCATAGTATTTAAAATCAACGGCAAACTCGCATCAATGCACAAAGGCACCAGCCAAGGTAAAATTTCGATAATATTTAACAGCTTATTTGTGCCCGTTTGAAGCGTTAGCATATAAGAATAAATGGATATCGAGTCCAGCATGATGTATATATAATTCAGTAGAAATATCACACCAAACATTGCATCAAAATGTGTTGTACAAAGTAGCAACACTTCATCGTGTAACTGCAAAACGTACGCTATATCTCCAGAACTGCAAGATTTAAAATCTTTAATTGAGCGCCAATTTGCGTTCATTATACGACACGTAGTAAACAACAACCATGTAAAATAGCTCATCATTAAACCGGATATGTGGTAACGCAAGGCCATGCCAAAAATAGGTATCAAAAATTGAGCTGTCCATTCTGTAACCCAATCCATTAGAATACAACGTATTATATTCAAAAAATTGATTAAACTTGTAAAGTACCAGAGTAATATAAAACGTTTATTACTCATTTCAATATTGACACGTGTAGAAAGTTCAATTAATTTATTAAGTATCTGTAGATTTGTTTTCCAATAACACGAAAACCAGAAGATCTGTAAAAACTGTGTTATGGATGCGGCTAGTATGACGAAATTATCAAAGCTATTGCCAATTTCGGTGCGTGTTTCTACGAGATAAACATGCCAGTTGAACAGTGTCATTACAACCGCACTGAATAGTATAAGTTGTATTATGCAGCGTCTTAGATAGAAACAGAAAGATTTTTGCTTAAATTCACATTTTTTCGTATGCTCGTTGTATTGTAAATTACATAAACCGAAATATCTTTGATATTTTGCATATAACTGCAGTGAACAATGCATTTTAACGCTTAGAGCTGCGACAAGAAACTGTTTGGTAATATTTAACAATGTAATCGATATTAAGTACCTACCGACATGCTATTAAATATTAAATTGACTTAAGATATTGCAAGTTAGATATAAATTTATGAATTATTTTGCTTAAAAAAGGAGCTAGTAGTGATGGAAGTTAGTCAATAACTATTGATAGTACACAAAATATGGTAATACTCGTATTTTGTTACTTATGATATTGGTGTTTATAACACATATGATACGCAGGGCACTCTTCCTGATAAGCATTTTAAAAGTAGCTTAGTTTGCAACGACTCAGCCAACACACAGTTGAAGCTTCTTAGCTGAACCTGAAACAATTTGTCTCCATAGCTTAACATTAACTCATTTCGAACAACGAGGATTATTGGAATGTCATAACAAATTAATAAAAATAACAACGCACTTTTCTAGCTCAGCATTTAGTCCTTTTGATATTTTATTCATTCAGTGGAAAAAGTTTTTACCTTTATTTGTAAAGTAATGTATAAAAATAGATTTCGAAAGACATATTTTGGTGTTTTTCCAAAATTTGAGAACAAAATTCTTTGTTTATATTACGTATGATGATAGATTTCGAAATGGGGAGCTTATGTTGTTATATGATGCATCTCGCTAATATAAGTGGTTCTCAACTCAAATAAAAGAAAAAACAAAATTTTAAACAATTCAAATACGTGTCGGCCGCTCAACCGTCCATCAAATAGATCTTTATATGATTTATATTACAATAATTATACGAGTATAAGATTTTTGTCTAATAAATTTTTAATTAATTTCTTACAGAGAAGTGAATTCGATTTTCTAGAATGGTCTCCACTAAATGATAAAAGCTTAATGCTAACAGAAGACTGGGCCACCACGGACACACTATTCTCGGCTATCAATGGTCCATTTCCGTTTCCAGATTCAAGAGAAATTGGTAAGTATTATACAGACTTGTATATAAAAGCAATGAATTAAATAATTTTCCAATATCCAACAACAGCTCGTGGTGCTGGCATTGCCGATTTTATACAACCTAGTTTGGGACCACTACAACCGAATTTAGATGATATCGATATCTCGTTTGCCGGTAAGTTCACTAAAAAAACAAATTAAAAAGAGCTAAAAAAAAACGAATGCACTTTTAAGATGCTGCGTATCAACTTATTTCAGATCTGCTGCCCAATACACGCTTGCCGCCCGTGCCCGAAGAGGGCACCGATGAGATGCTCAAGAGCGTCGATTATGCGGCTGGATTCGCTGATATAATGGGAGGTGCTGAACAAATGGATGCATCTTCTATGATGGATCTAACAACGCCCACAACAACAAGTAACAACATGGGCGGCGGCGTGCAAGCGGTCAACGATGATGAGAATATGATGGAGCTCAATACGCCCATAGGTAACATTTCGTATAATGTTATTGAGCAGCAATTTGCTGCAGCGCGTAATGAGCAACAGCAGCAGCGCGGTAACATTATTGGCATGAGCGGTGAACACAACTCAAGAGCAAACAGCAACTCGCCCAGCGGCAACAACAGCAACTATAATCGTTCACCATCCACATCGAAACACTTTGGTGCCATAAATGAGAGTAATGTGTTGATCAATCGACAGAATGAATTTCCTAGCAAGAGTGTCATCAACGGACGCGTATCAAAGAATTCACAACGTCCATTTCGACGTGAGCCGCACAATTACGATAAAGCACAACCAACGTTGCATCAAACGAACATCTATCAGCAAATGCTTGCGGAACAGCAGCAGAAGGGACAACTTCTACAGCCAAGCCTAAGCAGCGGCAATATGTTGCAGCATCAGAATACCAGCTATCAGCCGCAGCAGCAGCAGCAACAACAGCAGCGTTTGCAATTCGCTGCAAATAATCAGCAATATAATAGCTATACTGCATTATCGGGCTATGCGAACGAGCCCATTGTTAGTAATTTAAGCGGCAGCAGCAGCATGATTAATCTGTCAACTACAAATGCACAACAACAACAGCAGCAGCAGCAACAGTTAATGCTCAATGTCAAAGTGGAACCGGATATGATGTCGCTTTTTAATATGAGCTCCAACTCGAATGATGGCTATAGCAGTGGTGGTGGCAGTGCGAATACCTATAAACCATATCCAAATATTGCACAATTTAAAAAGTCTGCTTCGACGGGTACTTTTATAAATGTACCGCGTTTTGCTTTAAATAACAATCAACAACAGCAGCAGCAGCAATCAAACTGGCAGCAGCAGCCAACAACGCAGGCGCAACCACAACAGCAACAATTGTCATCGCTTACTGTGCCACAATTGCATCAAGCACAATCTTTGCCGCTTGGTTTAAGTGGACAACAATTATCGCTGCTAACGCGTCATACTCTGCAGCAGCAACACCAACAACAACAGTTGTCCACACCTACAGCAAGTCCGCCGCAACCAATGCAGCAATTACAGCTGCAACAATCATTGCCTATTGCTATACAGCAGCAGCAGCATCAACAGCAACAACAACAGCAGCATCAACAGCAACAACAACAGCAACAGTTGGTGCCTAAGGAAATACAGCGCTCAAATAGCTTACCATTGAATGTTTCGCTGCATAAGTTGGATGCACGTCTACTCGCCAGCAATAACAACGAACAATTTGCCATGCCACGTTATCATGCAAAGGCAAATAAGACACGTGTGCGCAGCAATTCCATACATCAGCATATGCCGGCGCCAGCAAGTACTGCAGCAGCACTTAATAGCGGCATGGGTTCAAATAACAGCGGCATCGGTGCTGGACTGGCTATTAGTAATATGTTGCTCACACAGCAACAGGTGCAGGCCACCAGCGATCCAATGTTGCATAGTACTTTAGCGCAACTTTTGCGTACAAGTAAGTTTTTGCATTTTGTACGTTTAATTAAAAATTTAAAGCATATTTTCTTTCTACTTGCAAAGACTCTCATCTCAATAATGTCAGCAGCGGAGCGCTGAGTCTCAATAAACAGCAGAGTTCTTCCACAAGTGCCATATCAACATCAGTGTCGCCGTGCTCAGCGTCAACATCGCCATCGTCAACAACAACGCTACATGTGCCTACAATGTCTGCTGCCAGTGTCATAACGCAGAATGCAAATGCCATTAAGCAACAACAACAACAACAGCAGCAGCAACAGAATATGATGTATGCTACACAAAGCATGATATCCAGTAATCAACTTGCTAGCTCACCTAAAGCGACACAACATTTTCTTGAGCAACGACACGCACAGCAGTTACATCATCAACAAACGTCACCAAAGAAATCCGCCTCATTGCCTACGCCCATTATCATTTCGCATGCATTACACAGTCCACCGGCAGCCAAAATGCTTAGCTATCCGTTGAGCGCTGGACAACATGCCACAGCATTGGCAACAGCAGCTGCAACAGCATCCAATACCGCAGCATCTAATACAACATCTACAGCCACCACAACAACGACGAGTAGTAATCTAAGTCTATCACCTGATTCATTTCATGATCAGGATTCACCACTTTCACCCACGCACAGTCTAAAGCTATCTTCATCATCGTCTTCAAATCGACGCGTTGGTCACATACATGCCGAACAGAAGCGACGCTATAATATTAAGAATGGCTTCGATATGCTGCATTCGCTCATACCGCAACTGCAACAGAATCCCAATGCAAAGGTGTGTATTTCATATGGCATTTGAAATGCGAAAACGATCTTAAGAAACAATATATATTTTAGCTTAGCAAAGCTGCCATGCTGCAAAAGGGTGCCGAACACATTAAATATCTACGTGCCGAACGTAATGTGCGCAAGGAGAAAATGGAAGCACTGCGCATAGAACGCGATCTCATCAACAATTCGCTTACGTAAGTGATATTAGAAGCTTGCCATATGCTTTAAGTATTAAAATTTAATTGATTTTTATTTGCAGACACCTGCATTCGATACTGCCGGCTAATGGTGCGCCCGTAACGCGCCAGGGTACGGAGCAAGTACGTCAACTCTATGATCAATATGTGCGCTATCGCACCATGAACAATTGGAAGTTTTGGATTGTAAGTAAACGATATAATCTAGGCTTTGTACTCGCAGTAATGACAAGAGTCTAAAATTTTGTTGTATATTCATTTTGTTACATAGTTTGTAACACTCGGATCACTGTTCTTAATCATGTCAGTCTGTCTGTTCGTGTGGATCTTAATCGCGCTACTAGTTGCTCAGTTTTCATAGTATCTAAAAATCGGTATTCGCTCAAGGTTCGCATACGATAATCCACGCTAACTTTTAGGAGTAACTCCCAAACAAAGCCACCGTCCATTTTTAGGTCTTTGAATCCTAGTTAGTATATCTATAAATAAAAATATAGATTGACAAGTGACCGTAATAATATCGTAGAAAGTTGAAAAGCAAGTGTATGAACGCTGTATTAATCCAGCATACATTTTTTCTTAGCATTTTTAAGATCATGCTAGAGATGTCAATTAATAATATCTTTCTCTTCCACAGCTCGGTCTCATCTTAGAACCGCTGCTCGCCTCATATACTACATCGGTATCCAGCGCCAATCTGGAGGAGTTACGACGTACCGCGTTTCTTTGGGTCGATCAGCACTGTTCGCTAATTGATTTGCGACCTGGTATGTGAAAACAAAACGCTTAACATTTTACTACAAACATTTTTATTCTTTATTTTTTATATTTTCCTAACTAGCTGTTTCCAACAAGCTCAAGTACTTGTCAATGAACACTGATATACTCTCCGATCCACCATCATTATTGCAAGCGGAAGTCGCCAAAGCGTTAAACAACACAAACGGCCAGCATCCAAATCTGCATGCCACTTAACGACATTCGTATAGCCTAGAAAGCCATTTGGCTATTGTCGTGATATGAATTTATTAAATTTATTGTAGCTATGTAGCAGAAAAGCGGATATTTATGTATACATAGGAACGTGAACAACGCGTGTTTATTTAGTTAATGCTATTAAATTTTTCTCTTCATTAATGCTAACTAGCAATGAGCTTCATAAGCATACAGAAACGATTACGAGAAACGTTTTCATCAAAGGAATTGTACAAATAGAATTTTTGTATTTTTTATCAAAAATTGTGCCTAATTATGTAATAACTTTAAGCATAAGATGTGTGAAATTAAACAATTTTACTATTTTAGTAAAAAAAAAAAGAGTATACTATATGTTTGAATATCTACATTAGAGAACAACCAAAATGGCCTTGGCTAAAACTTACTTTAACCGGTGAAGTGAGCATCGCTGAATCCAAAACCTTTAACATATTTCTTTTTCTCCGAACACAGTGTTCGCGGTATATAAATATATACTAAGGCGTATGAAACGAGCAAATGATGTGCAATTACTACTGTTTCCTCATCTGAGAACTGATCCATCAGGATCATCCATCGTTTTCTTTTTTTTTTGTTTTTGTAGATTTCATATGTAAACACTTGCTATATTTTAATGATATTGATAGTACATATATACGGGTATACTAGAATAATCTCACTACTCTTTAGGACGCACCAACATCTCAACGAACTTCAGCGAATATGTATGTCCATGGTATGAATGCCAGTTGATGCCTTTACCAAATTCATCGTTTCCATATTCACCGTTCAAATTGCTACAAGCAGAAAAATTGGTATTTAATAAAAATAAAAAAATAATAATAATTTTTTTATGAAAACAACAGACAACCGTACCTGAGATGGCAATTATTATACCACCAAGCACCCTTATAGGCTTGTGCACAATTTGCTACTGGACGTTCGTTACGATCGTACGTACCAAACTTTTGCGAGTTATGATTGGATAGCGAATCGCCAGCATTTCCTGCATAATTACCAAGTTTCTTTAGCGTGTACTCCTCTGTCTCGTGACCAATCTCGAAGGCATCGTATTTAGCATAGCGTTTATCGCCCTCTTTATCTTCTAATAAAACCAGTAACTCCATGGGCTCATATGTGGTCAACAGATGCAAATTTTCCAGACCAATCCAAAATTCACCTTCTACATCACCAAAACCCTTCTGGTAATCCACCCAGGGGCGGTAGAAATCCACGCTGCCATCTTTGCGTCTTTGTATTACAGTCCAAAGGCCACCTTGTGTTTCTGCATCGCAATAGGCGATATAGGGCGGAGTTTTTAATGCATACACACCACTTTTCCGTACCTTCGCACAATTTTGGGCAATACTAGCCATGCGTATATCAATCGAAGTAACAGTACACATATAAAGCGACAGAAAGCCAATTAATACTAACAGCAGCTTCATGTTGTTTCGTTGAGTTTTTGTATTTTACTAAGTTTGCATACCAGTATTCGCTTCTTATATAGCGAGTCACATTTTTAATTAATTCAAATGAACAAAGAAAAAAAATCATCTTTATAAAGGCATGTTGAATAGCCAGGGCTGTTTCTACGGCAAAAACGGCTTCTTCCAACAAACTAACTTCTTAAACTAAAGAAAATTTCATGGGCGCCACTAACCAAGAAGCGGCCCTGTTCACAGCTATAAATTTTATACAAAATAAATCTTTCAATGAGTCCGTTCTAAACGTTCATATCGGTTTGTATACTATATGTACTAATGGTACATTTGAAACTAATAATTATACCCTGTATCCAAAGGAACAATGGTATAATACGTTTGTGCAGATGTATGTAACAGACAGAAGGAGTCATAAAGTATATAGTATATACTTGATTATCAGCGGAGTCAGATTAGCCATGTCCGTCCGGTTATATGTGACAACAGATCTCAAGATCTATAAGAGCTAGAGATGTTCAAACTTGAACAATTAGATTCTCCTTGACCGTGCGCAAATAAAGCATATACATTTTTGTGAATGTCACAGCCACAACGCCTATTTGACCCGAATTTTCACACTTATCAGGACGGCATAGGCAGAAAAATTTGTTTTCTGAATAAAAACTTAAAAGTCTCCAGACGTCTACGCAAAGGTGCAGAGTAAACAAGCGTGCGTGAACACATAACTGCTCCAATTTCCACTTGTTTCTCTTACTATTTTTTGTCAAAACTTTTTATGTTTTCATACAGTGTGTTAGCTCAGTAAGTATGAAACATAGATTTAGTATTACGATTTAGACCAATTTGGCCAAATTTTACAATACATATTTTACTTAATTCACACACATACAAGTAATGCTTCATTGAGTTTTTGTATTTGTGCACAATAAATCACTTCTTATAGTACTATAGCGATTGTAGGCGAGTTTTTAAATATGTATTATTTAGGAAAATACTACTTCTAAGAATGCAGAGTTTGGTCTTGAATAATTCATTAGAGTATTTAACAATATTGGTGTCTAACTCCAGCAAAGAGAAAATATTTATCATATGTGCAAATATAACTACAAATTTCAACTCCACAAATTTGGAGTCACTATTTTGAACAATAATACAATTTTGTTTACCATTTTCTCCGACAAACTGATAATAACTTTGCGTACAATGTATGAAGGGTGAAAATAAAACTCATCGCATTCCCATAAATTAAGAAGATACATATGTATATATTTGGAAACGATATTCTAATGTACTTGTATATATAGTACAATTAATAAAAGGGGTGCTCTTTTAAAGGTATGCATCTTCAAAGTAAAAATAAATTTAAGTTCAGATTAATGTCAATTTAGTTGGCAATCATAAAACTCAGTATTTAGTATGAATCTATCTCGCTCTTAATTGCGGTATAATTTTTTGAAAAAAAAATATGGATCAATGATAGGACCAGTCTTATAAAGCATATTAAACAGTGACTTTTTTGCATACAATGGCGTTTCAATAGTAACTTGCCATTTTAAATGCGTCAATTTCATCCAAAACTTAAGCATATCCTTGAACAAAATTTTAGACGAAAATTTGTCTACAGATTGCTGCGGAATTCAAATGCCCTAAAGTGTATTTAAACACATTGTCACCAGTTCTATCTGTTATATTTTATTTTAAAGCTGTATACCTCGAATAAAAAGACCCTGCATTAGTTTATCGTTCTAATTAAAAAGAAAATTAAAAATGATTTGGATATTGTTTCTATATTTTGTATACAAAACATACATATATTGCAAAAACACAAAAGTCTGATCAATATGGAGCTTGCGAAACTTTGTTTTTTGCCAAATAGTCGCGTACAGAATGAGTATAATTGCAAAAAATTAAGCATTAATTATATGTGACTTCTTTGTTTCTTATGCTAAAATTTTCTGTAGAAGGGACTCATAACTTTTACCAGACTGCTCTAAGGAGAGTTATATTTTTTGGGTGTACAAGAAGAAATTTGATTTGAAATGTATGTAGTTTGTGAGTTTTATAGTCAAGTTCTATTCAGATTTGGAGATAACTATCGAAACTAACGAGTGGCGACCGACACTATAGACAGTTTTGCAACTCTAATCGTCATGTGTGTTCTGAGTCAAAGTTATGGTATTGTTATTAAATTTGAGTTTTAATTAAAATTGAGTACTAGAATGAATGAATGTTGATGCGTTGTGACTGAAGTATGTACCTACTCTTCAAAATTTGTTATTACTATTTATTGAACCGCTTATGGGCTTGTACAGCCACCACCTTCGACTTCGCAGATTTCTCTGTGCAGATCGGACCGGGGACATAAAACTAGTCATTCGCGGAAACGATTTCAAATTTGTGATAATAATTATTACCTTAGATAATTTTTGTTTGTTTTTTTGTTTTTTTTTTTTTTGAGGTGAATAAAATTATACACAAAAGATTTTTCGTCACTTCGTACAACATTTATAATAGAAAATCAAATCAAATTCTACGTATCTGTACAACGGCAAATATAATTCGCATACTCTTTATCGCGCATTTGAAGTGCATTTAAGTTAATTAAAAAAATTTATGGCAGCTTAAAGATTGTGCCATTATAAGTAGTCTTTCTTTTGAAAATTTTATTGCTAAATTTTCCTGGAAGTTGTTAGAGATAAAACTGCCTATATAAGAAATGTGTTCTTCTGGACAAAATTAGTAAGACACAAAAAGTTAGTGCGACAATATGAAGTCGCTTTTAGTATTAATAGGCTGCTTGACCATCTATTTGTGCACTGCAACTCCGATTGATGTGAACAATTTCGTCACAGAAAATACTCCCAAAAATTGTGCTGAAGTATACAAAAGCGGAGTTTATAAGATAAGAACTCCGCCCTATGTCGCCTATTGCGATGCAGAAACCCAAGGTGGCCGCTGGACTGTAATACAACGACGTATAAATGGCAGCGTGGATTTCTATCGCCCCTGGGCGAATTACCAAGAAGGATTTGGTGATTTGGATGGTGAATTTTGGATTGGTCTGGAAAATCTGCATCAGTTAACCACATATGTGCCTATGGAACTACTAGTTTTATTAGAGGATCATCAGGGCGACAAACGTTATGCTAAATACGATGATTTCGAGATTGGTCACGAGACGGAGGAGTACGCGCTAAAGAAGCTTGGTAATTATGCAGGAAATGCTGGCGACTCTTTGTCCAATCATAAATCGCAAAAGTTCGGTACCTACGATCGGAATGAGCGCCCAACAAGAAATTGTGCACAAGATTTTACGGGTGCTTGGTGGTATAATAATTGCCATCACAGGTAAGTTGTTTATTGTTTTTTAAAAGTCATGATTTTTTATTACAACAAGTACATATCTTTCTACTTATAGCAATTTAAACGGTGAATATGGAAACTATGAATTTGGCAAGGGCATAAACTGGTATGCCTTTCGCGGACATACCTATTCGCTTAAATTCGTTGAGATGTTAGTGCGTCCGAAAGTAAAGTAAGAAAATTGTAATATAGTACCAGTAATATATGTATATATAGTACTACCGTACCCGGCGTGCTCTGGCGCAGGATTTTGTACTGTAATGCAAATAAAGTTTGTAATTATTTTGTTTTAATTTTGAACTCTGTTACATTATTTAAGTACTAAGACACCCATTTTCATACACTGCCCTTGAGGATAAGGTCATAATAAGTTTGTGCAAATTTATGTAACAGGATGAAGAAGGCGTATTCGGGCATTCCGCCAATAAAATTTAGTCCCATAAATCAGGTACAACGGCATCCATCATTCTTGCGACGGCATTTTCATATTGCGGCATTTCCGCTGGCAACAATCTTTAAGCAAGTTGCACTTTGCTTCATAATTCTCCTTAGATGTGTTCCACTCAAGGAGAACTTCTGAGATCGGCGTCGATAATTTGGATTTGGACACTTGGATTATCCGCAACAGCGAGTATACCAATTTTATATGCTACGTTGTTGCATTTTTTTTTTTTTATTCTTATTTTATGAAAATAAAGCGAAAAAAAATATTTTTGTACGATGAAATTATGTTAGGGGCCCAGTTTCAGTGGAGACGCCTTATGTTTGTGTTGATTACAAGAACTACAGCCAGCGTATTAATGTGAAGGTCGATTTATTTCATCAGCATTAGTGCCCCAGAGTTTAACACCTTATCTCCACATCTATCGTTTTTTTAAATTAAGTACATATTGCTCAAACGCTGTTTAATGTTTGGACGCAATATTCAGTTAGAGTGAATATAAGAATTGCTGCTTGCCGAAGTCTACTCAGGAGTCTACTTTGGTTTTTTCTCTTTGGGTGCATTCCTGGTCTATGTACTTAACATTATTTACTTGAGAAATCGGTGTGTTTCTGAGAGTGACAGGAGGACAAACTTTTTCAGCGCCATCGGATCCCTCGACCATCCAACCAGAAAAAACTTTAGGATAAGCAAATACGCTGAAGATAAATGCGCAAAATCATTTTATTTATTTTATTTAGCAGCAGTTCTCTTTTTGTTCTGAGTTTTAAGGTAACCTATCTTTTTATACACATACATGTTTCATGTCCTTTAAGTAGAATAATGAATATGTTTTTAATGTCTAATGCAATGTAGTTTTTCCAAATCATGTTTTAAGAATAGAGCACTGATATAATTCAATAATATATTCTACTGTTCTAATTGATACTACAAAACGTAGAAGTCGAAAACGAGATTATATATGTTTAGTCAGGTTTAGTATTTCGTCACAACCTCCCAGAAAAAATATCTGTACAGTGACACTAATCAAAAAACATAAAAATCCACATTTGAGTTAAACCTGACTGTCTACTTTAGAAGAAGTAGCTGAACATGAAATTTATATTCTTAGTCAGCATCGGAGCCAACCCGGAACCATCCGTCTGTCCGTAAAAATGGCCTAAACTCGGAGACAATAATAGCTGCAGTCTGTAAACTCCTCTAAAACCTCTTCAGATAAGGAATAAAGTATAAGCTTCATTCTGTTAGGTTTAACTTGAAAAATGAACGGTGCTATGCCCTCCGATATAAGAGAAAGACTAAATCTGTCACACCTCAGGAACTATTTGACACCGGAAGAAAAAAAAGTCCATTGAAAAAGTTGGTGGTGCCATGTCTTCTATAAAGGAAAGAACCAAATTCGTCATATTTCACCAATTATTTGATGCAAATGGAAGAGATTTGTAGCATATGTAAAGGGTACTGGAAAAATTTGTAGCCACTATAAAAATGAGCAGTGCCACACCATTATTAAAGAGAAAAACAAAAGAGGCCTAGTAGCGGAGTAGTTCGCTACAATGTTGCGGGGTCAGCTAGTAGAAAGATAAATATAAAATTACGAACGCTCATCTACTAAAATATGTATTTTTTTCTCGAAGCAATAAAAATTTGCGTTGCATCAAAACTTACCACTTGCAGTGTCCACCTGCATCAGTCCAAATCGCTAGCCTGAATTCTATGTTTACACTTGTTAAAATCTTGAAAATGTACACGTTACGAAACTGTCTTAGTATTTATCTTTAATTTTATTTGCGAGTATTGTACTACCATACATAAATAATTAAGAACAATAAACAATTCTCTAAAAAAAAAGATGCTAAATATCTATACATAAATATATACATATGCATGTATGTAGAAAAACTTATGCACTACTTACAACATTCATGAGTACATCCAATCACTTTGGCATTGTGGCCACCGCATCGTCATTAGTTGATTTCTCAGCGACAGCAACACCAAGTTGAGCATTCGTAAGAAAATCAAAATCCGTACTTTGTGAAATAACGCGTGCAATATCATGCGGCGTAAGTAATAAATCTAATGCACCAACGCCTGCTGTGCCATTGGCGGTACTACTACTGCTGTTAAGTGTAGTCTGCTCATTTTCATGCATTTTGCTGGCTATAGTTTGCCGGAGCAATTTATCTACAAAGATTTTCAACGTCTGTGCGAGCACAGTCAACGCTGATGCATGGTAAACGCCAGGCACAAGCTCCTCTACTGCTGCATTATCTAAGGCCGCTATAGTTGGTGATGTGCGCAGCTTCAGACCTGCTGATTTGCAAATATCGTCAACAAGTTGCACAGCGGCATCGAGATGCGTGGGTGTTGGCATATAGAAGCGTTGATTATTATCACTAAGCTTACTACTACAAGTTGACTCGATATCTATTTTTGTTTTGGATTTTTTAGCTACTAATGGCGTTTCAAAGCATTCAACATCGATTAACTGACTATCATTTACATTAAACTCGTACGTTGCTAAACGCTGCGCGTGCGTTGTAACCCAGCTATTTATGCGCGCTACAGAGCTAAGCGTTTCATACTGTACAACACGTTGCTGCTGCTCATGATTCAACTCATTTTTGACACGTGCTGTAAAGAGATTTGAGCTGACACTGCTCGCAACGCTAGAACTTGCAGCACTGTTTGCGGTTGTCGCTGTACACTGCAGCGTTTTAATTGTTGGCGTAAAGCCATGATAGCGTGCAAACATTATAATTTCGCGCATACTCCAATAAGGTTGCTTTGACTCTGCATGGAGTGCACGTAGCTGTTGATGATTGTGTATGTAACGTTGCAATGTCTTGGCGCGTAACCATTCATGTGCGCGCTGCTTAAATCCATTGAGGGCTTCAAATTCTTGCAGACTGGCGCTGATAAAGCGGAATGTAGACGCCGCCGATATTCTATTATCATAGAGTGGCAAGCGACGCAGCAAAAACTCAATGGCAGCACGCATGCTGGGAAAATGTTGTATGCGATGAAAACGTTGCTCGAATTGCAGACGTCGTAGTTGGCAGCGTGCAGCATGGTTAAGCGTTGACTTGGCACGCATTAACTGACGTTGCGGTGTACACTCAACTGCGAGTGTTTCCGGTGTAGCAGGTAGCATTTGCAGCAACGTTGGTGCCGGCGCATAATCATGATCGCTTGCTACAGCATGCAGTTGCGTTAGTGCAGCAGTACTCAGTTGCTGTGTTGTTGTTGCTTGCTTTTGACTTTGATTACGCTGCTTCAAAAGGCTAAACTGCGGTTTCAGTAATGATTGCTGTTGCTGTTTCTGTGCTTGTTTCAATTTTATTTGCAATGGATCAATAATATAGAGTTTACCCTCCTTCTGAAAGACAATGTTTTTCTGAGGCGTTGTAGTTGACTTTGTTGTGGTTGGTATTTTTAAACAAGGCGGTGTTGTCAATGTTGCTATTGCTGCTGCAGATTTTAAAACTGGTGGCACAAAAGTTGCATTGGACTTTGCGAGATTTCCGTTTACACTTAAATTTGTAGCCTGCGGTTTGTTCAGCATTACAGGCACAAATTTCACCTTGCCCTGCGCATCCACTAACCGCATTAACTTGCTGCCATTTGGTTTATGCGTAGTCGTCGCTGCTACTGGTGCTGCTGTTGCAACCGGTGTTGGTGTCTGTGTTATTTGACGCGCTCCATTTGTAAGTATAAATTTACGTCCATTAATGATAATTGTGCCGCTGGATTTATTATTTGTATTAGCAACAATTGATGCTCTACTGCTTTGATTAGCGTTTTTATTGAGCGTTGCTAGGCTAGAGTTTTCCGCAACATTACTATTTGTCTTTGGTAGATACACTATAGCAGGCTTAGATACTGCAGCCGTTGAATGCTGCAGCGTTGTAGGTTTTATTTCCTTTATGCTGCTGCTTGTTGAAGCTGTAGACAAAGACACCAACGGCAAGGACGGCGCCGGCGCCGTATTCAATTGCATTGCAGCAACATGTTTGCGTTCTTCATTACTGTTTGCCACAACGACTGCCAACTTCTTTGGACTACTCAGTTTACATGTTAACGGCTCTGGCACAACAACTGTCGGTTGTATTTTTTCAATATCCGCACTAATTTCAGTTTTATTGAGAAACGCAAACAGATTATCATCGAGCTCTTCCTTGTTATGCGTTATAGAAATGGTGCGCGGTTTGTTCGACGACAATTGTTCAAGCGGTGAGAGTGGTTTTTGTTGTGGTGATATTATATTTGTAGTATTAGTAACAGTTGATGATGCTGCTGCTGATATTGCAGGCGTGCGCAGCCACACTTCGACCACAGTTTCTGCGCCCAGCGTATGTAGTCCACTATGCGTTTTATCCAGCACCAAATTGTGCAATAGTTGCACTGGTTTTTGCTGCAAATGTGCATGAAAAAAGAGCTGTATGCGCATAGGAAATTCGCCCCAGCCGCGGCGTGCCAACTGAAACGGTGGCGTACAAACATCGACCACGTCATTGGGTCGATAGGAATGATGCAAATGAAAGCGCACCTAAAATATAACAGAGCGTAGTATAGAATATATTGAATTTCAAGTTGATAGTAATTTTAATAAAAAAAAAAGTGTTTCCTATAAAAACACTTATGGGGCTATCTCCTAAAAGTGGGCGTGATACGCTTATTAGTATATGTATATGAAGCGACAGTCCATAAAAACCCTCCATATATCGAATTTACAGTTATGTTGAGTGTAATAAGTTTTTTCTTACAAAAAACGAAAAATATGCTGTTGTTTGTATGGGAGCTACCCCTATAAGTAGGACTGGCATGGCAGAAAGTCACAATACCTGATTTCGGAAGGATATCTTAAAAACTCAGGGACTAGTTTTGATTCACATGGACAGGAGACAGACGGACGTACATGATTCCTCCTATTCGTATCAACGAGCTAATTAAGAATACATACACGTAGCAAACATTATGACTAAAATATAATACTATTCTGCGTGAGGAGTATAATTATATAAAAATATAGAAACACACCTTTTTGATGTAGTCGTCTATGGGCTGTTGCATATCCTTAGCCTGTACATATAAAAGCCATTTATGTGAGAGTGCCTGACCGCTACTAATGCCACTCGCTTCGGTTGAGCTACTGCCGATGTACTTTGAGGTATTGCCGACAACAAAGTAGCATTTAGTTTTATTATTGAGACGCGCAGAATTTAACGCTTTGCCGCCAGCATTGCTTGTTGCTAAACTGATTCCAAAGGACTTTGCAGCTTGCATTTGCATTCGTGCTTGCTTACTTGTCGTTGGACGTTCATCCAAATCTTCATTATGTTTACTAGCACAATCCTGTGGTTCCAACTTAATATTTAATTTTTCCTGGTTTGTATGGTCTATAACTATGCCCTGCTCCCGTATCATTTTCTGTATGCGACGCTCATGTCTACGCTGTACAGGATTGCGTGCGCGTATAGTAATTTTTGCTTGTGCTGCTGCAGTACGTTCCGGCGGCTGTGCACGCAATAAATCAACAACGTTTTTCGGCTTTTTGCCGATAATCTTCTTTAGTGCAGGATGCAGCGGCAGCTGTGGTCCGGCACGTTCATCAGCAAAGAGTGTTGCTTTTGCGCCGCCACGTATAAGATCTGTATCCGGTTTGGTTAACAGTGGCACTTCCTGCTTGCGATAGTATTCAGCAACTATAGCATAACGTAAACGTTCAAGTAATTTACGCGCTTCGACGAGTCGTACATCGATTAGTTCCAACTGCTCACGCTTTAGTGTTAGCTCAGTATCAAATTCACGCGATATAATATCGCACAATAATCTGTGACGCTGCAATTTGTTTGCAGGTGACACAGCCTCCTGTTGCTTATATGCTGCAGCAGTTGCCTGTACGCCATAGTTGTTGTTATTCTGCTGTACGATGTGATAATCCGGATCGTGATATTCGCTGAGTCGTCGCTTTTTTGGCGCGGGCGCCTGCTCCTCATCCATGTGCGTACGCAAATTCAAGTATAGTGTATGTCTGGCGCACACGCTTAAAAATTAAACACTACGTGTCGTAGACCAAGTTCTTAATAATGTTTATATTGCATGCATTGCATTAAATTTGTTAAATATTTATGTATTTTAATAAAAACAAAATAAAAGCAAACGAACTGTCACAACAAAATATCTTCTTCTTACTTAAGTGCAGTCACATGCAATTGTTAAATGAAATGTGGCAACACCACGCTGCTGGCATTTGCATTTTTTTTTTTTTTTTTATCGGCGAAGACATTTTTGTTTAATTTGTATAGCGCTTGAGCTACCTTTCGACTGCAGCACCTGGAACCGCTTACACGGCTGAGGATTAGGCTATCGTGTATCGGACAGGATCTTCACGTCTAGCAAACAGCAACAATTTTTGTGACAAACAGCAACAATTTTTGCCGGCAACATTGTTGCCATTTGGATCGCAAAGCGCGGCGGACGGACGTAAGCCGTACACTACGCCGGTTTTGGCTTAAGCTGCAGGTAATGTTAGGTTTCTTGGAAAACATTATTTCCGTCCAAACAGAAACAGACGATTGCGTCAGTAACTGAAGTATGGTATAATTATTTACAGTATAAAATGTGTGAAACACAGCAGCATAAAGAAAAACTTTTTGCCCTTGACAAATTACGCGCTTATAAGAACAATGTGTGCATTATACAGCGAAGGAATCCAGAAAGGAGCATAATTTATCATTATGTAGCTATAATCAGTGAAACCGAGCATTTACTTGAGTTCTTGCATAAACAGAAAGTGTCCGAAGGATGTGGCATTGCGTTCTTCATGAAGCAACACACTCCAGCTACTTGTGTAGTGCTCCTAAGGTATGTATGTTTCCTGTACATCTGTAACCAGCTCTCCTTCAATACTTACAGCGGACTTTTTAGAAGACAAGTTGTTAAACCTTTGTTTTTTTTTTTTTTTTTTGTATTTCTTGCAGCATTTTGAATCACAGATGTTACTTTCATACGCTGGATACCATAATCTCTAAACCGCTGAATGTGTCTATGCTGCAAGAACGTGGCATAAGCTATATTATAACCGAGGATATACCATTGCAGCAGCAGCAGCTGAAACCGCTTGCTGATTTTATGGTACTAAGCCAGCCGTTTTTTTTAAGCGAAATACAAAACGAACAAGTTTGCGCTGTTGCATTGGATATTTGCTACACATTGACCACCACAGGCAGTACTGGAACACCCAAAGTGGTGCATGTGCCCTACAATTGTATATCACTGAATGTGCAGGCTTTAAGTGCACGTCTAGAAGTGAGCGCCAATGATATTATATATCTTTGTGCACCGCCAACATTTGATCCATTTGTGGTAGAATTCTTCATGGCATTGCATACGGGTGCTGCATTACTTTTGTGTAGCGCAGAGCTACGTCTGGCGCCACAACGACTGCTTGAGTTACTGTTTCCAAAAGATGTAAGAAAGTTGAGCTGCACGCTGCTGCAAATGACGCCATCGCTCTTTCGTTGTTTCGGTGCAGATGTTATACGTGAACGTATCTTGGATATTGATAGCGCCTTAAGGTAATTCGAATTTCTATTTAAATATAATAATTTTCAATCAAAAGTTATATAAAGAGTATTGCTACTAGGTGGCGAAGACTTTCCCGCTGCTGCAGAACTCAAAAGCTGGTTAACAACAGATGTCGCGCTGCTGCAGCATAAACGGATTTATAATATTTACGGTATAACTGAACTATCCTGTTGGAGTACAATTCAACAATTGCGGCCGGAACATATTACTAGTGCTGTACCATTGGGTGTGCCCATCGAAACAGATACTAAATTGCGTATAGTAAGAGCTGATGGTCTAGAGCTGAATGCCAACACAGCGGGTGAAGGTGCATTATGGCTGGGCAGCGCTAGACGTTGCTGTTATATACCAGAAATTGATGGCGCTACTTCGCACATGGCAGCGCAGCATCCGGAATGCTATCGTGCTACAGATGACTGGGTGCGCAGAGATGTACACGGTGATATCTATTATATTGGACGCTCAAATGATGTCATTAAACGTGCAGGGAAACGTTTGTGTTTAGGTAAATATATGATTTAGGGTAATTATACTCTTCAGACACAGAGTGTGAATAGTATTATAATTTAGTTATAATGTTTGCAATGATTTAAAGGTAGCATCGGAGACCACATAAAGTATATGCATTCGTGATCAGCATGACAAGACTAGTCGATGTAGCCAAGTCCGTCTGTCTGTGCGTTTCTGTCAGCCCTATTCCTTTAATCTATGAAATATTGGTTTGAAACTTGATAAGGAGATATTAAAAGTAAACGATGTCGAGCAAAAAGAGCAACTGTGCAGAGTTTTAAAGCTGCGGTTCCACCGAAGATATCGTTTTTTTTTTTTCTTGTTTTTCATTGTAACTAATCAATTGTCTACTTTGCAGCAACACTAACACATAAAATAGAGCAGTTGATTGCAACGAACGTACATTGTCTATGGCATGCGGACCTGCAGAAATTGTTCTGCGTTATACAAACAGAAGCGCAAGGTTTGAGCAGCGAACAGCGACGTATACAAAATGCCAAAATATTGAAACAACTTGCGCCGGAGCAGCAACCGGATGCATTTGTTTATCTGCGCGATGCTTTACCACTAAACGGACATGGTAAATTGAATAAACCAGTACTTGCAGCTATGTGCTGCAAGGAATTAAACATGCAACAGACACCAATCGCTATATTTGAGGCATTCATGCGTGATACACTCGGTCTAAAATTGGATGACTTTAAAGCTGCTACTACCTCAAAGCGCGCTAAACTGTTAGCAATAGATATGAGCTTTTGTCAAGCCGGTGGCAGCTCATATCATGCACTTAGCTTAGCTACCGAAATTGGTGCAATGCTTGATGCAGCACAGCAACGCGAATTACTTGAAATGTTCCTCAATGATGCTATTACAATTGCTGAAATTCTGCATTTTCTTAGCACAAAACCACAAAAATTGCAATTATTGACAAAAGCAAGTACAACAGATGCAAAGCATCATTTGCTGCGTTTTGAATTGTGCTGGCGTGTAGATTACAGCAAATGCATAGATGCTGCAATAAGTGTATTCGATAATAAAATTGCTGTCGGTTCACATGCTGCTTTGCTGCAAACGCTAGATGCAGCATTTGGTGCGATTAGAAGCAGCATTAAGCTACCCGATCGCATAGAGTGTAAGGTAGCGTGGTTGCGTGCAGACTTCGCATTGGTCGGTTGCTATGATGCGCATTTGTATGCTTTTCAACCACAAACTGGTGTTATACACTGGACGCTGTCGCTAGGCGGCATGATTAAAGCAACACCACTATACTGTGCCGCCGACAGTCATGTAATTGTGGGCAGTTATGCAGCACAGGACAATTTAGTCTGCATAGAGCTACTATCTCAAAAATTCATCTGGCGTTGTCGCATAGGTTCAAAGGGTATCTATGCTGCGCCAATTGCTTTAGATGAAGTCAATGCTTTAGTATGTAGCTTAGATGGCAGTTATTCAGCTGTTGGTATATTAAACGGTTCAATAAATTGGCAGCAAAAGTGTACAACACCCATATTTTCCACACCCAAATTGCTGCCATTACGCACAAGATTTGCGCTTGCTGAAGTGGCCGGCGCTGTGCATATTTGTGCGAGTACCAGTGGCGAACGTGTAAGTAGCTACGAATTTGAGTTGATAAGTAATCAACAACTACTTAAAAAAAATGTATAAAAGGGCGGTGATGGTTGATACCACACCCACTGTTCACTATTATCCCAAATACTCCCTATTTGCTTTCAAAGATATGCTGTTGTTCGTCATATTAGGGCGAAGACATTTCGTTTGTGGATTGTTGCTGTTGAGTTCTGTTTTTCTTTTGACAGCAATTTAAATATTACCAACACTAATTACTTATCAACTCACTCGCACGCTGTATATGTTTTCTATAAATTATATACTAATTTCTTGTTTCTTTTTAGCTAACTACCTATAAAACCGAGGGCAATATCTTTTCCAGTTTTGCAGTGCAGCAACAAAATGACGCTGGCGATTGCTTTATACTATTTGGCTGTCATGATCAGCATTTATATTGTCTGCATTATGTTGCAAGTAGTGATGCACTAAATTTACATTGGCGTCTTCAGTTGCATGCTGCTATATTTGCTACACCTATAATCTTAACAGCACCTGTGCAGCACGGAGCAGATTTGTGTGTGCTTTGTTGCACTACAAAAGGTTTAATAGCGTTAATAAAACTATGCAATGGTAGTCTTATAGCCGAACGTACAATTGCAGCTGAAATATTTTCAACACCCGCTTGTCTAGATAACCAAAAAATATTTGTTGGTTGCCGTGATAATTTTTTGTATAGTTTTTTATTAGATGCATTAGATGGAAAAAATAAATAGTTGGACATGCTTTGAACTAATTGAACACTCAATAATTTAATTACTGCCTTGCAGCTCTTTTTCTGCCAGCGGTAGCATTGGATTTTTTTAAAATCACCGCTGCTTTCTCTTTATTTACGCGCATCTGTTCCAAATCTCGTTCACGTTGCGGTATAACCTCCTTGGTATTGGGCAGACGTGCACATTTCCGTGGTTTATTACTGCCGCTGGGTGCTTCAGGCAATGGATCCTCACTTGCAGTGATTTCTGTTATAGTTTCCGTTCCAACAGTTTTCTCTACATTATCATCTACGGCTTCGGTTTCCTGTTTGGACTTCTTTGTTGCTGCAGTTTTACGCTTTGTGCGCTTTGACTTGTTGGCCGGTTTCTCAGGTGTATCTGCATCCAACTTTCCTGACATTCTATCAATAGCTGTTTGTACGCGTTTGCTAACCTTCAACTCACGCACACTAAGCGCACTCTTAACATTGAAATAGTTAAGCAGTGAGCCTTGTGTTTTTTTATCGTTAATTTTCTTCATGACGGGCATAAGTATATCATCGGTTTTCGTATTAGTCCAACCAAAAGTTTTACGTGCAAATTCACGCAACGAGTCAACATCCGGACAGCCCCAGCTGAACGCTTCTTTGTTATCATCAATTGTCGGTGCAAGATATGCCTCAACAACAGCACTGCTGGGAAATCCTTCATGCAATTCAATATTCTTTAGCTTCTTACGCAGTGATAAACGTGCGGAGCTACCTGGTGCCGTGTTTGCGCTCTTATGCGCTTGCCACCAATCGCGAAATTTCTGCAACGTAGAAATGACAGTCTGTATGGTGGCACCTTCAGTTGATGTAACTTGTGGCGTAGTGCTGATAGAGAACGAGGCAAGTATCTCCAAAGCAGTAACAGCTCCAATTCCGTGTACACCTATTTCAATGAAAATATGTTGTTAAAATTAATAGGTACAATAAAAGTGAGCAACAAATAAAACATATCGTAATCGTTTTTAGCTATTCCCAAGTAAATGCCAACGACAAACAACTCCATGCCCAAACAATCCCATCAGCAATACAAAATCTAACTGATTACTACTTTTACAAATAAATTAACATGTATAACGAATTATTGAACTAAAACTATTCAAAACGAACGTTGATAACGAATTCTATTTTCGTTCATATGTATGGGTTTTTATTTAAGTTTTTTGTTTACCTGTCGTATAATCACTGCCCACTAAACAGGCCAGCTGTATAAGCTTCTTGCGATCACAATTGAATAATTTTTCAATTTGCTCAGCACGAAATTCCAGCACATGTTTGTTCTGTGCAAAGAAGTTCTTGTACACAGTGCGTCCACCAAAAAGCCAGATATCACTATCATCAGTTATAGTGCCATTGGTTAGTTCGACAGCATTTAGAAAAGCGCACTGCGCCTCTGCCTCCATGGGCGCTACAATGAATGGTACACCGAACAGACGCAATAGCTCTTGACAATCAGCATTCATGCGCTGACTTATTGACATGCCCATACGATCCTGACGATTTCGCTCTGTCTCTAATTCACGGCGTTCTGCAGCCAATTCTTTGGCCATTGTATCCAGCTCTTCATTGGTTTTTTGCGATTTAAGCGCAGCAGCTGCTTCTTTAATAATATCCTGTAAATTGTCAATGCATATGCATAAAAATGCATAAAAAAAAACGTGTAAATTTGAATTACCTCCGTGCTTTGCGCTGGCTCATTGCTGTTTATCTCAGTTTCAAATAGTGTTTTCGCTGCCTTAGAGTGTTTCTTTGCTGTTGGTGTGCCGGCATCATCGCTACACTCATTTGCAGCATCGGCTGCACGTTTACGTGCCGATTTTGGTGTTTTCTGTACAAAGAAAGGTGACTTCACCTTCGCAGGTGGCGTTGATTGTTCCTCCGCTTTAGGCTTATCCGGCGTACGCTTTATGTAATAGTTTGTATCAAAATATTCCGTTATAGATTTATACTTGGATGGTGTCTTCGGCGATTTACTTAAGAGCGCGCATTGATTATCATCACTATCGCATATCTCAATCACTTCGGATTTGGAGGCAGCTTCATGTTCGTCATCGGATATTACTATATGCGTATCGCTGAGTTTGATATCTGCAAGTTTTATATGCTTCACATCAGCAGTTTTTTGCTTTAGCTCATCGAGAATAGCGCGCATTTTTGCAGCATCTGTAGCTGCAGGTGATGTTTTTACTTGCAGCGGTACAGCTTCAACCGTCAACGATTTTGGTGATACGAACAATTCCTGGCTATCTTTAATTTCTATGGTATCCAAATTTGTAAGAATTTCTTCACTATCTTTGATTTCGTATGTTGCTTCTGGCGCCTCAAAGACATCCGCAAAAAGATCATCCTCCATTGTTAGCTGTTGCTTTAAATCGACTACAATTTCTAGAGATTTGGATGCATGTTGCTCGGTAACCTCCTCCAAATCTGAATCAGTGTCATCATCAGTAACATGCAAATTTAATTCTTGACTTTCAATTAGTTCCTTCTCCTTTTGTTGCGCGCGTAAGCGACTTGTGGAAGTGGGCTGCTCATCGTCATCGATTTGCGAAGCTGACTGTTCAGTACTGTTTGTTGGCAATGCTTCAGGTTTCGGTTCCAGCTCTATGTTCAAATCTGTATCATGCTCTGGTTTTTTTACCGTCTCATTTCTACTTATATCAAGCAAACTTTCCAAATACGCCGTATCGTTTATATCACCCGGCTGCGTATGCTCCATTATGTTTTCAACCTCATCTTCGTTCATGCCACCATATTCGATCATATATGCACGTGCCGGACCCTTGGCAGCATCACGTAGCAGTTTACTTTGTTTGCGATTCAACTTTAGATCCTGATTTGATTCATAATCGTAATCTTTTTCATCATATACTGTTTGAGGGTCCAGCGAAAGCGCCAAGGCCAACTGCAAATCGGCATCGTATTCAGTGCCCAGCTCTGGTTTTACTTCGGTTTCTGCTTTTGGCTGTAATGCTTCTTCCGTAACAGGCGCTTCCTTCTCTTCTTCCTCCTCAATAACTTCACACTTGGCTTCCAATTTGACATCATTAGCCAGCTTCTTTTTTAAATCTCGCACTAGTAAATAACGCGTATTTTCATCTGAACTTATCTGGCGCGTGCCCTCGGCTATAGCCGTTGGTGTTACAATGCCCTCCTCGTTAAAGAAATTACACAATTCAGCATAGGTGAGCGTGCTACCACCCATTTCCTGTTGCGCTTTCTCAAGATTCTCTTGCACTGCACGTCGCTTGAGCAGACGCTTCATTTGGAATGTACAAAATTCATCGCTACGTGAAGGCAATTCATGCAATCGGCCCCAAGATGATTGCTTACGTGTCTCCTTAATATCGGTGAGTATTTCGTGGCGCACATCGGCGGGCAGCTGCTGAAAGTGTGCGCTACGTACATCGATCGACTGCAAATTTGTATTATAAGCGTGACGCGCATTTGACTCATCACATGAACTATCCGTTGCAGACGTGCCATTAATATAGTCATAATCATCGTCTTCAGTGTAACATGATTCGTCCCCACCGCCGCTTGTATCCAGCTTGCCAGTATCCGTTGCTGCCGGTAGCTCCGGCAATTTAAACATATCATCCATGCTATTGTCCGCGCTTGTTGTTGCTTTATTTGTACGTTTTACTGGAGATTTCAAAAGTAATTCAGCATTTGTGCCAAGCGCCTGCTGGACTACTTTCTCTTTAGCTAAAGACTGCAGCAATAAAGCCTGAATACGATCAGCTTCATTATTTAGTTTGCTGCGTTGCTGCTGTCGGCGTGCCTGTTTAAGTAGAAAGAAGTTTACTTTGAATTATTTGTGATGACTGCGTAATTTACCAGGGGTACAAGTATGAAATGGGGACTTGAAAAATAGATGGCCTACTAACGCAGTGTGTAGTATTAATATTTTACTGCATCATATTTTAGGCGAAAGTATTCGTAATAAGGAAAGCAGCAGTAGTCCAACTAAGTCACGCCTCGCAAGAACGAGTAAGCATATTCGTTGACAGCCAAGTTGCGATAAAAGCACTGCACGACGCCTGACGGATAGTCTACCAAAAAAAAAAAAAGACGTCGGGCTAGCTCGCGTCGGGCACGCACTTGCTGAGCAGAATTTATGTATAACAAAAATCACCATATCATATTTGTACACCTGGTAATATTCCATTCCAACTTACAATTGTATCCCGCTTCAACTGCGGCACACAGCCATCGAAGATGAACACCGGCCGCACGCGATAATAAAGCAGTTTGCACAGTCGATGAAATAGACCCAGCAGATGCGCATTGTTCAGCGCTGAACCTTTGTTGTCCTGAAAACCCTTGACGACCTGATGCAGCCATATAGATATATCTGTTATGGATTAATAGCAATTATATTAGAAGTGCATCATTTGAATTTTAATAATAAGAACGTTCAAGCCGCCGCTTACCCACTGCCAATATTTTTCCCTCCAATGTTTCAACCGGCACGGGCTTTCCACATGGCTCAATCAGTTTCCAGAGTCCTGTTACTCCCATTGCATCGATCTAATATAATTACAAGCCGGCATTAAATTATAAAGAAAAACATGCAAACTAATTACACAAAATGTGGTAAAGCACGGCACAGGGCGATACTACGCACAGGGTGTAACATATAGCTATTCTACTTATTGTATGTTTGGGGCACGTTAAAAGTTATTAGCCAGATTTGTAAGAGGTTTTCTTCTTTTACATATATGTAATAAAAAAAAAAGTAAATGTAATTTAAAAAGTAAAAGTAAACTATTTAATTGAAAATAAAAACAAAAAAAGTAAATTCTTTTTGCCAGAAGCATGCCTTGAAAACTCTGCATATACTGATCAAATGGCCGCATTGTCGGAGTGGTGGGCGTGATATCGATAATATTTAATATAAGACAACTGTTTATGGGCAAGTAGAATCTAACTGTCCAAGTTTAAAGTCTCTAGCTCTTATTAGTTCCTTTTATCTGTTGTTTAATACATCTAAACGGACTGACGGACTCAGTTTCCGATCCGAGGTCTGTCGCCCTAAAAGTGACAGTATCTTTTGGGCATCGGTCGAAAAATGATTTTCGAACAAAGAGCAAATATTATGTGCTGTTTTAAACTTGGATAAACATTCACCGAAACGTTCCAAATGATGAAACAAGTTTATGGTGACAATTGTCTATCCCGTAGCAATGTTCACGAGTAGTTTAAACGTTTTTAAGGTCGTGACGATGAAATTCAGTGGTGATCGAAAAGAACATTGAAAAAGAGCGTGAATTCATACAAAATGAGCCGAAATATTCCCAAATATTCGATTCATCGCTTTTTGACGAAAAAATCGGGTCTACGGAACGTGTGTTCACAGTTTGTTTCGCACAAATTGACTGACAATCAAAAATTGCTCCGAATCCAACATTCTAAGGACTTGATAAAGAGTCGAGAAAGGACGAACACTTCAAGTATTCGATTGTGACTGGTGATGAGACGTGGTGCTTTCAATATGATTCCGAAACCAAACGTCACAGTGCCGAATGGAAGCATCCAGACGAGCCAATTCCGAAAAAAAGTCGTCTTTAGAAGTCAAAAGTGAAGTCAATGTTGATTTGTTTCTACGATTCCGATGGCATTGAACACCGAGAGTTCGTCCCACCTGGCCAAACTGTTAATGCTGGATTTTATCTTAGTGTTATGAAGCGCCTTCTGTCGCGTATTCGTCGTTTTAGACCACAATATCGTGAGCCAGGGAGTTGGCGCCTGTTGCACGATAATGTTCCGTCTCATCGGTCGACACTTATCACCGATGTTCTCACCAAAAATGGCATTTTGACCATCAACCATTCACCGGACTTGGCTTCTTTTATCTATTTGGAAAGCTTCATTTGCCGATGAAAGGACACCGCTATGAGGACATTGAGGGAGGATTATGAGGAAGATTCATTATTTGAACGATGCCCAAAAGATACTGTTACTTTTAGCGCGATAACTTCGCTTGTAGTAGTAAAATTTTTACAAGATGTCAGTGAAGGATGTACCTTTCCAACGCATGCACCTACCAATAGGGCCTTATCACTGATATCAATATAGAGGAGTATAAGTATACTTCTGGAAGGGCCCAATTGCATAAAGATGCAACTGAACATGCCATTCGCTCGTTTAGGGACAATATTATATTAGGTGGAAGACCTCCGCCTATTCATGAGAGCGAAAAACATCTCCCTCGTAGCACCAGGACGAAACTTGCACAGTTAAGATCTGGATGGAGCGTTATACTCGAGTGCTACAGGGAAAGAATTGGGATAAGCAATACTAATTGCTGCCCTGAGTGCGGTCAATCACCGCATGATACTATTCATTTGTTCAATTGCCCTTCCCATCCGACACAATTGAGCCCTTTAGACCTCTGGTTACGACCAGAGGATGTTGCTTTTTTCCTAGACCTTGACACCTGAGGTTGCATTTCGGTCTGTCTTTCTCTTACTTTCACAAATATTGCTTTGCACTACTACATTCATTTCATATATAATAAATTGTGTATATATAATTTCCTGATACAGCTCACACGAAGCTGTTACAACAACAACAACCAAAAGGGCCACCTATTATTAAAAAATAGTTTTTATTATTTAAAAATTTATTTATTTATTTAAAAATAGTTATTTTTAAATAGTCCCTTTTCTTTTGCGACATACCTTGTACATATGTAAAGAGAATTAGTAGTCAAAATAAAATTCACCAGCATATTTGGTGAAAAAGAAAACGAAAGGGGACATAGCTGGGCACCAGAAATAAAATTAGATTCCCTCCCTTTTCACACATAGACGGCTGTGCCAAGCCCCTGTATAATAGAAAAACAAAATGGAGCGTACCAACGCACGCCGTGTACGTAGTTGTATACAAAAATAATACAAAAGAATCACTTCTTCTTTGTTCGTCCAATTAAAAATTTAATGCAATGCCATGGCTCAGCCACACCTTAAAAAAATTAAATATAATACATTATAATAGAACATTTTTTATACATAGATAAATCCAACTTAGTTGTTTGCAAAATTTGTGTTAATTGTATAATTTTTGCTTATAGCTTTGTTTCGATATTTGATTTGATTTCTTTACATAGTATGTATAAAGCGTAGCTTGTAAAAATCTTATAAAGACTTGACTAACGGTTCTTGCATAAAATAAATACAATATTATATTGTGCTAGTCGTAATTAATTAAAATATTAGTGTGTATGCTTAAATAGAAAATTATGTTCATAAGCTTTTGGTTTCTTCAGTTGGTCTTTTTGTTTTGTTTTTTTTTATATAGGAATACAAACTTTATATTCATTAAAAGTTTTGCATTTATATTAAGTTTTTTATTTTTTTAATTTATTTTTTATTTAAACCTGAGTTAAACATATATTTTATGCGCACAAACTTATGCACGCACTATATTCATCACATTCATGCATAGAAACCATATAATTAATCCTTCTTCCCGGAATTATTATTGTTATTATAGTTGCTATCAACTGTGCTATTAATTGCCTTGGCTTCTATGGTCAGCTTTGAGTATTCCGTTTGCATAACACTATAACAATCCTGAATTAATTTATCCATATCATTATTTTTATCATAAGATTTTGTCAATATTTCCGGCAGTATTTCGATAATTGCATGTCCACGACGGAATGTATTTTTGCCATTGTCCAAAAAGTTATACTTGGATATGACCACCGGTTGTATGGTACACTGACTCTGCATGGCAATATGAAAGGAGCCCTTCTTGAAGGGTAATAGTGTATCTTTGTTATTGCGTGTACCCTCCGGAAATAGTAAAAGTTTACAATTACGTTCGTTAATGGCAGTTGCTTCTTTGCGTAGCGAATTTATAGCATCTTTTTTCTGCGCACGATCAATATAGAGTGTGCCCCACAGCCAGGCGCCAAAACCAAAGAATGGTATATAGAGTATTTCCTTTTTCGAAACAACAGTTGCGCGTCCAATTATAGGCCACAAATAGGCCAGCACTGAATGTGTGTGTGTGTGTGTGTGTGTGTATGTGAAGAAAAATAAACAATACACATATATTAGTTTCTAAGTTCTGCTTCCATACTGCAGTACTCACCGCATAGATCAAGCGCACTTTGATGATTCATTAAGACTACACTACCATGATCGAGTCGCACATGCTCCAGGCCGCGTACCTCCATTGTTACACCGACAAGTTTACATAGCTGACGAAAGGCCCAAGCGGGTACTCTAAAGTAACAACAAATCAATTGAATTAGTAACTGAAGCATTTTTATTATTTCTTTTTAATTTAAGACACATCTCTAATTTACTTACAGTGCATTTCTATAATCACGCGGCCGCAGCAGCATAAATGGTATACAGAGCAAAACTATAGCACCAGCAGCAAAGAATATCACCGTCATCCGTACCTGGTATGGAGCCTTCACCGAGAAACTCATTATGAGCGCCACCACACAGGCGAGTCCAATCATTTCGCAAACGCAGCCCATATGGTTTGTTTTCTATGCATTAATTTAAATTAAAAGTTGTAGAGATGGTCATTAGAATTTAGTTGCTTTTTTTCTTTTCTTTAATATTGTAGAATTTCTAAAAAATATAATTATTAACTGAATGAAAACTTTTCATTTATAAGACAGTAAAATATTGAATATTTTGTTTTAAATTATTTAATTCATTTGTAGATTTTATCTAGTAAACCTAAACTAAGTCAATCAATAGAAATTGGTACGCATTAAATACACTCAGATTCATTATAGCTTGCTCCATTTTTATGTCAGTGTATTCGTTTGGTGCATTCTCGAGTCCTTATAACACTTTTGTAACATTTTGAATGATTCCGTTGCCGTTATTCCACTGAAAACAAAAAAAAATTTCAAGCAAACTCGTTGTCCATTTTTTTTTTCTATGTTAAAAATCGGCATACAAACTTTTCGCGTCGTAAACATAGACTAATTATCGCATCCCGCTCAAACTTGGCATGATAGTGACAGCCAACTTAAGAAGAAGTTCCTATTGGGACTGACTGTTATATGCCACTGTTTTTCTGAAAAAGCACTGGATTTAGGCAATTTACGATTTTTTTTTCCTTTTTATACTCTTCACACTTCTATAATTAATGAAAAAAAAAAGAAAATTTAATTTTTCAAGGGCATTCCTGCTAAAAAACTCCTCTCTAGAAATGATTCAACTTTAATTATACCAAATAACTATACTATATTAGACAACCGAAATTAGCAATTTAATTTCCGATAAGAGTTTTTATGGCAACTCTTTTTATTCAAAAATGTATACTTTTATCAAAAGTCAGTGACACCAATTGAAGTCTTATCAATTTTTTAAAGCCTTAAATTAGCGCTACTTGTACAATTAAGTGAAAGCATTATCTAGATAACGCTATAACACTTGTTTACTAAGGAATTGATTGAAATTATGATGTAATTAAAGCGGTAATATTTCACTTTCAGCAATTACACACCATTTTACTCCGCGTAAATGAAATTATATTCCGAACTGCGATACCGACGAAATCTAAATCGCTACTGAAACAAATATATAATATTTGCACAGAAGTGGACAGGTAGAAATTGCTTATTGCTTATCAATGTTGTATATACTATCGATTTAACATAATGGATTAAATCGCTGTACTTTGATACTTATACTATTTATACTTATATAAATAGAATAAATGATATATTCAGTGGCTAAGTTATCTATTAGATAGATCTCAAGCTAAGTACAAAGTATTTAAATTCATTTGCATAAGTATTAAAGTACTAATCATAAATATATTTACACAGTAGAAATAGTTATTTAGGTTTTATGGGCATAGCAACTGCTCTTGAGATTTACAAGAGTTTGTTTCAGTTGATTATCGCTTTTTTGTTTGCTTGGGGTCCAAAACATAATAAAGTTTAATCTTGAACATAGATTATGGGGTTTGTTTATAGAGAAAACTACATGTATTGATTAGTAGCGGTGGATTTCAAATGCTATTGGAGCTAAAAAAAAGATATGTATATATGTACATATATTTGAAATAATCTTATCGATATGGAATTTCCCATAAATAAAGAAATTAGTATGTTTGAAAGTAGTACTATACAATAAAGTTCTGTATACGAGGGCGCTAAATAAAGTTTATCAAGTATTTTATTATTTTCCATGTGTTATTTATTATATCTACTAATTTTCTTAAAGAGTAGCAAAATTAAGACAAGAAAACGAAACTTTTCTGAATGTACATTTTTGTACATTGTCTCTGATTTGGTCAAATGTAAAATTACTTCACTTGTCGTATTAAATTTTGTAAAACAAAACATTTGTACGATTTATATTCAGCTGTATGGTTTGGTATTCCAATTTCATAAACAATATCTGTTACTATAGCAAGTGGAGAAGATAGTTGTTGTAAGCCAAAGTTAATAAAAACATCGCAAAGTTAAACAATATCAGAAGGTAGACTTTCCAGTCTAGAAACTCTATTCATTGGAAATGATATCGGCTAAAAACTAGACATACAAAGTTAACTTGGTATCTATTCTAAATAATTTCATATAAAACTAAACAATTATCGTGTTACAAGTATAAACTATGCTATACAAAAATTATGTTTATATACTATACACGACTATATCTGCAGAATATAATGAAAAGTTTAAAGGGTGTTTCTTTTAAAACTTGGAATTAAATTAAAATACTGAGATTACATAGTTTCAAAATGAAAATTAACTTTATTAGAAAGATAATTTTATGAAATTAGTGTTAAAATATGATTTTAGACATGTAGGCTTAATTGCGGCGCATTCTGGAAGTACAATTTTCGAACACTTTTTCAAGCAATGGAAGCCCGTATCTTGGCAATGGTTCCCACAATATAGTCTTCTAAGTCGTCCAAAGTTGCTGGTTAATTCGGATGAACCAATAACTTCACGTAAGACCAAAGAAAATAATACAAAGGCGCTAAATAATAAAAGGCGCGTTGGACCATTTCGAGAAATAAAGTTAAATGTTTCCTTCAGTAAGTCGGTAATATTGTTTGACACGCTATATGGAAACACATGTTTTCCATACACATCCCATTAAATTGGGTCGCTCGCCGCTGACGGTAACTTCCCGCCGACCTCATTTTTACAGAAGTAAGGACCAATGATTCACTGGCTCATAAACCGCACCAAACAGTGATTTTTTTTGGCTTTAAAGGTGCCTTAAAAATCGATCGTGTATTTTCTTTATTGACATGACCATTGAGTCACAAATTAGTCACATCACTAAACAAAATATTACGATAAAACAGTTGATTTTCAGACCATTGACCGAAAGTACGGCGCAAATGATGAGCATTTGCCTTTTTTAATCACTGTCAGAAAATGGAACCTTTAAAACAACACCCTGTACCTAGTTTCAAAGCAAATGATATGTATATGTATACATTTGTTTATTTTTCACAGTTTGTTGTATTTTTAATTGTTTTTAACAAGCATTTGAACTCGAAATTGCTCTTGAACTTAAGTCACTGACCTACAAGTTCATAAATGAAGTTCACTCAAAATTTAAAAGAAAATTTGAAAATTATTCACTGTCAAAGTCATTTTCAATTTATATGCACAAAAATGTAGCATGACCTACTTAATACGAGTATTAAACTTATACGCCTTTTTAAATTTTAAGCTTTTTATGCTAGTTTAAAATAATTGACTAAATAGTCTCCTTTAGCTTTGTACAATATTAATTGCTTATTCAAAGCTATTAACTTACAGTTCAAAGATTACAGTACCCAATTACCCAAGTAATCTATTTGTAATGTAAAATTACATAAGTACGTGTAGTTAATAACTCTAAGTATATAAATTGTTTATGATTTCAACAAAACTACAAAAATAATTGCATCGATTAAATCAATTACATTACACGCTTGGTTTATTTTCAATGGTCCGAATCGTTAAATGTGTGCCTAATTTTGTTAGCGTGTAACCGCTCCTTACAAATTTCCCTATTACATATTTACAACTTAGATAAACCACATAGTTCATTGTTTTATTTATGTGCCCATTACATATACCGACAAAATACAGGTCATTGATAGATCCGACTTGTATAATAGCTGATTTATTTATATAAAATCCTAAGTACTTGATTATTCTACATCAACAATTTAAGCCGCAAATGTATCGTAAAAAATCAGAAATTTGTTCTCATGTACAATATATATGAAGAGTTTCTTGTCAGTTTGGAAAATACTGGAAAATATAAGCCTCGAATTGTTATTGAAACTAAAATGACTAAAGTTTTCTATAAGTTTATTAAAGTCTGCTTGTGATACCAAATTCTCGTGGCATAAATTTTAACAACCATAACCATCATAACCAAATAGTCGGACCCGTAAGCACAATTTTTATACCCTCTTCCCTTAAGGTAAAAGAGTATATTAAGTTTTTGAAAATGTATGTAACTGGGAGAAGGAGGCGTTGCTTCGCAAGACGAGTCGATATAGACATGTCCGCCTGTCCGTCCGACCTTCTGATATCGGAGACTATAATATATAAAAGTTTTAAGTTTGGATATTTGAACGCTTCTTTTTCCTCTTTGCATAACTAGTATTAAATGAACATGTCAATCCCTCTTTAAGGAGTAGCCCTTTTTTTATTAATTCTACTTTTACATTAATTCTAATAAAATATCCCGCATATGTGCAGACCGTACCACTAAAGTATGTAATCTATGGTTCATATAAGCAGCCTTAAACAAGGTTTAGGGTATATCGAAGTCGAACACACTCGACTGCAGCGTTCTTTCTTGCTATCGAGGCAGGCGACACTAATCCTATTCACATTGTGGCTTTAACGTCTTGTCGTATAAAAAACTGTTCATCGCACTAAGCTACTTCATATCACAGTACTCCAAACAGTTAAGAAAGTTCCTTCAAGAATTCAGCGAAGATTATTTTTCATATTTATTTAATTTTTAAAAGTATTTTTTTAGTATGTAAGGGTATGGCAGGAAGGACAAGGTATACTCAAGGCACTAAGTTATATGATTAACAGACTTTTAAACTGGTTAAACGGCGAAAACATAACTTCATTCATAATTTGAGTATCATTTATTCGAGTATTAGGTAAAGAACTTTAACATTAATATAAAAACAGTCAACCATTTACTTACTAATTTTTAAAATTAACTTAATCTTAACGTATTGCTTTTTTTTAACTAAACCTCCATGAACAGCAAAATCATAGTTCTATACAAAATCGTCCAATAAACAACATCGCTAAAACTTCACACCGTATTTAAGCGTTCATATTCCTGTAACATAACATCTTGACAATATTCCTTTAAATTGTTCACATTCTCAAATTTCGATGTCTCAATTTCGGGCAGTATGCTAATGATGAAGTGACCCGCTCGAAAACTATTTTGCTGTGCATCGGTGAAGTTATAATGTGAGGCGACAACGGGCTGCAACGAACAGCCACTGTTCATGGCCAGATGAAAAGGTCCCTTCTTGAAGGGTAGCAATCCTAGGCCACAATGTCGTGTACCCTCTGGAAAGATGAGTATCTTGCAATTGCGTTCGTTGATAGCACGTGTTTGACTTGTCAGACTGGCAATGGCATCACGCGAGCTCGAACGATTAATGAACAATGTGCCCCACAGCCAAGCGCCAAGTCCAAAGAAGGGTACATAGATAATTTCACGTCGCGAAACAACTGTTGCACGTCCAATAATGGGCCAGAGCTTAGCTAGAACTATGCAAACATTTAAGTATATAGTGCAGATAATGTTTAATAAAATTTTACTCTGCACTTACTAAGTAAATCCAAGATGCTCTGATGATTCATTAGCACCACACCACCTTTGCGTCTTTGTACATTTTCGATACCTCTCAGTTCGGCGCTTATGCCGCACAAATGGCACAATTGTCGAAAGACCCATGCTGGTGCTCTATTTACAAAGTTATTATTTATACGCTTTACTCCATTAAAAATATTATTGTAATACAACTTACAGGCCATTACGATAATCACCCGGTCGCAGACACATCACTGGCAACCAGATTAATATGAAGAGAGTTATGCACACTATAAGCAATGTCATACGGAATTTATATGGCCGCGTCAAGCCGCTATGCACTATTAAGACCAAAAGCCCTAACAGGCAAAATGTCGTGTAACCAGCAGCCATATGGTGTCTAAACTGTAATATCAGGTAAAAGTGCTAGTAATGCATCTTTAGCAGGAAGACAGACTTATTCCATTGGGTTACACACAAACGTTGAACTCGAGCGGTTTTTTTCCATTTAACAAAAATTCACACTTTGAAACACACCAAGAAAAATTTTACACACAAATCCAAAATATATCATGGATCCATTAAAAATTTCACACTTTATACAATGTATGTAATATGCATAATACTTAAGATCATTTTTTTATGTAAAAAATTAATGGTAAAATACATTTTAAGCATGATGTATGACAAACAGTTGACCAACTTCGACAGATATATGAAGAAACAAGCAATTTTCATATAACTCTATCAAAACAAACTAATCTCTTGGAATCACTGACACGCACAAATGCTTAGGGTTACTAAAAGTTAGGATGCTGCTTGCTAGATACTGAATAATGAACAGGAATGATTGATGCTTTATGTTCCACCATGGATGAAGGAAGGAAGCGAAGATAATGAAACGAAAATAATGAAAAATTTATTAGACTTTAGTTCTTAAAGTATAAAAATATCCATGCTCAAAAATAAATTCACTTTTCAATCTGATGATAAATAAAGAAAATGTGTTAATCATTGTTAATACGTATCCCAACATAATGAATACATTATGAAAACTTTTCACGGTTTTCTCTCTCTCTCTCTCTCTCTCTCTCTCTTTCTCTCTCTCCTATAGTATTGTAGGTAAGCGTTTATCTATTTTATCCGAGTAAAAATTGTGGGTTTTCAGGATAGTTTCAGAATTTTCTTTGAGAAATTTAAATTTAATAGGTCGGCAATATCTTACAGAAGTTGAACGATCATTTTTAAGTGATACACCCAAAATTTACAATAGGTGCCACTAAATTTTCCTTATGAATTATGGCCCTGAATACTTGAAAACACACAATCTTTCTTTCGGAGACAGTTTCACATTTTAGGTCATACACAACCATTTTTAGTACTGAATATTCTATGGAGACTAATATGACTAGTATATTTCTATCTGAACCATAAGTTTTTGTGGTGGATCAATGGTCCGGAGTTCTGTTATAAGCTTTTGTTGGATTTTGTGGACATATATACTCTTTTAAGAACATAGTAGTACAACACTTTGGATGTACAAATTTTTCGACACTACAACATAAAAATGCGCAGTGCTTTTCACAATGGGAAATGTTCGCACTGAGTATCGAGCAAAAATATAACAAAAATGTGCGGAAATAGGTCATGGCTATATCGAATTGACTCACTTTGATGTACAACCTAGAAAATACATCTTTAATATGTTAGTCACTATCTAACAAACCAATAATGCCATTTTCGCAATATGTGTGCTGAATGTAAAAGTCGATTATTTTTTAAATAAACTAAATATCTCTTATAATAAACTAAAAACTGTTGAGTCATAAAACTAATAAAAACTCAATGTTTGAGTTAATACTTAGCTAAGCTAATGATAATCTTTGCTCGTCTACTTTTGCATTGTTAATCTGCTAATATGTATTTACATAAGTTAAATATGCAATTCAATTAGAATTGTTAGAAAACAAATATTGATTAAGTGCAAAGTTTTGTTTTAATACATATTCGCGTTTTATACAAGTAGTTTAATGCATATTTGTCTTGTACAAAGTTTTGTAAAATAGTTCAGAACTAAAATTTAATAAACAATGTTTACTCTAGAAGTACTAACATAATAGTAGGTTTGCCTTCGATATTGTGAAACAAAAACTAACCTTGAAGTCGTGTGAAATGTCTATATGCTATAGTTTTCGAGATCTCTTCTTTCAAACAGACGGCCGGACACACAGTCATTTCATATATTGACTTGTCTTCCGATGCTGATCTTTCATATCTATAATTTTTAGCGCCTGAAACGCCTCCTTCTACCTGTTAAATACATTTCTACAAACTTAATATACTCTTTTAACCTATTGGTATAGGGTATAGAAACAGTACATAATGTGTCTTCATTGTTTTTTCAAAATATTCTCGATGAAGATCAATACACTTTTGCATGGGTTTGAAATAATTTGAGCTCGCATTTTGTTTTTGATGTGCGGGAACAAAATGTAGTCATTGGGTGCCACAAATCATGGCTTTAAGATGTTTTATGTTTTAAGTGCTCAAAAAATGTATTGTGTGAACCGATATGTGAAGATAATCCGTCTTCGGTTGGTTTTCCTCAATTTTCCGAAAACTTCTGATAAACGAATGATTGTGTACCACTCAGAATTCTCCGTCCTAAGTTGCGCTAATGGAACAGTTATTACTATGTCATATACGGTCAAATGTTCATGTAAGAACAACACCCAGGCAATGGCCGTATGACACACTAATAATATGAGCATATATTTTCCCCTTTATATTTGTTGGAGCAGATCAGAAAATAGACAAAGCAAACATTCTACAGGTACGAAAGCTTGAAATATAGTTTCATCATCAAAAAGTGAAACGAACCAAGTGGACAGCAAATGAGGAAAAATACCATATATATATGAGCATCTATGCGAAAGATATTTTTATGGTGTTTTGAATTATTGGTTCATTGATGAACCCATTCTGATGAAAAAGCTTTGTGTCGAAAAATCGGCATTCGCTACATTTTCCTACGTCAATGCCCAACGATAACACGTTGTTAAATTGTGTAAAACTCCATTTTTAATAATCAGAACAATCGTAGTTGCCAGCTGTCAAATTTCAGAGTTGCCATTTGCACAGAAACAAAAAAAATTGAGCAAATTTGAATCGTGCACACTTGGTGGGACACCCTACAGAGGCACGAGAGCAATTAACGTTCAATAAACTCATTGAATAATGAAACATACTTATAATTTTTTTAATATTTGCAAAAAGCTTTCACACACATTACGGAACTTTAGACATATTAAAAACCATTACAAGATGACAATGTAATTACATTAGTTCATTTTTAAATTGAGTTATAATAATAATTATTAAATTAAACGATAAAGTTTATAACAGCTTTAATCTGTTATAGTCTGAATAGGTCATTAATGTGGAGACTCTTTTGACACCTTCTGTGTGTGTTGATTGCGAGTGCTGAAGATAGTGGTTTAATATATGCGCGAAGTGAAGGTGATCTTTGTATCTGGAGCTGTGGCGATTAATTTCATCAAAAATTGTTGGCATGTCTAAGTTTCGACTAAGAACCGTGATACGTACAAACTACGGGACATTGCAAATTATTAATTTTGCCTTCTGGATATTAGTTTTTGAGGTAGTCCAAAATCCTATATCTGCAAGACGGCGCAATAACAATTTTGTTTATAAGAAGTTTATTGCTTAGATGCAATGTTTTTCCAGCGGTGGAGCAAATAAGAATTTGGCATAACCATGGTGTCATCAGCGAACATGTTATCACCAGCCGATCTAGGCATATCGGTAGTATATAAGAAATAAAGGGTTGGATTCAATATGGTAACTGCATATATTGGTTGTATTCTCGAGAATATGCCTTTGACCGCTACCTGGATGCAGCGTCCGTGTAGAGAAGATTTAAGAATAAGAAAGTACTCCGTCGGTAGGTAGCACAACTGTAGCACTTCACTTCAAAAACATCATGGATCTGACATCCATGATGCTTATGACTATTGTGTCACAATTCTGGAAAAAAATTTTGACTTTTCTTGATTTTTCAAGTATCTTTGAGACTAATTGAATAGGAACCTTCCGGTTTGCCAGGTTCTAGTAACATAATACACTATGAGATGGTAACAAAGAAGCTTTTAGAAGATCAAGAGCAATTAAAGTTCATTAAACTCACAGAACAATGAATCACACTTACAATTCTTTTTTAATTATTGAAAAAGCTTTCATTACGGAAGATTTTTCATTCATAGAAAGTAAGCGTAAAAACAAAAAAAAAATTGATAAGATTATGGCATGATTTTTTGTGTTATTCGTGACGTCGAACCCAATTTTGTACACTTCACATAAGTTCACTCAATATTAAAAATTAAAAAAAAAAAATAAATTCTAATAGAAATTCGTTCGTTTAATTAAACCGAAATCGAACAGCTGTTCGATTCGTTTTTTTTTTCGTTTAAATATTTCTGCTGTAACAAATGTGACATAAAATTCTAATTAGATTAAATGTCAGAATTGGAAACGATTTACTCAATTAAATTTGCCATTTTAATAAATATTTAAACAAGAAATGCTGCTCCAGATACAATTTAAATTACAGAAAAGTTAACTCATATGTAAACGCCTTAAAAAATCGAAACTTGAGCTTGAAATGATCTGACTTGTGGGACGACGAACGTATACATCGCGTGACACATTCGTCAATTCTCAAATGTGTAGGTCTAGTCTAATCGCGGAACGTGCGGGAGATACTTATGTACATACTATTGTACATATGTATGTATATAATATATAAGTACGTGTATCTATCTACTAAGTGCATTGCTCAGAAACAATTTTAAATTGAGTTTCGATTTGAATTCTAGTAGCAAAGAAAAATTGTCGTCTGACCATAAATTTTACTAATTAGATTAAATCACAAATGTTATTAAATCAAAGCAAACAGATAACGTAGATCTATTACAAAAGTTATTGATATTATATATACTACCTGTAGACAAAGTAGGGAAATTACTTTTTGAAATGTAAGTACTTTTTATTTTAATTATGATGAATTTGCTGAAGATTTGTGAGGGTAGTTTTTTGGTTTATAACATACTTAAAAATTTTAATTTTTTTTTTATTTTAAAAGTACAATTTGTAGCTTATCTAATTGTCTAAATACCACTGATGTCATATTGTTAAAATTCTGTGAAATGTGAAAGCCTGAAAAAAATGTTACTTTTGGGATTATCAAAAATTGTAGAGTGTTGTGAGACACGTTATAAATGGAATTTTTTTATATTTACTGTGTGGGTCTGTGTCATGTTCAAATCGTGAAACTCAATTTTAACCCATTTTGAATGGTCGAAATAACAGCTATTAACTGTAAGTTTTATAAATAAGTTTTTCATACAAAAAGCCAAAAGTGGAAGGTGGGTTTGTATGGGGAATGTCCCTAAAAGTAGTTGGGTACGCTTATTGAAGAATGTATATACTTTATGGGGTCTACCATGTCTCCTTTAATGCGTTACAATCGTTCTTACAAGCTGATAATACCTTTTCGTACTATGTGTGAATAGTATTTTCTAATGTGGCAACACTCAAAAAGTTTACCGTTTATCGAAAAGCAGCCGATTATACCTTTACATACATAATTAATTTTATGGCATTAATGCTGAAAAATTATTTAGAAAATAGGGCCGTGTGAGGAACTGCATTCTGGACGTCCAAAATTCTACAAGATTTGTATTCAGTGAGGAGGCCTTATTGGCTTTGTCAATAAGCAAAATAGTCGCATTTGATGCGAGAAAAATTCAATGGTGTTCCATCAGCTACCGGCACACCACGAAAAAGGTTAAAAGTGCCATAAAATTATCTACTGAACAAAAACAAAATACTCATATCATTTGTTTATATTTTATTTAAATTTTAAGTTAAATAGCTTTTAAAAAAATCATACTGTAGTTTGTGTCTATTACCAATTAATATAAAAAATTAATTTATAATTCTTTTTCGAATGAGATAGCTCTCTTGAGAGTCTTGTTTCACAATTGTGCTTTCCTACAAATTTCCCACACCAAATTACAGATTAATATCGGTCGCAAGCCACTATATATAATTCAAAATGATATTGATTGTAAATACGAATTTTAGATATGAAAATTCTTAACAAGTGACAGAGAGGCTTTTCACACCTATGTATAAGTATGTGAAGCATCTGTTGTAACAAAATCTCGGATGGGTGGGCTAAGGGCAGACATGTATTGTACATACATTTATTATTAAGTAGAAATACAAAAACGATAAAAAAGAACGTTGCCTTTGTCACAGATTGGAAGCTTTAATACGCTTCACACGAAACTTAATATCGCATACACAACTCCTTCAGAGAAATATATTATACTTAGAAGATTACGTTCTTCATAAAGGTAAAACAATATATGTATTCACAAATTATAATCTTCATAGGTATGATTAAATGGTATGTGTGGGGTGTAAAATATATGCTATAATGATTCTATAAATAATGTATATGTAGGTATAGAAATTAGTATAGAATTTTTTACCGAAAATGGCATTTAATATATAGATGATGTAGCAGTCGAAAATTCCATAATTTCTACATATTCAAATTCCCTAATTTCTCTAGATCCAGTTTCAGTAAGCTATGCTTGTGTTTTGTTTCGAGAACGGCTATAATTGAATATATAGGCGAAGATATTGTTTCTGTTTGTTAAAAATTTGCAATACAAGCTCCTTCACTCTGCATTTCATGTATATTTTAGATGTAATAATTTTTACTTAAAAAACATAAAGCTGGTTTGTACAATATGTGGGTATTTCATGCCGACCTAAACTTTTCGAACACTGGCCGATCGCAGAGTGTCTTCATACCGATTTATCAAACGATTAGTTAAAATCTGAGAAACTATTGGTGAAACTTACACACATGGATGAACAGATTATTGTCTTGTATTCTTTTCATTTGGAGATATTAAAACCTCTTATTGTAAGACTCGTTACCTTATGGAAACAAGATATGAATAGTACCCAAAAACATTTAATTGTTAAATACGATTATAACGGTAAATAAAGAATAGGACATCATCGCAAACAGAAGAAAATGATTCAAAAATATTGCAAGGTAGAGTGACATTAAATATTTAATTAAGTAGATTATATTCAATTCATAATACAAATATACGGAGACACATACATATATTCACATACAAAAGTACATATACGAACATTGAACTTAAATCTAACTTATTGTAAGGTGCTTTACATAATACATAAGGCGACGTTTGCAACATTTTTCTTAGGACTTTCGCCAAACCTAAATTATTTATATTTCAACAAAAATCAAAAGCATGGGATGATATTCGTATGTAGTACGTAAGGCAATGTGCAACGACGAAGAAACCAGCAGTCGTTACATCACGAATTCGGGATACTCTGCAGCTTTGCTTATATAGACTTATGTATACAGACTTTTTTTTAAAGAAAAATAAGGAAAAATCCGTACAATTTCATTTATGGCAAATAGTTTTTGTGCAGGGTATCAACAGTGCGTGCATTTTCACTTAATCTCTTATAGTCTTAAAGATCGCGAAGTTCTTTTATACGAAGGACGGACAGACGGACATTGATATAGATATCGACACGACTTTTAAAGCTAATAAAGTATATGTATATACTTTATATATAGAGTGTTTTTTAGAGGTATGGAACTTTGAATTGCAAAAAGTACTGAGATTACATATTTTCAAACTGAACATTGGCTTTAGGACGTGGACAGCTTGCTCACTTGACTTGAATACAATAGAAAATATTTTACGATACGAGGGCTACAATTATATTTTGGGTTTCTGATTCTGTGTTGCAACAACAAATTAGACAACGACGTAGGAAAGGTAAAGACATTTTTTGATAATCTAGACGATGGTGCACCATCAAGGAGCAGTGTATATCGGTGGTACTCAGCGTTAAATCGCGAACGTTCTTCGCTGATTGCTCAAGATATGTATGTGAAATCAATTAAGAACAAAGTAATGCATGCACATTTGGCCATTACAAAATTTTATTCACGCTGGATTCCACAAAATTTGACTGTTGCTGTGGAAACTGCTTTTAAAGTGGCAATCAGGGAAAATTGGTTAAAACGGTTGCAAAAGTGTATTAATCTTAATAGGGAGTCACACACCATCAAGTGGTAATCGGATGAATCATTGACGGAAGATGTTACAGGCCTAGGAATTGTAGGCCCTGGGACTCACTACTGGAAGCCATTGGGAAACACACACCAGTATATTCCAAGAAGAGATGTGCGCTATAATCATATGTGCACAATTCAACCTAGACAGAGGCTATCACAACTGTGATATCGCTATAGCCAGGCTGCGTTGAAGGCACTTAACTCCAATGTAGCTAAGACAAAGCTAGAGCTTAAAGCACATATTCTATTGGAAAAACTAGGTGAACATAACAGAGTATCTCTGCTGAGGGTGCCTGGTCTTAACAATATGCCAGGAAATGAAAAAGCGGACAAGGTTGCAAGACAAGGAGCAGCAACGCTATTGATAGGACCTGAGCAGTATTGTGGCATTCTTGATGTATGTGAAGCTGTAGCTAGAAGCAGACTGCTGATGCTAGGTAATAACTTTATTAGAAAGTAGCAACTGAAAAGTTTGATATCTAGGAAAGTACTAAGATTCATTTAACATAGTATAGGCTTAAGACAGGTCATCTAACTCAGTAGGACAAACAATAGACCTTTTAGGTCGCAGTTTTTATATGTCCCCATCAAAAATAAGATAAAACAATGGAGAATACTTTGAAAAACAATAAAGCTTTTTTTTTACACTTTTTAGACGGAAATACTCAGAAAATCAGTAGATATTATACGGTTTGGAAGTATAAAAGCTGCTATTTAAAGAGAATGATTATAATGATTATGCCCGGTCCTGCTGTATGGCGCAGAAGCATGGACACTGACATCAACGGATGCAGCGTCTTTAGGAGTGTTCGAGAGAAAGATTGTTCGTAGGATTTTTGGTCCATTTAGAGTTGGTGTCGAGTTTAGGACCCGTATGAACCATGAGCTGTATGATGAGGTTGACATAGTCCAGCGCATTAAATTCCAGCGGCTGCACTGGGCTGGTCAATTCATCCGGATGAACCCCGAAGCTCGAGCACTGAACTTGATTGGTGGACGGCGTCAGAGAGGACGTCCGAGCTTAATATGGCAAGATCAGGTCTATGATGACCTGAAGAAGCTCCGGATTACCAGCGACTGGCGCCGTCGCGCACTAAACTTCACCGAATGGTGCGCTTTCCTACGTGCGTCCTTGACCGATAGACGGCTGTAGAGCCACCTAAGTAAGTAAGTAAGTAAGAGTATAATTAAATCTCTTGAAAAATTCTCATAAATAAGATGAGGACTATTTTTTTGGAATTGTGAAAAAAGGATATATGTATTAATTTTGTGCAAATGTATGTAACAGACAGAAGAAGTAAAGGTAGACCCCATAAAGTATACATATATATTGTTGATCAGCAACGGAAGCTTAGTCGATATAGCCAACTCCGTCTTTTTGAACTAACAGATCACGGAGAATATAAGAGAGGGACACTTCAACTTTAGAGATTACACAAATCATAATAAAATACCACATACAGGTCTACAACGTACCACATAGCCATACAAATCTGTGATACAAATTAAGAGCCTTGAACAAGCTACAGGTTATCTTGAAGTCGAACAGACTTGACTTTCTTGTGCTTTTTTTTTTTGTTTGTTTTTGTCATAATGTAAATAAGTTAGCTTTGGCTAAGGACGAAAGAAAAATCTTGCTGGTTTCGTACTATATTTATATTAAGCTCCTTAGCGAGGATAATTAAATAGACAAAACAATTAAAAAAAAAACTCACCTTATTTCAAAAAGTCGGCCTAAATAATAATGATGATGATGATGATAATGATGATTATGAAGATTTAACAATAGCAACAACAATTGTTCTCTCTATCTCGCTCTTTCGCATACAATTCCACTGCGCCTTGTTTAACTATTTGTCATAAACTCCTTTTGCAGAAAGGGAGAGAGTACAAAAAAAATGTGACGAGGTTTATATATGTAAGCGTTTATGTATCGTTTATTATATATTGTGTACATACATATACAATTGTTGCGTTAATTAAGTAATTCAACTACTCCGGTGGCGTGGCACATTTATGTAAATATGTTATTTATGTACATACATATATATAAAATAAATTAGAACTTTATTTTGTGTTGTTGCTTTGTGTTGCTCGTTACACTTTAATCTTTTTTTTTTTTTGGTTTTTGGTTTTTGAAGTGACAATAAATGAATATGCACATAAAATTTATTTTTATAACATTTCGAATGTTGCGTATTGAATGCGAATTAATTAAGTCAACTAAGTCAAATTATTATTTCGACAGTTTGAGTTATTTTCTTCCTTGCTTCCCTTAAATGTTCGCAAAGTAAAAACACATTAAAAAAACAAACAAAGTTATGTGCCGTTATTTTATTTGAAATAATTCTTCGTGCGCCTTCACATCCGTTAGGCTAGACACACCGATTCAAACTGCGCTATTGTTGTACCATTCGGTGTACCGATTGTACCGATTCGATTTTTGGACCATTCACATGTAGTGTGAAATGGTATATCAGTTTGTCTGAAAGTTTGTAACACATTAAAAGAATAGTAGAATATATGTATATATATATATATATATATATATATATATATATATATATATATATATATATATATATATATATATATATATATATATATATATATATATATATATATATATATATATATATATATATATATATATATATATATATATATATTCTTGATCAGCTCGACAAGACGAGTAGATCTAGCCATGTCCGTCTATCTGTATGTTGTTGCGAATTTTTTGGGCACCAATTTTAATGCTTTCTAGTTGAATTATTGCACATACACTTCTTTTTATTGCACGCAAATAGAGTATCAATATTGACCCGCACTTTTTGCAGTAGCCCCGAGAACAAACATACCTCCCACTTTTGTAGTTTTGTATAAAATACTCATTTATTGAAATCAATATTAGCTTGAAATTCGATTTGGTGGACTTTAGTGGACAACCGCTTCATATACACATACAAATGGGCTTTTCCCGCCCACTTTTTGATGTACTTCCATAGAAACACACAGCTCAATTTTATTCATTTGTATGGAAAACACATCTACTATATCGCTTCATACACATCTACTAGTGGGCGTGTACCGTCCACATTTTGGGTAACCCCTATCTCAACTCCTTCGTTTATGTTTTACAATACTATTTAAAATTTCGTATGAATGGTATTAGAACTCCGGTTCAACCGAAGTTAATGTTGTTTCTTACTTAAAATCATAGTTGGATTTTGAATTTACTTGCATTTTAGTGATATTTCCCAAAGCCATGATTTTTCAATCCATGATTTGAACCATTTTGGAAAGTGGTTAAAATCCAAATTCAAATAAATAAATATAAATTTAGTTAAGACGCAAACCACAACAAAATTTAAAGACGCAAAAATCCATGCTTATTTTTTTTTTTGTCATAATAACAGCTGTCTTTTATCGGAAAACAAGAGCAAAAGCCAAGCCATTAATAACACTAGTTTACAAATTTTTAAAAATTTTCGTTTCCTTAACAATCGACAGTCATTTCCTGTCAAATAAAAATAATGTCTTGCCTCACAAATCTTCTGATATCAAATTTTTGACGAAAAATTTATATTTTTCATTTGTATACTTTATACACTTGTTCGTCCGATTTTTAAATTTGGCTCCTGTATTTGGAACCCATACTATGCTATTCACGAGCATCGTATTGAGTCAGTTCAAAAACAAAGTCTTTTCTTTTCTCTTAGGAGTCTCAATTTGAATCCTGAAATAAATCTTCCAACCTATAATGAGAGGTTAAAATTAATTGATCTCTCAACCCTCTTATCACGCCATTCTATATTACTTTTCTTCATAAAATTCTTATGGGGGAGATTGATCTCTTCTTACTACAGTCCATATTACTAAACGTCGCCATTCGGCCAACTCGCCAATAAAGTTGCCTTTTTGCACGACAAATTACGCGCTCATTCCTTACACTACGTAAAAATCTGTACTGAGAATTCTATACTATACAAGGCTTTGAAAGTTTATTTCGGTCATCAGCTATGTTTGGTCATCGCCGTGATTGGTCATCATTCGTTTCGGGTCATCAGTTATAGCATCAGACAGTATTGAAGCACACATCACACACACTCTTTTGATCTCAATCCGATTGAGAATTTGCTGCATGATTTAAAGAAGGGTTTAAGTCTCGGAAACTAAACCAACCAGCAAATTGTAACTTTAGGAGACTTTAAAGAGGCGATGCCAAAACTTGGTAGACTCTAGAACCGAATGCGATGGGTAGTGGTTGTAGTTAATAGAGGTTATGAAATCAAGTATTCAAATTGAAGCTAAAACGGTATGTCGAACAAATATATGCAGCTTCTAGTTTTGAATATAGTTAATATTAAAAATAATGTTCAACGAAGTCTTGCATCAAATGGTGCACAACGTGAAAAACAATGTACAAAACTCGTTCACATTTTCCAATTTTCAAAAACCTTATATTCGAAAATTGAAGATTTATTGAAGATTTTCTAAAAAGTCTAACTTATTGGTTAAAAAAATATACTCAGTTCAATAACACTGAAAAATGCAGAAATATGTTGAAAAAAAAAACTGTAATTTATCATTGAAAATGGCTTTATGGTTTGTCATATTATTCTCCATGAAGATCATGAAATATATAGGTATCTTCAAAACGAGCTGTTTAAAGGCTTCAACAGTTTCTTCAGCCAGCCTTACAATTTATTTTTGTTGTGCGAGAACAAAAAGAAATTTTTGTCTGTAAGGTGGATGACCCATCAGTTTGATGTTTTGTGTGATTAACCACTCTTTTGTGTGAACCGATGGTTGAGAGCTTGCATTGTACAAAAATTGTTCATAAAATTCTCTAAGCTAAAATTTTGAAAGTATCTCCTGGAATACTGAAGCTACCAATGATGGGTTAAATATATTTATAACGAAAGAACCAGTATAAAGTGCGTTTATATTATATTTATCTGGAAAATGACAGCTTTCACGACGTAGTAGTGTGTTAAACTCTCTTGACTTGGGTAAGCGGCGTAGATAATTTTTTTGGGATGGGGAATGTGAGGTTTTCTTACATTTATTATATGTAGTATAGTATTACGACTACTTATTTATTATTAGTGGAGTAACTACGGAGACAGAAACAGGGAAATGATTTCAGTATTTTTTGGTTTTGGCTTAAATAAAAGTATTTTAAGACACTTTCGTGCAACTTACTCCTTTTCGCTTTGCAGGGTCTAATGTATCAAAATGTATCTGATTTTTGTACAATTACCACCCCACCCCCCCCCCCCCTCACTTTCGCCTTAGGGTGGTCTCAACTATGTGTTGTTTTTTTTTCCTTTAAAAGTGAGAGTTTAACTTTTGTTTCTCTTTTTGCTCCTCACTTTTTCTTTGGGAACTCCCAGAATTATGTGTTTCTCTCTTGAACGCCCGAACAACAAAATTCTTCCTGCCTCCAAAAGTTCTTGCTACGCCACTGACTCTCGTTCTCTCTTTCTCTCTCACGTTTTCCTTGTTAACATAAACAGATTTTAGCACAAAAACTTACTACACAAAGCAATCGAGCTTCAGTTTCGATCCGGTTCTGAGCTTAAAACGATACAAATCGAATCAATGATGCGATCCGTTGTTGATTATTTAATATTGGCGGTTTTATTGCTTCGATTGAGCTATACTATTGGTGAAGTACTGGTGAGTGCAACCAAAGTGCTACTTAATAATGCAATTTAAATCAATCACAAAGTGAAAACAAAGAAAATATACATATATATATATATATATGCATATATACTATATAAAAAAATTCTCAGAATATACAATAATTATATTTAGGTTTCGTTTCGAAGTACCTAATACACAACATAAAACTGCTCTCTTTAAGGTTATAACGCAATCACAGTCATGGAATACATCATGGCAACTACGTACAAAGGAATTGGGGCTTAATTTGCCATCTCCATCATGGGAATACTATCAGAATATATCCCAAGTAATGGGATTATCTGCTCACATAAAATAATATTTATCTTTTTTTACTCTCTATACAAAATAGTGCAGATATAAAGTGTATTTAAAGTGTATCGAAAAGTTTGTAAAATGAAAATAATTTGGATGTGTTCTTATACTATAAGATACTTTAATTCGCTTGTGTAGAGTGCAAAAGCTTCGGTTTTGCCGAATCTCATATATTGATATTAAGTGTATGAATAAATAAATTTTTATGTTTATTTATTTTTACTATTTTTTATTAGCTCGATGTGAATGCTATCAGCAATAAACTTTGGAGCAATATTGAGCATCAGTTACACGAATTGGAACGAAAACAAGAAAATATAATGAATAAGTTTAATTCCTGCAAAAGGTTAGTGAATGGATCAATATATTTATTTATTTATTATAACTTTACAATCAAGTCCTAGTCGTATATACATATACACGCGATAAAAAGACCCAATTAAAATCAGCGCTGTTCAAAGTACCGATTTGTTCCCACTAGCGTCTGTCAAATTTGTATGGTACAAAACCCGAAATTATAATAATTTTTAATAGTGTTAAAGGTTTTTATTTATAAGTAGATACCTACAGTGACGTAGCCGGGTGCGGATTCTTCTCGGCACCTTCCACCCTTACATATTAAGAAGCCAACAAAAAATCGGAAACATTCAAAATACCACGGTGCAATTTAATTCAATTTTGTATATGCAAGTTTCAGAGATACAGGCCAAAATGTAAAAAATTCCGTTTGTTGTAACTTTTTTGAAACAACCCGAGTTCCCGTCCCTATATCTCGAAAACTATTATTCTTATGAGTTAGAATCTTCAGACCTTTTACCTTGCAAATTGAATTTACTTTAATTTTGTATATGGCAACATTTTCCGTATCTCTGCTAGTTTCGAAAATACATGACAAAAAGTTAAAACAATACGGTTCTTGGCCAAAAAACTGTCAAATTAAAATTTTCTTTGGAGACATACGCTAACTTAGAAAAACATTTATCACCACTGAATTCAGCGTACCCAAATTAAGTAAAATAAATCTATCTCACAAACTCCTAGCAAGCCGACTACAACAGTGTAATGTGAATTTAAGTAAAACATCGGTGTACTGGCGTTACCACAGTGGTGTGCGTTTACGTTAAGTGTAAAAAAAATATTCATATTAAAAAAAAATGTAAGGATCACGAATCCCGAATTGCGGATTTTCATTTTTTGCGGATTATCTTGACATGCGCATACGTTCCAACAAATTTTTTTGACTTTACAGCTTTACTTTAAGTTACACGCTCATTGTGTTCTGGTTCATGAACCATCTCCTATTCAAAGTTCAGAGTCCGAAAATTGAGTGTTCTCATTTCACTTGTTATTCACTTAATTTATTTAATTATAGATTGCATTTAGTTTACTAATTAGGTTCCAAACAAAATTTTACAGAATTTTGCGCGTAGAAGATTTAAATGCCGGCAAGTGTAAGTAGCACAATAAATTCAATAACTTTTGCGAACACTTCTGATATAACAAATTGTTCTCATTTATGTAGTTACAGAACTCAATATTGACAATGAAATGGTAAGCATATTTCAAAGCAAGTTCTTCATAATCTATGTATTGTATATTTTTCAGGACCCTTATGGTACTAATGCATTGGACTCCATGAAATTGGATTTATCCATTTTGCGCACGCTGCGAGTTAGAAATGAAAAACCTTTACAAATGCCACCGCTAACAAATAGCAACAAACCTCATTCACATTCTCAAACCAACTTTAAAGTGAACGGTATAAATAATTAGCTATAAGTACTACGTATCTAATATTTTTAAATTTATATTTTGCATCTATATTTCTTCTTGCACAGATGCTTGTACGCCTAATTCTGTTGATTATAGTTTTATGCCCTACAATGGAACTGGTAATGAGTTTAAATTTTTGGTAGCTGCACAGAACGATGTGCATGTGGCATTATCTCCACGTCCGACAGTCGGTGTGCCCATGTACGAGATTGTCATAGGCGGCTGGGCAAATACAAAATCGGTTATACGACAGGATGGGCGAGATGTCGCGGAAGTTCAGACTCACAATATTGTGAATCCATGCAAATATCGTGGTTTCTGGTTGCGCTGGAATATGAACAGTCTTCAGGTCGGTCGTGAGACTGACGCACAGCCATTTATGCAGCAGCACAACAAGGGTCCCACATTTGCAGTGAAATATATTGGTATTCATACTGGTTTTGGCTCGAGTGGCAATTGGGTGCTGGAGAATTGATAAATATAGTTAAAACTTCTACCTGTACTTTGTGAAGCACATATACATACTCGTATCTTATTTAAATTAAAGTATTCAGTGGAGATCATTTGATTAAACAATGGAGCATATATGGAATAACAAAAAAAAATATTAACAATAATAAATACAAAAAACTATTTCTTTATTTTAATGTACTTGAAAGAACAAAGATCTTTAAAAATGTAGGTATGAGTATATTTCAAATCGTTAGATATTAAATGATAAATGTACTGGCTACAAACAGTTCGAACTTCAACAATAGCATTTTCGAAACATAAATTTGAATATTACATTGGAAAGGAAAATTTTAAGATTTTGTTTATTTTTCAAATGCACTCAAAGTATACTTTATTATTAAATTAAAAGAAACCCAGTGGTTTGTTTGTTACTCTTTCCATCTTATAAATCTTAGTTCATTCTTACTAAAACATCTTTTTAAAAATCATATAAAAGAATATTTAAAAAAAAATTTGGAAGAAATAAAAAGTAAAAATAACCGAAAATAATTTCGGCAACCATCCAGATTAATTACATATTTAGTTTCAATACATTTTACGTTTTATCGATTTACTTCGTAACATACACATTGGAAAATAGAGAGCAATATTCCAATGTTTTTTTTTTTATACTGAAGATAAATAAAGATTTTATCCAAAATACTATAATTGCTCATTAGAGTTTTTTCTTCTTATCAGCTGAGCTGCAGTTATTTTCTAGAAGGCAATATGGGCAATCTAAGCTTCCGCGGGAGTCAACCCAATCTTGACCGCACATCCAATGCGTGGCGTGTTTACAACCCACGCAGTTGATGAAATCATCCGCTGTTAGTTTTTCAAGACAGACAGCACATATGTCGCCGACAATACTGTAATTAGTAAATAATCAATAAAAATAAGAAAAGCAGATAAAACAAGACAGAACGCTGCAGTTGAGTGTAACCTGTGTTTAAGGCTACCTATAAGAACCAAAGAAAAGGTGGAGTCTATATTATTAAATTAGACTCCGAGATCTGTTCGTTGAAACAGACAGTCGGACGGACAAATGGGCATGTATATATCTCCTCGTCTCTCGATGCTGATCAAGAGTGTATATACTTTATAGGAGCTGTCATGCATCCTCTTGTGTAGGAGCTAGTCCAAAAGCAGGCGGGAAACGGGTATTAAATACTACTAAAACCAGTACAGATTTCTTTACGTATGTTTGAAAGGGAGACAGATGTATGAGTGCAAAAAAACAAACAACTGACTGACGTATTGTGTGTCAACTAATTTGAACAAAGTATTTAGTTTTGAAAAACTATGTGACAGCAAAAATCTGATTTATAACAAATAAACAATGTTCAGCAATAATGGAAGTTCACGGCAATTTTTCAGTATAATTTTAACGATAGAAACGGGCTTTTTATTTTGACGTGAACTTATATAAAAATGGGTAAGTAGTTTTTATATTTTGATTTTTTGAAATATAGCTCATAATAATTACGTCCTTATTATAAATATTTAATATTTGTTTTATTTTCGACCAACTTTTTTTGCTTTAGAACCACGGTGTGATGAGCGAAAAACTCTTTGATACGAAAAAAAAGTCTCTCTCTCTTCCAGACTAAGTAATTTGCTGATGCAGATTCTTATATGTATATTCTTCATACATACATACATATGCCATACGGCTCAAAAAAAGCATTTTATTGCTTCTGCATACGTACATGCACACATTTATATGTAAGTGTATTTTGTGGATTCCCCCTGTAAGTCGTGAAGACTATAGAAAATTGTTTTATATTAGTTGCTTCTTGTTATACCCTGTACAAAAAATATTTATTACAGAGTACATTGGCTATATATGGCAAGTATAGGGAATAATATGGTCGAGCAACTCGACTATAGCACTTTCTTGCTTTTTGTTTATATTTGTACATATGTACATACAAATATGTTTCTATGAATGCTTAGTATTGACCGAAATAAATTTATTGCACTTACGATTTCTCGCGGAGTCGCTCTGCTTCAGTTTCAAACTTATTTATTGTCGTTTCATTTTCATTATTTTGATTTACATCCATTATATTTACATGATTGATCACATTTATATTTTGTGGCGGAGCGATCGCTTTTTCTTTATAATTTTCATATACTGCGTATGCTACTACGGCGACGACAAGTCCAACAGCAACTCCGGCGCCAAAAATAGCGCCAACGGCAATCCAAGCCGGCATAATTATATTTTATTTTATTAAAAATTTTTCTTTGTTCCCGGTCTTATCTTTCAATTGCGTTTAACTTTTCAAATGACAGGGTGTTCGTAGTCGCCAGCGATGTTTCAAGTAGCTGCATAATTGATCAAATTAACTCGCTAGCCAGCTGTTCTGATATTCTGGCAATCTGCGCAAAATTAGAGATGCACGAATTGCATTGGTCGAGTGCTGCAAAACTATCGATTGTGGCACCTCTCGATAGTTTTTAATGAATATTACCACTAACCATACAATGAGATGATGTCTCTATTATAATTCTTTACTTAGTGATATTACCATCGATCTTGTGTCCATAATAATTGCACTGGCTTACAAATTGAAAGAAAAAATTCTGTACATTTAATGCCACTATAATTCTCTTATGTATTATGGCCCGCTATGCTCGAAAATAATATTAAGAAATTTTTTTTACGAATAGGTTAAATTTTTAATTTTTTTTTATTCTGCTTATCTATTTTGGCCCATATCATTTAAACTACTGAACTGATTGGAAAACGTTCTTAGAAGCGACTGTTGGATTTTTTGATAAATATTTTATTACTTTTAATATGATGTTTATTTATTATCTCTTCAATATATTAATGAAAATAATATACTTATTTATAATTATAAGTGTATATTTCAGTGCGGCTAATACAAAATGTCAAATTTACCGTTCGAACTTCATTACAGCATTTTTAAACATAATTTTAAATATTTCATTGTAAAGGAAAATGGTGATTTTTTTCAAATGCATTCAAATAACAATTAAAACATTTAAATTTTCTTATTTGGTTTTTTAATAGCTCTCTTAGTTTCTATGTAATTTTTTTGTTTTTACTTTTTTACCTTATAAATCATATATGTATATCCGGCTATGCCCTTTATGTAAGTTCATTACATTTAAAAAATCTTTTTAAAAAGCATATGAAACAGCATTTAAAGAAGAACTGAAAACAGGCGAAAATAGTTTCGCGAACACTCCCGATTAATTACATACATATTAAGTTTCAATATATTTTACGCTTCATCAATTTACATAATAACAGAACCATTTTAAAGTCAGCAATATTCCCAAGGTTTTGTTTTATACTGACGAAAAGGAAGTGCTATAATTGTTTATTAGAGTCTTTTTTTAGTATCAGCTTTGCCGCACTTATTATCATCAAAGCAATATGGACAATCCAAGCTTCCACGGGTGTCAGCCCAATCTTGACCGCACTTCCAATGTGTGGCGTGTTCACAGCCTACGCAGTTGATGAAATTATCCGTCGTTAGTTTTTCAAGACAGACAACACATATGTCGCCGACAATTCTGTAATTAATAAACAATAAAAAAAAGTATGAAAATTAGATAAACTAAAAATATGACAAGAGTTTTGTAGTGTCCGACTATGTATGTGATACCTTAATTAAGCGGAATCGAAAGAGTCATACACATAGAAAAAATTTATTTTGTTCGTATTTTTCGAAAAATTTACTTACATATGTATGTATATATATAAAAAACGCCATAAAAATTTGGCTAAAACAGTAATTTTTAGAAAATAGTTCGTCTTTTTCTAAACTATAGAAAAGTTTTCGTAAATGCGATATACCTTTTTTTTTGTAACAATTTTCGAGTTATCTGGTTGAAACCTAGCATGGAAGTCTCATAAAATAATCATATCAAAATGAAATACAATTCATAAAAGTTTAGAATGAGTCGAGTAAATACATCCGCATTTTTTAAAAATTTCTAATATCCGCAAATTTTCAAATTATCTTTGAATGAAAATAAGTAGTAATCGGAAATTAATACTTTTAATTTTCTTTTTTCACTCCGTTTAAATAAAAATTCCTTCAAGTCATCAACTCAAATAAGAACTAGTTTTTTTTTTTTTTTTGGTTTAGCATGTTTCTCAGTGTATGTTTCATGACTTTTATGTTGGTATATAACATGTCTCGATTGGACTTATCACTAAAAAAATTCGTTATTGCGTGTATAATATAGTGCTCGTGCTGCTATTGGTTTATATGGGCGGTATGAGTGGCCGTGTTCGGATCGGTCCGAAATTTCAATTCATTTCTTTTATATTTCATTATTATCTATTCTGCCGATTTGCAAGACTTTAACTTTGTTGTTTTAATTTATGGCAAAAATATCGACTTTGGTACCAGTGTGCAGAGTGCGCAAAATTCTCCGAATAGAAAACATTGTCTCTCTCTCTATTTTAGACTGATTATGCACATTCTTTTATATTCTTCACATATCCATATACACGTCAATCACTTCAAAGTTCTTGTTATCGCTTCTACATACATATACACATGTATGTAATTTTATTTTGTGGATTCCCCTTCAAACAAATTCTTTCGTATTGGTTTGGCCATTTGTTTATATTTTAGTACATACATGTACGTATATGCATGCATACATACATATGTATGTGTTATCGTATATAATATGTATATTAATTGCTATTCGGCATAATATAATACACTGCGTTAAGATGCCGTGCTTGTGTGCATTGCATCATAAAGGCTCCGGCGTCGTATTCTGGTTAGGAACTTACGATTTCTTACGGAGTCGCTCTGCTTCAGTTTCAACTTTAGTTTGCTTAATATTTGTCGTTTTATTTTGGTTCCAATTCGTGTCAACTTTTGTAATGCGACGCGGAGGGTTCGAAATTGGTGTTGGTTTAAAACTCTTCTCTACATAGTGTACGGCGACAGCAACAGCAGCTCCAACAGCCATGCCGACCACAAAAGCACCGGCAACTGCAAACCAAACCGGCATTGTAACACTTTTTTTTTTGTTATTAAAATTGATGTTAGCTTTTGCTTCAACTTTTTATTTCTTTCGCTCTTATCTTTCAATTGCGTTTAACTTTAAAAATGACAGGGTGTTCGTAGTCGCTAGCGATGTTGGAAGTAGCTGCAGAATTGATAAAATAGAATCGCTAGTCAGCTGATCTGATATTCTGGCATTCTGTGCAAAAATAGAGATGCGCGAATTGCGTTGCAAAACTATCGATTATGGCACCTCTCCAATAATACCATGGATCTTGTGTCCAGAAAGTAAACTGATTATTACTTACAATTTCGGAAGATTTCACATAATTGCGAATAATAGTAAGGATATTACTTCAAGGGCAATTCGCACGCCATGCCAATATCTTTATAGCTCATATTTTCACGTTATATCGTAGTTTAATAATCCTAAAAACGTATTGACTATATCGACGAACCAATAAATTTATTTTAATGTTATCTACCAAATTGTCTTTACAATTTAAATCACAAACAAGCAAAAATCTATATTTTGTATTAAAATATCGAATGCAAGTGTGCATATTATAGCGGTGGCGCTCATCTCATCCAATTTTTTCTTCTAATTTATAGTTTTTATGGGTTTACATATGTGCAAATGAATGGACTGTCCACCACTTCAGCATTTTCAGCTGACCGATAAATAAGACAAAAATTATTCGTTATAACTAAGATTAGAGAATGATCTATATACTATTTAGGATTTTTTACAGATTTTGAATAGTATTATCAGTTTGTAACGAATTAAAGTAGGCATCGTAGACCATACATATATATTCTTGATCAGATCGGCGAGACGAGTCGGTATAGCCATGTCCGTCGGTCTGTCCGTCTAGATGTTGCTGCGCACTTTTGGGTACCAATTTTTAAGATATCCGATTCATACACTTTTTTCAAAAATTTTTGAATTTTTTATGATAACTTTTTTATTAAATAAAATAAAAAAATCCCTAATTACTAAATTAAATTCAAAGTCGAGACCACAAATATTTGTAGCCCCTATTTATTTTTTATTTATTTTTTATTTTTACAACGCGATTTATAATTTCGTGCGAATAGTATTAGAGCTTTAGAGTTAACGTTTTTTCTTGTTTAGGTTTGTTTTCTGTAATTCTTTTTCAAAAATAAAAAAAAAATTAAAATTTATTTTGAGTGTTCCAATTATCTAATTCAGGCGACTACCTCCGTAGGCTTCGAAGATTCGCTCCTGATGACCTGCCACATAGATCTAATTAAGTATAATTAAATATGTAATAAAGTCTAAAATAGTTTAAAATTGTTAAGAGCTTTGTTAACATCTATATAAGGGCTTCTTACTCGCGACACTATCACTATTTATCCAAATTATTACTTATTGTTGTTTAAACAGATTTCAAATATTAAAATGAAGTTAAAAAAAAAAACAAAAAAAATAAAAAATGTATGAATCGGGAATTACGTTTATTGGTCTACCAATTGCGGTTTTCTTTCAATATCAACTCAAAATCGTGCATCATATTTTACTTCGCATTTAACTCTCAAACGGCTGACAGTTTACACATGTAAACTTTCTGACTTTGGAACATTGTATTTTTTCTTAAAATTTTTAGAATTTCTTGAAGCTTTATAAGATAATTACATATTTATTTCTAAATCGAATAAATAAAGAGAGAAGTGCACAAATATTTTTTAAAATTTATTATACCGATTTTTTTAAGACTACCCGCTAAATGGCATGCATAAAATGCATACCACTGTGCTGCTTGGTTGAAAATCACATTGCAACACTTACGCTTATCATTAACTACGACTGAACAGAAATATCTGTACAGCTGCGTGCGTTGTACAGCACTATAAACAGCGCGGCACCGCGACACTCAATATTATTAAATAAATTGGTAAAAAAACAATTTAATAAAAACAGAAGTAGTAAAATACTATACAAATATATTTACATATACGTTGTAAAATTAACGGTATAACAAAACACAGCAAAACGCTGCGGTAATAATATAACAAAGCGTTTCTACGCAAAACGTCGGTGTTGCGTGTGCAATTTCTATATATTTCGCAACGTTGTGTGTATGTAATTGTGTGTACGCGCGGTTATGGTGGATTTAGAAGTGACTTCGACGCCGGCGTCTGATTCAACGATGTCCGTTGATGATAATGACACGGAAAGTGAATACTACACAAAAATCTATTGCCGCAGCTGTCATTGTGAAATAAAATGCAACGATGAGGCATTTGATATTTACCTGACCAGCTTAACTGCGGAGGCGGCGCCGGTTGTGGAAGCGCAGACAACGATGTCGCCGCAGACGCTCTCGGCGGATGAAACGCTTCTACAATTATTGCAAGATTTATTTAAAATTGAGGTAAACTATTCTCATTTATATTGGGTGTTTTAAATTAGTTCGTTTGCGTTTGATAAGAGCTGCCGAAAAGACAGCCGACAGGCGTAAATATGGGCTCCTATTTTTACATTTCGAAGCCACTTACCAAAGTGTATTCCACCCGTAAAACTACTGTCCTTGATCATCGTTCTTTAGTATATGTCATTAGGTGCCAGCTTAAATAAGAAAACTTTTTAATTTATTAAATATACGTCTAACTTTCTACCAGATAAAGTGGAAGTTTATGGAGAGCATGCTTTACCTGAGCAAATGTGAGGAGAATTCCCCACTTTAAAAGTGGTGATTTTGAGTTGGAAGACAAGAAAGACAAGCAGATTTTGATTCGCTACAACAATTTGAATTTTTTCGAGTTTAATTATTGAAAATACTAATATCCTCTGTAGTATCATGTTTCGTCACTAGTAACAATTGATTTCAAAAAGTTTTGTTCATCTCTGGCGGCTGCTATGATTTTTTTTCGCAAATCGTTCTGCTACTTATGTTTATAGCTAAGCATTTTATTTTCAGCTAAGCATTCCGATCAATTTCAATGGAAGCACGTACATTTTTAATCATTGGTGGTGTCCGAACTGAATTGGCCTAATTTTAAACATCAAATACAAAAATATTTTGTGAGAACTGTGATAACTTTGTATTTGTCAACCGATTGAGGCGAAATTTGTATGACCCGAAAGTAAATGTCACAGGTTTCGAACACTAAAATGGCGCTACTATTTACTTTGATATGGATACTGCCTCGGAACTTTTTTGTCGCATCGTGTATATACTTTATAGGGTATGCCAAGCCTCATTTTGCCTGTTACATCTATTTGTACAAAATTAATACATATATTCTTTTACCCTAGGCCGCAAAGCTAGCAGAGACACGATAAATCAATGCTACAAAACTATTCATAATCAGCTTGAAAACGCTTAAATTGAAAGTCCTACCACATCCGCTGTACACAGCAAACATTATTCTTTTCGCTTACCACTTGTTCCGATTGAAAAATTCTGGATCTAGCAGCGCATCATTCTTGTAATAACGATGAAAGTTTGGTCGATTCCTGAACTACTTCGAAAAACGAGTCATTCTTCCGATGAAGAATGCATATGCTGACAGAAAGTTAGGATAAAGTAGTGTCTAGAGATGGACAATGCTTTGAATACTACTATAACGGTATATTTGTGTTTTTCGATGCATGATCTTAAGTTATTTATGAAGAAGGACAACTACGATCGAAATGAGCTATCGAAAACTAGAAGAGTGATTAAATTACCCGTCTTACGTTAAAAGCTTAAGTTTCTTATAAACTACTTGGATATCGTTAGACGGACAATTTAATCACTTTTCTAGCTTTCGATAGCTCATTACGGTTGGGCTTGCCGTTCACTGTGGATGTTGGTTCATACATCGAAAATCATAAATATACGGTTATCTAGGTAATGGGCACAAATCAAAAAAAAAAAAAAAAAAAAAAAATCTGTTCGTTTTTCATTTTAGTTGCAGCCAAATTACTCTAAAAGAGAAGGGCTTTATTTCTTTTTCTGTAGACTAATATTTTGCTCAACAACGCTACGAATTAATTCAAACAACCTGTATAGCATAATGTAATTATAATTAGTCTTATTTTTTAATTTCATTTGACAGTACGAACAACATGAACTGCTGCCGCGACATATATGCGCGGATTGTCTGGAAAATGTACGGAAATTTTATAAATTTCGTCAATGTCTGCATAAATCGGAGCAGCAGCTACAAAAGGAATTGCAATTCATCAAAAATGGATATGCGAAATATCGTCCTGGACTAAATGGTAATCCGGGTGCTTTCGTAGCAGATGAGTATAGTGAAATAGTTGAAATTGATCCGGAACAGGATTTTGTCAGTTCAGATGATGAGTTTTCAATGGAATCTGATTCGGACCATGAAACATCAAAGCTTGACAGTACGGCTTTTGATGATTTCGATGAGGAGGAGATGGAAGAGGAGGAGGACGAAGATGAAGGCGAATTCGATGAGGAGGATGAAGATGCAGCGACTGGTGCTGGTGCTGCTGATGCTGCAGTAACTGCAGTCGTTCCCACAGAAGCAGAAGCACCAAATCTTAGTTTAATGCAAACGACGTCAAGTAATCAAATTGAAACAATGCTTCCTGCAGCACAACTAATACAAAATGTTCCAAGTCAAAATAATCAGCAACTGCTACAGGCTGCACCATCGATATTGCACAACGATGTTGCAGTAACGCTGAACGCAGCAAGATATGCAACGCTCGATGTGCATCCAAAGAATGCTTTTCTTTGTCAATATTGTGATTTAGCGTTTACCACACAAACGGATTGCCACGATCATGAATTGCGGCAGCATGATGCTATGTTACCTTATAGTTGCAGCTTTTGTCCATTACGTTTGACTACGCGTCAATTACTGATCAGTCATATACGTGAGCAGCATAATTCCGAGCGGCCGTATGTTTGCGCACACTGCAACAAAGGTTTCTGCCGACGTTCGGACTTGAAGAAGCATACAATTGTGCATACTGGCGTACGGCCGTATACCTGTCCCGAATGTTTCAAATCGTTTTCACGTAATACAAATCTAACAAAGCATATGCGTATACACAATAGCATCAAACCGTTTGTCTGTAAGTTTTGTCCGCGTAATTTTTGCACTGAGGAGGAATTGATTAGCCATGCGGTAAAGCACACCACTGCTAAACCGTATAGGTGCATGCGTTGTGATTCAACGTTTGCGCGTAAGGATAAATTGGTTGCACACGAAGAGTTGCATATGCGACACGATGCTTTACAATTGCAACAGACTACGGGCGGTATAGAGCCGTTGCTTGTGCATCCGTATGTTGAAACCGATATACCGCCGCTTGGCACAGAAACGCCAGATTTCTTTCCCAGCATACTGGCGACACAGTTGCTGCAGCACCAACAGCAGCAGCAGCAACAGCAACACAAGCAACATTTTACAAACTCGCCCGCACCCGCTCCGGCAATACAATCAAATCGTACACGTAGCTTTATTTGTGAAATTTGCAATAAATCCTTTCAACGTGAACGTGATCTTCAGCGGCATAAAGCTTTGCATTTGGATAAACTCTTTAATTGTCAAACGTGTGGCGTTGGTTTTAGTCGTAAGGAAAAGCTGGCACGTCATGAATTCGAACAACATGGTCCACACTATCCGTGCAGCATATGTCGCATAACATTTTCACGCATCGAAGAACTAGATCATCATCGTAAAATGCATGAGCTGCAGCAGCATGTTGCCATGAATACGCAGGCGGCATTGAATGCCTCAGCAGCAGCAGCAGCAGCAGTCGTTGCCACACATTTGCCAGAACAGTCTGCATCTACGGCGTTGCGTACGCCGCAACCGTCACAGCGTCCAACTGCAGCGGATTTGTCCTTTTACAGTCAAATGGTACCCACTATGAATCTGGGCTTCTATAGCGAAACGCAGCATGAGGAACGTAATTTCAGCATGTGAGCACTGTCAACGTTTTTGTCTCATTGTAGTACAGCGCCATTACGAAAACAATTCTCTAATATTTAGTTTAATTAAACTCGTAGATATTTTTTAGATATTTTAGTTTCATTAACTGCCAATTTCATCAATTCTTAATTTAATTCGTTCAGTTTAAATTTATAGTTGTTTTACGACACAATTTATTATACTTACATGCTACCATATATTGTAGAATTATTTTCATAACGTCTAATTAAGCGTACATGTTTATACATTGTACTTTTAATATGCACATACTTTATTTATACATAAAATTATTACATAATAAAACGAATTATAGCAAAACAACTTCTACGGCAGCATTCTAATTCAATCCTTACAAAATATTCCCAGTTAGGAAGACCTTAAGTGAAGACCCATGGAAAGCAGCTCCGCAATTTTGAGTTTTGTATAAGAATTCTTTCGTATACAAGTTTGTTGGAAGTTTATAGCGCATTAAAGGAGACATTGCAGACTACTTATTCCGTCGTACAAGCTTATTTTGGTCCTAAGCAGATAGAATATCCATATCGATATGCCTTACCCACTTTTAGGGGTAGCCCCCACGTAAAAAAATTATTTATTACAGTTGGTATTAACTCAACATTTGATATGGAGTCCTCTTAAGTACGTATGCTTCACATACGAAGTGTGTTCTATTCATTAATATCTATTTTGCCCCCTAATAATCCCTAATGTAATCCCCCGCAGACCATAATACACTTGTGCCAGCACTTTTTTCAATCCTCCAAGCACTTCCGATATGCATTTTTTGGTATGGCCTCGAGCTCTTCCACACATTCGATCTTTATCTCCTCATTCGTGGCAAAACTTCCTTGTTTTCAGTTTTGAGAACAGTAAAAATAAAAAGTCACAGTAGTTCGTCGAAAACGGTGGCTGAGGCAGAATTACGGTTAGGTTAAGATTTTTGTAAGAATTGACGTAAGAATCATGAAATGTGGCATATTTATTAACAAAGCACAAAAAAAAAAATTTAAAAATGGCGATTAAGTTTGTATGGGAGCTACCCACTGTAGTAGGATTTTTTATTAAGGCGCATTGCACTCTCGTGTGCAGATCAAACAAACAGCGCAAGGGTGCAGCATACGTAGTCAATTTTCATAGTCGCAACACGTTTATCAAAACTAACTAACTAAAAGCAAGGTAGGGTAAACAAAACTAAAGCAGTTCGATTGCAACATGTTCGAGCATGAGATCGAAGTGCCACTTCAGACTATGGCACGCGCATCTGCAGAAGAATGAACTTGACTTGGCAGATATCTTTTAGCAAGCGCTGCAAGCAGTTATAGTATATATAGCGGTTTAGCTGTTGTGCAGATACTAACAAAAACAGAAACGAATTCAACAATTTTTTGTCGTAAATTTTCAAATATTGCGAACTAAAGTCACGTGTGTCAAAAGTGTTCTATTGTAGATACAAGTGTTTCAGATTCAAAATTTTTTCAGATACAAAAGTGTTTCAGATACAAAAATCGCACATTTAATGTAATATTATGTGTTGTGCATAGAGAAAAGTGTGTTTTAAAATGAAATACATATAAATACTAGTCTATTTATTTTATAATGCAATAAGTCTCCAACCTTGAATCATACATAGTATTTCACAGAAATTTCAAGGTTGCATAAAGGATAACTCAGTAACTACTGTGAAATTGTGCCTAACTTTGTAAATAAAATATATGAAGCTGCAGCACAGCATGTGAATAAATCGTTGCTTATGAGCAAGATTTATTATAGTCTGGAATCGCAACGTTTGGAATACAACACAAGTTGGGTAAGTTCAAACATTTAGATGTATAATTTATGTACGAAGAAGATTGGAGCGGCGGAGGTAGCGCAGCAATTCCAATTTTAGAAACAAGTTGCAGTTCAGAGTTGCCGCTCGAAAGACCCAAAGGTCGAATGCTTGAATTTTCCTTGAATTTCTCTAAATACATACATATAAGCAAATCGATAGATGATAAATGAAGTTTTGCTTCTTTTTTATTTTTGCTAGAATAAGCTGTGGTTTCGTGTCGACTACTTCATTTATTTTTTGTATTTTCAGCCAGAGTAACTCGTAACCTTCGAAATTGCGTTCCTGAAGATATTTTTGTTTTTTGTATTACTATTTTTTTTCCATATTGTCGTTTTAAATTCGAGTTGTCAGTTGGACAGAAATATTTTATTTATTTGTATTTTTGTTTCTTTCCCCTCTCGGCTTTTATTGTAGCATGTACTCTGTGATATTGGTGTAGCGTACAAAAAACAAATTGTTGATTCAAAATGCAGACGGACATTTTGTCATCGTTGTCGTCGTCGTCGTCGTCGTTGCCGCATCCGTTGTTTTATACGATTCCTTCACATTCGCTGTTGTCATTTGGTCCATTGCGTGTATTTCCAGTAGCTAGTAGCGACATAGCTAACAGCCTGGCCAGCCTCACCTCACTCAGACTACCCGGTTTCATTTCACTCTAAAGATAAGCAACACGAAACGAACGAAGTATTTTCAATTCACTTGAAAATTGTTGAAATAATTTGAATTTTGTGTTTTTACTTTTCTACTGCGGCGGATATTGACTACATTGAAATGTTGCTTTTTTGCACCGTTAAATATTTCTTATCAATTTTTACTTAAAATTATTTGATAAATTAATGTATCGTACATAAGTACTTTTTCCTGTGGAACCGGTTGTCATATATGTCTACTATTTTACTCTATTAAAACTGTAAACCACATTTTGTGATTTAAGTCTGGTCGCATAAACAGCTTTACACTAATTGTACCCTGTATTAATAGTGTAACAGAGTATATTATGTTTAGTATATTATTAGGCTTGACAGACCCTTTAAAGTGTAGCATCGGAATACGAGCCGTCCGTCTGACCATCTGACTGTATCTTTTAACGAACAGATTTTGGAGACTATAAAATATAGAGACTGCTCTTCAGATAACTAGTATTAAATGAATAATATGCTACTCCACTTGAAAGAGTAGCTGTGAACTTATCAGATTCATTGAAAAAATATTTGTCGAGCAAACTAAACGTGGGATATAAATTTGTTGTCTACACCTAAAAGTATGTGTGACACCACTCTTGATAATAATGCGAAGCATCCGTCCATACGAAGACACCATGTCATGACTTTGCCTGAATTGAAAAAGTTTTTCTTAAAAAATCCAAAAAGTGGTGATGGGTTTTTAAGGAGGTTGCTCCAAAAAAGGGAACACCACGTTTTTTTCTCTGTATATAAAGCGTTCATCCATAAGAAGCAACTATATCCAATTTTAAGTTGATATTGACTCTTCTATGAAAGTTTTTCATATAAAATCTCAAAAGTAGGTGGGAAGCTACTAAGGGAGCTACCCTGAAAAGTGGGCGGTACATGCGCCCTGATATTTATGTAAAGCGTTCGTTCAAAAGAAGCCGTCATGTCAAATTGTCGATATTGACTGCAATAAAAATTTGTTTCATACGAAAAGCCAAAATTGGGACGGTTTGTATGAGGGCTATTCCAAAAAAAATAGAGGAATCATACTCAATAATATATATATATATATATATATATGAAGAGTTATTTCATTAGCAGCCACGCATCAATTATTAATGTGATTCTGATCGCAGTACAAGAAATTCGTCTGTAACACTACGTATAAATAGTACTTTAGACAAGAAGCATATAGTAGAATACATTATCAATTAAAGTTCGAGTCAAATTAACGCATTATATCTTTGACTAGATTAACAACATTCTTAAAAGTAATAATAAAAAGTCTTTAATTCTCTATAAACACTACAACTTAGCATAATCACAATTAAATTACTACACGACTTACTATTAAAAAGATATTCATAACTACGCTGTACACATCGATCCATGTAATTACTTAGGTATAAGTATATCCACCCACTTTTACTACAAGCTTGACATACATATTTATGTTTTGAAAACCACTCATTAAACATATGCAAACGAGACGCCTAACAACTAATTAACACTTCCCGAGACTTCCGAACAAGTGATCAACATGTTCCGCCTTCTTTCCAATCCGTTCCGAACTGATTCGCATACAATGCCAACTTTATACAATTCAATGCAATGCCTCTAGCTAGCAGGTTGGCAGCTTGGCTGCATTAATGAACGAATTAAAGTTCGCGTGACGACATGAAGTCATTCGTAGAGCTACACTTAGCTTACTCTGAGCTTGAGGACACATTCACTGGCTATAATTTTATATTAAAAACAAATATTCAACTGCAGCCAGTAAACAAGAAAGGGGAAATTCTTTTGTGTTACGCGTACAAAGAGTAATAGCAACAAACATCAGTAGGAACCTGTTCCAAAGATTTGAAATATATATTCTAGCATAAATGTTTATGATATAGTAAACGGATGACGATGTCTCGGTTATGATTTATCATAGATACGCGCATAAGTGTAACAGAACACGGATATAGTTGACAGCAAAGAAAGTGACTTACATCTTGAATATCAGTAAGAAAAAGTATCTTAGTTACATACATACACGTATGTAATATTTACTTATTGGAAAATATTTTGCCATCAATTTTTGAAAGGGCTATGATGAGCTATAAAAGTCAAGCTGTCACATTTCTTCAGATGATCAATGTATGTATGTGCTGTTGGCAGACAGATCCAACGACAGTTTGACAGCTGTAAAGTGTCATTCGTCGCAATGTTTGACATTGATATATATTTTTATTCGTTAACCAGTGACAGAACGATATACAGATCTATACATAGTGAAGAACAATGGAAAGAATTGTTTGCAATGTAAGTTTTAGCTACGATTGATTTTATGCTAATAACAAATAATGTAGCATATAAAACTTCAGTGTTGTGCTTAGGTTAAGTTTGTTCGGAAAATTTGCAGTGTTTTTATATGTGTTAAATATGTAACGAACTTATTTTAGCATTGTCTGTCTGTCCGTGCAACTGTAACTTGTACTTCAAACCAAAAGGCTTGAAAATTAAAATCGACTATATTATAATTCAGCACACACCATATTTTTTTACATCAAACTGATGGGGCGTGTTTTTATTAATAAAACAGTTCCACAATTTTTATGTATTTTGGAGTGTAGATTCCAACAATGACAACTATTTTGCTTTCTTAAGAATCGTTTTCGAGATTTGTTCAAGGACAGGTTTTTGTTTAGGCGTATTTTCATTTGTGAGATAAATCAATTTTACTTAATTTGTGTACACTGAATTCAGTGGTGATAACCATTTTGCTAGAATGCATTTGAATGTTTTTTGGCCAAAAACCGGAAATTTTTAACATGGCCTGCATCTCCGAAACTAGTAGAGATACGAAAAATGTTTCCATATACAAAATTAAAGTAAATTAAATTGCAAGCTAAAAGGTCTTAAAATCCTAAGTCGTAGGAGTGATAGTTCCGAGATATAGGGCCGCGAACTCGAGTTGTTCCAGTTCAGTTAAAAAAACCGGAACTTTTTACATTTAATTAAATTAAATTAAAATCCGAAACTAGCAGAAAAACAAAATTTAAGTAAATTCAATCGATCTCAATAATCTTATTTACTAGAAAGTTTTCATAACGTCTCTAAAACCTTGTCAAGCTGCTTTCTCCACCTTAGTCAATATTTTTTGGAACTCATTGTTCTTCATAACTTCTCTAATTTGTGGTCCGTCAAAAAACCTTGAGTGAACCCATTTTTATCAGTTTTGTCTTCTGATTCTTCTAATGTTTCATCGTTCATTTTCATAGCATTTTTATATTCATCGCTAGTAGTATTACTTTTGTTATTCTCTTCAGCTTCAAGAATGGTAAGGCAAGTCACAGATTCAATAGTTGCATAAGAAATCGAAGATTTTGGTTTCTCCCAAAAACTTTCCTTAAACAAAAATATCAATCCTTCTCATGATTTCCGTTTCTTTTGTTTAATAAGTTACAAGGACCATCTTGAGCTTATCGTTTTTGGAGTCTAATGATTAATCATTTCATTAGTTTATTAGGGATTCCGAGTCCGTGCCGGCATGAACGCCATGACTTTGCCGGATCGCGGAACAATTCCGTTACCCACCGTCACAACACACTTCAAAACTTTCAGCGTTTAAAGGATTATTAGTTTAAATGTGATGAAGTTACAGAGATGTGTCATGCAGTGTCCACCTTTCAGTATTTTATATAAGAGTTGTACGGTTATAGGGTTGTAGGGTGTATATTCTTTATTAAATGTTTAATTAGTCCCCACAAACCTTAAACCGAACCTGTTCTTAGCGCTTTTCACATTATGTGTAAAAAATATAAAAAATAGTGACCGCTCGGCTTGACACATATCTTATTTTTGCACATTTTTTACTAATGAAAAACGTTTATGCTATTTTGAAATATCTAGAACTTAACTCCACCGTTATATGTACACATACTTATCTACCGAGAAAACACAAATTAATTAGCAACTTTGTGAAAATGCGTTGGAGTAATGCTAATCATGCAAATCAATATGTAGATCTGGGAAAACTTTGTAGTAAGCGAAAAAAAAATAGATCGTATATAAACAATATTAGAAGATTTAGCTTTCAACACGTCCAAACATTAACAAAACGTTTCTATTATCAACATGAAACGATCGCCAGGCAAAAGTGGAGGCAGATGGATGCCAACCCATTCATTAACACCATTCCGTTCCGATCCGTCGAACCAACAATATTCCAAACTGTGCTAAACCAATCTGCTGGCAAACTTTTGCGCTGCATTAATGAGCAAATTTAAGCATGCGTGACGACATGACGACGACGATGACGACGATGATGAAGCGATGAAGATGAAAGAAAATCAACAGAGAAACCAAGAAGCAAACTTCCCACTCTCAAGGAACAGCAGCGCGTTCCAGATGATAGCAGAACTCAACTCACGTCGTGACACAGAAAAACGCCAACGAATTATCCGAACTTGCAGTAAGAATAAAAAAAAAAAAAAAACTACATACTAATAATAATAAAGAAAACAACAAGCTGTTGGAAATTTCAACCGGTTCTGGCGAATATATAACAACAGAATACTCGTATGTTGCTGTATTTAAGAGATAAAACATTTTGTACGAATCGTTCAGTTGTAAGATAAAAAGAAATCAAATTGTATTGTATAAATTGCAAAAGTAGCTAATTGAAAGTGATTGAGTTTGTTGTTTGGCAAAAAGAGTTCTATGCTGCTTAATTACTTCAAGCTTACTGCATTAAAAAATTACTCTGTAATGATGCTGAATCCATCTTAGTAGAACTAACTTACAAAAATGATAGACTCCCACACACACGCCCAGACAAGCTTCAATGTAAGCCTCCCATTACATGTAATGCATTTTCATACCAATTTCAATGCAATTTACTGTCTGCCCTCAAGTGTTTGGTACTCAGCTAACTTTTAGCTGTACACACACTCATCACATAAAGTATCTAGGAAATTTTTGTGGATTTTTTTTTTTTTGTATCTTCTTATTTATTTATTTGCTGTTATTGTATTGTGCCGTGACATTGCTGACCGTCCCACGCCGCCTACCAACCGATCTATCGTGTACGTATCAGCAACCTGCAACCTCAACTCGTCTGCTTGTTTTCGAACAAAGCAATTCGTAAAATTGCATGTAGGAATTTATTTCAAGCCGATCACGTTTGGGAGGATGCAACTGCATGTCTTTCAACTCATTTGTTGCTTGTCATCATCGCGTACAGAAGTCACCAAGAGTATCACAACAAAATCCAGCTGTAAGCTTTCTGCTTTCTGTGCTCTTCAGTGTCCAAAAGTTCTCAAAGTGTTCTTCAGAACCGTCGTCGCAATTTAATCAATTATGGAAATTTACAAAACAATTCTTGGCTGAGTGTTGCACCCAAAAGCGGCAAGTCAACAGCAGGAGATATTTAAAGATATAAAACATTTAATACGGTAAAGTTGTTTTAAGTGAGAGTACTTGATTAGATTTATTCAGCATCATTAAATAAAGTCTTAAGGATATATTATTTTAGAACTTATTATATTTTTGTACCGCCTAGCTTTCCGTCTGGCTGTGTCATTGCGAACTATACCCTTTCGCTTAGCAAATTCTTAGCAGAAGAGTTTTAGTTTCATAACCTCAAATCACAAAACTCTGAAGTTCCTCAGTTAACTCACTTTCAAACTGTATACAAATTGGTTTAATTAATTTAAATCAAATCTAGAAAAATATTTTATTAAATTAAAAAAGCTTTAAATAGCTCACCAAAACTACAAATAAAGTTGGCAAAAAATCCAAACTGTTATGGATAATAGGTTTTACTTTTGTTTACCATTCGGATGTCAAAACTTTAGAAAACAAAATGGTGGAGTTATTTTTTAAAAGTTCTTGAATCGAAACGAATGTCAAAAAACACTTAATACTATTAAGTGCTTTTTGAGATTTACAAAATGGCGGACCCAATTTTCGTATAGTCATTCAATCTGTTTCAAAATGAATATCTGTAAGTATATAGAAAGATAGATTTAATTCTCATAAAAATTGTAAACCATATTAGTTCTGCCGTTTTTGAAAACTACTAAATACAAAGTCCACCGTTTTGGGTTTTGGGTTTCGAATTAACGAATTTTAAAAAAAAGTCCTCCATTCTGGATACGCCATTTTGTTTTATGAAATATTAAGATTCGTATTCAGATTCGTAAACAGCAATCGCGACAGTTTGGATTTTTAACCAAATTTTTTTGGATTTTGAACCACTGTGCGTCTGTTTGTACAACGAGATCTTGAAGACTATTTAAGATGTAGCCTTCAAGTTTCAATATTTAGAGTGTCTTATTCATTCTTCAGATAAAGTGCATAAAGTGAACGTGCCAAACCCATTATATGCCCATATCAGACTATTGTAAGTGGTAGTCCCCTTACAAGACTGTTCACCATATTTTTAGTGTATGAGCTACACCACATCACTTGCAGATATGATCCACATGCTTGGCTAGACAGCTGACTAATAGTGCATTACTTATTGCTGTGACTGGCTCTGGAGATGGTTCATCCGTTATTTCATTACCTTAAACACTGCCACCATCAGTTACCCAAAGTAATACAATCGTGTTGTGTTTTTCTGTTGTATTAAGTATTTTCTTGCATCGAATACGATTTTAGAATAGTTGTAAGATAATGCTAGGGACCTAAGTTCAGCCTGACTGTCATTGCCAAGTTTTATCATTTTGTTCCGCAAACCTTTGCTCTCCGCCACCATCTTACTGTGGGATATGTTACGATTAGTGTTATAAATGAAGTATACTCTTAATGCAAAACCTTCGGTTTCAGATACCATGTTCTAATCAATGCTTTACATAATTGATCGTAAAACTTTTTTAGAGTGCCTGCGACCTTACCTTTTGTTTCATATGGGCTTTCTACGTAAGTTTTGAATCATTGCTACTTAACTTTACTGGACATCTGCCGAATTTTAAGACCATCCAATTATCTTCTGCATAAGAAGTATCAGAGCGGTCTTACTCGGATTTACATTATTTGTGAACATCTAACTTCGATCTTTCTTTAAATAATTCTTTAAATGATTAACTAGGAAGTAGTAAAGCAGTGGTGAGATGAGATTCCTTTGAGAGCAACCTTACTACCTAGGCTTCGCTGTTTCCTCCATCAGCAATTTACCTTATATTTGGGCAAGCGTGAAACGTATTCAATTTATGATGTTTTCATTTACTCCATATGTACGGGACGCATTATCAAAGGATGTCCACAAAACCGCTCATATTATATTCAACAGTTCCTCTCCGTCGTAGACAAACAGCATAGTTGAGCTTAGCTTAATTTAAAATTCAAACGCACAGAAAACAATGAGAGTCCGCACACTGCGTACTTGGCTGAGATAATAGAATGTCAGCATCTATAGACGATCATTGGTAACCATTTTACTTTCGAATTTTTGGCCAGAAAAGCTATTGAATCCATTTTCCTCAACAAGGTATCGTTCTAAAGGTAATGAATGTGGCTGTCAGAAAGTACCTATTTTCAAGAACAGATTCATCCTTTTGCCTACAGTATATAGTATAGTCCACTTCGACCACCTACGCAACCATCCAATCTGCCGGGACCTTTATGTCCCAATGGTCGTCAACGGATGTCGTCGGATGTCTCGGTCGTCAAAGGGTTAAACTTTTCATCAGCTCTTCACTTACAACACGAGCTATATGTGTGGAGTATTGAAAGCTTAGTGTAGCTTAACACTTTGAAGAGAATAAGTTCAACTAAGCTCAACTCAACTCCGCTGTCTGTGAGCGGCAGGACTTAGGTAGAAGTGTTCTCGGCTATCGAGTGGCCTTTTGTTTAACATTTTGTATCTTATATTATCTATAATCATTTCTCTTTTAGGTTTTTTAGCAAGAACGAATATGATGCGTAATCCCATGAGATGCAACTCTCTTTTAGGACCTTGACAAGACAGCCATCTCCACTTTTAGGAAAAAGAAAAATATACAAACTGTGAAAATTCATTGAAGGTTCTTTACATTAATAAATCTGATTGGTAGATTGTCAATAAAATATTTCAATGCAATAACTACTTTACTACTAGCATATTTATGAATCTATAAATTTATACCTACACGAGTAGCAGCCACACGCTTCAAGCTCTATTATCATCATCAGATCTGCAATAGATCAACCTAATTGTTTAATGCCATTTCAAGACGACGCATAGAAATTCTAAACGGTCAAACAAGTTTTTCATATAAGATACTTAGATGATTTTGTATTTTTTGTTCGATTTCATTCGTTGCACGTGTTGGCATTCGACGATTTGATGGATATTACGCAACTTGCACGCGACAAGAAATTAAACGCATTTGAACGCACAGCCTCGAAAGATACACGTTCATCGTTGGATCGTTGGAACGATCGATCGATCGATCGATCCATTCGATCGCTAGATGTAGGATTGCTTGAGTTAATGCGTAGATAGTTGCTGCATCCGTTGACAGCAAATCATAAGATTCGCAGCCTTTTGCGTTCAACAATAGCTCTTTATGGCAAATACAATTAAAATTCGATTAAAGCTTTTCACACGCTGCACACAGCTCTGTAAGTGTAGGAAATAAAGAAAAACTTGCGCTACATTTAAGGCGGAACAAGAAGTGCTGCATTTGTAGATACTATATCTGTAGATACGTATTTTTTTCCTAGTGTTTTTTTTTCTTGCTTGCGCTACATGAACTCCCACATAAATTAACGCCACATAAGTTTAGCTGCTCATTAACATGCTGTGCATTTTGTACGTTGTATGCCGTATCCGGTTAATTAAATTTAGATATATGTATGTGCAAACTTCCGTCTCTCGGATATAAGAAACATTCCTCAGTGCATAAGAAAAACTTCAAACCAAAAAAAAAATGTAGTTTGCTTTTTCTTTTCATGGTAATCGATTCCTTGTGCCCAATGGTCGACTGCATTTATAGCGCACACAGTTCCTTACTTACTTCCTTCCTGCCGTACCGTTCCGTTTCGTTCCTTTTCGTTGTGAATTTACTTGCGCAGCTTTACTAATCTGCATGAAGCGTGTACAGCATTACTGCTGCTTAGTGGGGCGTTCTATATTTATTATGAGTGTATCTGTGTCTGTCGTCTTGATTCGCAAAAATATTCTTCAATGTCTGACCGGCGGCAATGGATGAATAACCAACTATTAATCAAAATCTCTTGATCTACAATAAAGTTATGCACTTGAAAAAAAATATTCAGCTAATTTATACTTACTAATTTGAAGCTTGGTACATATGTAAAGGACACCGGTAGATATAAGATCCACTGGAAAAATTGGTGGGGCCAAGAGGAGGAAAAGCTTGTTAGTTTGTATGTAGGGGGTAATCTCTGGAACTACAGAACCGATTGTAACAATTCTTTTACGGCTACGTAATTGTTGGAAGAAATGGGCGGTGCCACGCCCCATATAAGAGGAAAAGTAACCGGCGGTCAGCAACGCACGCCGGGTACGCTAGCATATTATAATTTTATACTTAAAACGTGCATTGTTTGATTACACTGGCCTACATGAGTTTTGCGAATAAGATGGAACCTAGTGTTTCCGAATGGATTTTTCGTGCTGAACACGAATTCTTCGAGAAAATAGAGGTTGAAACCCCTAAAAAAAGGCCGCTGCCTTTACATAGAACGATCGGACACTGTCTTCCATAAGCACCGCTGCATCGAAGTTGAGTTGAGCTTAGTTGATTATTAGTAGTTCTTTCTTTCTGCTGGGTGGGCAAATGAAGTTTAACCGTGAACAAACCAGAACCAATGTAGAAGAAACGAGCTGGAGTCTTACTAATCTACGTTTTATATTTTGGGATGCTTGGTTCATTATTTAGTACAAATTTTATAATGACTTTGGTGTTTTTTAAATATTTGGTGGATGGTTAAACGAAGTTTAACCTTAGACAAACCTACAAAAAAGAAAAAAAAAAGGCAAAAGGCCGCTGAATCCGAAAAAATCCTTGGCTCTTGTCCATCGATCTTAAGTTATTGCAACGTTAGTTTTCGAGGTATAGAGCCATGAACATGGGTGATTCCAAAAACGGAATTTTAACATTTTGCCTGTATCTCCGACACTAGCAAAGATAAGCAAAATGTAAACATAAAACAAAATTATCGATATGCACGCTGAAAGGTCTCTCTATTCTATCTATCTAAAGATCAATAAGTTATGAGCCCCAATACCCCTTAGGGTGGGTATTTTCAAACGCCTGAATTTCGGACTGGGGTGATCTGATTTTGTATATTAAAAATTTAAACCGTTCCATTGAAAAAGCAGAAATTGCGTAAAAACCTGCGTTCTTTCATGATATTCCTTCAATGCTTTTTCAAACTACAGGAGACAGTCAAATTTTTTTAATATTAAAACGAATAAAAGTTGAAGTATAATTCAAATACAATTAAACTAGTTGCAAATTACAAATTTTCCTTTAAAACTTAAAGACAATTATAATTCTCAACCAGTTCTAACAAGTTTCATATTAAGTGTGGCTTCAGTCTTTATAATTTGATTATTTTTTTTTTTTTTTATTTATTTGATTTCATTTTTAATGTTATTTTAAAGCAAATTTTACTATTTTTTGTGGCCAGTGCATTGCAGTGGTGGGATCAGTAATTTAAATGTGCATTGTTGCGTTTTATTGTATTCAAATGCATTCATTTGAAAGGTATATCAAGACATATCATGTTAGAAAACAATTTTTTTTTTATTTGTTTTTTTTTTTTATCCATTTACCAACATTTTGAAAAAAAAGTTCACACAAACTGATTTTCTTAAAGCCTACAATTTCAACATCAAAGTCATATTTCATAAAGCATTTTCATATTATAATATGCATTAAGTTTGTATGAATCTGTTTAGTTTTATTTGTTATAGTTATCATCGGCAGCAATCTGTATATATTTTTTTTCTCAAAGTTGTCAAAAACTAAATGATTAATACATCAATTTGAGGGTTAACTTCACCACTAATGACAAAAATAATGATTCAGTGAAAAAATTGGCTAGTTTTTGTCTTAAAAACGACATTTTCAACTTGTTACCTGGTGAAGAAAATGGTTTGCCTCAGTTCAGATTCTGTCCAACGCGAAGAAACCAACCATGCAGATTTGACACCTTAGAAATCTTGAAGTTTTTAAACCAATTCGGTTTATCTCATAAATTGCTTCTAATTAAAATATCATTATACGAATTATTCGCACGGGCCAACTAGTTGAATTACTATTACACAAACTTTTTTACAGTGTATTAACAATATTGGCTTGCTTGCATGTTTATGCCAAAATTCCAAAAAAAAAAAAAAAAACAATGATCCCACACTTGCTATACTCTGCATCTCTGTGCAACAAAGTTAAAACTAAGTTGTGCTACGTGCGTCAAAGCCCACCAAGTTGTTATGGCAGCATGCAGAACAGTGCAATACCAGACCAGGCCAGCCAAGGTAATCGATCCCAACCAATGTCGAAATCAAAGCCGCACATCCCTACGTCCTACTCTCGGTTCGGTTCAGATTTTGCGTGTTGTAGACAATTGTGAGCTTAGGATTTGTTTTTCATACTGACTTCTTGCCCTTTTTTATTTATTTATTTATTTATTTTTTTTTTTTTGTTATAGCTAAGCGCGATTGTTCATAATAATTTGGAACACGTACGTGAGAGCAGTAGAGCTAAAGTTAGTTGGAGTGAGAAAGCATGTTGCGCTAATCCCAGGCATTTGCGGTAAATCACAAAAGCCAACAAGTCTAAGCTACACAAACTTAAAATCAAGAGCTACAACTTCAGTCCAACAATCTTCAGTATCTCAGCCTTACGAATGGGGCGTGTTTGCCATTAAGCGGAGCATGTGTACTTGTTCTGCACCGGAACCTATAGTTTTTCAAGATCACGATCGTTCAATGGTTTCACCCTTCATGTCTGCATTTCATGCTGCACTCGTGCGTTCAATCATGCCTCGCTTCATCTGTTCAACGTTCTATGTACGCTGTTCGATTGTTCGCTGATCATTGATTGGCATTTTCAACTGCAGATTTTCAGCGTTACGCCCTTGGCTTTTATTAAATTAAGTTAAATCATGTAATTTCGTTGTTGCAAAGTCAAAAGGTGCAACGATTTAACGAATGTACGAGTAGTACGAGATGTACTATGCGCAAATAGAGTACATATTTGTATCTGTGAGATACAAACAACTTGTGTGGCAATTAAGACATATGTTCGTACAGAAATCTTTTATCTTTCCGTTAGACAAATAATAGAATTTCAGATTTGTTTGCCAGTTTTCAGCACATATGCAAATTAAGTAGCGAAAATCTATAGTTTCACGTCATCACTTCAAACTTGAAGTTGTGCAGGGCTTCTTTGTCTCATAAATCTGTTCGGTCAGTAACAAATTCTAAACATTTCTAACTGGGCGAGCTGGTTAGCCAGCGACCCACCGCAAATGTAAGCTGAGCTCGAGTGGCTTGGCTTGCTTGAAGTGCACTGAATAGAAAACTGCGGTTAGCATAAATATCTTTTACTCTCTCAGAAGCCAGAAGCCACAGTAGGCAAACAATCTGTAACCACATTTGTTGCGATATATAGTCGTACGAGAAACGGACGTGTTTATATCGTAGTTTGAGATACATTTCCTCGGTAGTTGTATAGCATTCGTCTTATTATTATTTGTAGTATGAGGAGTATTATTTTTATTCGCAACTGCATATTTATGAGATTTATTCCGTTTCATTGCCGATGTCGCTACATGATAGTGCTTCTTCAGACATTTATTGTACCTACTAGTTGGCGTACCTCTTATTTATTTTAATGAAAACGGAATCTATCTTTTTGGAATGTCTGCGTGTGCTTTTCAAAGGAAAGTAAGCGCATTGGTACTTCACGAAATTTATTAACGTTTTTATATCTTAGCTGCTGTTAATTTTTTTTAATTAGTATTCAAGAATATACGATATAGAGGGTGGAATAAGCCATATTCTTGAATATCTTATGTAGGATATATTCTTTACCAGCCACCCATGGTAAAAAACTAGGCATAACCAACATGAACGTTTGTAGAAAATGAAGTAACCGGTAGTCATGGAAACTCTGGAACACCTCATCTGCAGCTGTCTCAGCAATTGCAAAATCAAGTTTAAAATACCTTGGCACCATCACTGGAACAGGCGTAGAAGGACTTCTTAAAGACTGACAGGGTTTTAAAAGCTTCTGAACGACTTCCGTTCCTCTACAGGCTTCATATTAGTCTATGTGTGACCTCTATCAAGGCGTCAGCCGGCATAACCTAACCTATGCAAGATAAGGTCCGATGACCTATGCCCAACGATTGGTATCTCAGTGATTTTTGTTCTATCTTCAAGAAAGGATACCCTCCATGGGTCCTCCAAAAGTCTCCTTTTAATATAATAAAAAATTCAGTTCCACGTACTGTGTAGACCACTGTAGCCATACACGGATAGCATAGTATCAGTATGGCTTCAGACCAAAAATATCGTTTAGTGACCAAATTTTCATACTACGACAAATTATGGAGAATACTCATTTGACCCTTTGCATGATGATGCTATCATACACATAAAGCATCGTCAGAGTAAGAAAGGAGCTTTCCGAGACCTTTGATACCAAGGGAGAATTAAAGCAGATTGCAACTTTTGCAACAATAACGTCAGGCTGGAGATCAAACGAAGAATCACGTTTCCTAGTAGATGCTATTTTGGGCTTATCAAGCAAAGTTAAAAAACTATTGTACAAGACGCTGATAATCCTGATATAGGTTGCTGTATAGCGCAGAATAGTACACCCTGACAACATCAGATAAATCTTTGTGAGTGTTCGAAAGAAAGATTCTTCATAGGATTTTTGGACTTATTAGAGTTGGCAACGAGTTTCGTGAGCAATATGAGCTGTATGATGAGGTTGATATAGTTCAGCGGTTATCTCATCCGGACAGCAGAGCTCAAGCACGGAGGGCTTACGATGGTAACATAGACTTAATTGGTGGACATCGTCCGAGGGTTCATACTGCCATAATAGAAGTACCATTGTTATCTATATTGCTACGCATTCTCATTATCACATTCTTCTCTGACCGAAAACTGATGTTTTAATGGGTGGTTTAGAGATGTATTTTCCTAACCTAATGTACTTACAAAGTCAGAAACGCTTCGAATGCATCTATACCTAATTCTGACAGGAACTTTCAGAAGTTTTTAAAGAAATCAAAAAAAAAAGTTTTCTTCACCATAATAATCTACTTAGACAATCGAATATTTGAGCATTCAAAACATTAAATTCATGGGTTTGGTCATCCACTGTAATTACATATTTTAGTTTCCTTTTTTTTTGGTACCAGGAAAAGATATCTCGGATAGAATAGAAAAACATTGCTATCGTATGAAAAACTTCATGGAGAATATATCGAAAAACAATACATATAATTATTTCTAATGGTACAAATTTTAGTATTTTCATTTATAAGCAAATATAAAAGTAACCCACTTATAAACTTTCATGTTTCGTATATGAAAATCCTTTTCATTATAATCTAAAAATATTATCTTCTCAAACATCAATTCACTTTTATATAAAAATCTCTTGATTTAGCTAACAAATCGAAAGCATTCAGTGTGAAAATTACACACATAAATATTGCACATTTACAGAAATCCACAGGAAAATCCACTTTTCCGCATTGCGTAATCGCAAAAATCACAGGCGCAATCAATTATTACAGAAGAATGACGACGACGACCTGGATAAACTAACAGAAGTAGTATTGCAACGAAGGAGGAGCAACTCCAGGCACACCTAGATGCCTGCTGTGATGACACTAGCTGAACAGTTGGCGACTTGAAAGCTAGTTTCGCGTTTAAGCCATGAAGTGTGGAGGACCACACAGTTTGTGCACCAAATGGTTCATAAATTCAGATAGTGTCACACTTCAATCGGCAAATCATGTGTTTATTGAAAAAATGTTTGTGTTTGTGTGCGAAGGTGTGCAGTGTGCGCGATATGGAAAGTAATTGAGAATTTGATAAACGTTCGAACCATGGGTGTGTTTGAAGCGAACTTGAAATGAGTTTGAAGTGAATTTCGAACATGAAAAGAATGGTGAGATGAATTTAAGCTGTATGACACTGACTGTATCTCCTTTTGGTTTTGAATATAATTATGCTGTATGAATATAATGATGTATACGAAGAAGGGATAGTTTTATTTTCAATTCCAGACAAATTCATGCGATATTCTTGAAGATTTTACAATATGTTTGCTGAATGGTTGCTGGAAGTGTAAGAAATTGATGTAAATCTTGTCGATAGAGAACGACGATCATCCGAATTGCAGAATCGACTTTAGATCAATTCGATTCACGGTTCTTTTAGCTGCTTTTAGGTTTAGCAAAAATGAGGCTAATCCTTGATTTTCTCAAATCTGAAGGATACAAAAACAGCAACGGAAAATCTTCTTAAATTGTGGGGTTAGGCATGAGTTGTTTCACATAACTCATATTAGTTCATCTATTCTCCGAAGTAATGTCGAGGAATAAAGACATTAAAAAGTATAGCAATATTATGCAGTTCATTTTTCATTGTTCCGATTCTTAGAATGGTTTTTCTTCTGCAAAAATGTACATTTTGTATGCACTTTTTAGAGAAATTTTGGTGTGCTGAAAACGATTGATATTGATTTTTTGTTTCATTTGGGCCATTCATCTAGATAGTAGTATATTTGTGTTTTTTTATGTATGGTTTTACTTTAACCAGTGTAAATGGCAAGTCCAATCGAAACGATATATAGCTAGAAATATGATTAAATTACCCGTCTAATGGTATCAACTTTGTCCTATTGAAAAATGACTGAGGTTCAGTTCAAATCAACCCTGCACAGTGATGGGAAGTGTGGGATAAAAATAGATAAGAGATGTAGTCTTACATTTTGTTCAACTTCTTTTTGAGAACAGGTGAAAAATTATGATCTGTCTGTAATGTACGAAATGAAAGCTTTTCAACGGTTCAAGTTAGTAGACTAAATCTATAATATTATGCCAGTATATCTTATACCGGTGAAGTTTTCCTTTGACAATTTTCTGAAAACAGATTCGTAAACAGCTACACATCAAACATGTTGTAATCGTACTAGAAACTTAAACATATCGCTTCAAACATAACTCAACTCAACTCAACTCAACTGAAGCCGGTTTCCTACGTTTGCCGGCGTTAAAATTTTATGTTGTGTTGTTGTGGCTTGTAAAAGGAATTAGTGTCACCTATGTCATGGTCATGGTTATCGGTTTCGCCAATAAAGCGACAGGTTTATGTTTCCGAAGTGCAATGAACAGTCCATCACTCATTCAGTTACAGTCTTTTAAAAAGCAATTAATGCCTAGATCAGTCGTCTGTATACAAATTGAATATATACATACATGTCTAACTCATGCTTTATCTCCATTGCAGTTGAACATGAACTGATTCTGCGCCATCATCAAAATGCTATGTTGCTGCCGGATCAAACCTATGATGATTATGGACGTATCCGAGCACGCCGTGTACAGCTAGCCGCTGCATATGACTCGAAACAACAGCAACGTAGCGTTAAATGCCAAAATGCTGCATCGGTTAAATCTCAACAAGTACGTTCCAAAAGTTCCAGTGCTTGTTACCAAGCAGCCCAGTTGAAGAAGAATCGCTCACGTTCACGTTCAAGTGATGGAACTGCAACGACAACGACAACGACTACAAGTGGTACAGCAAGTGCCTGCAGCTATGAACGCACTGCGGATTTCTTCAATAATATACCCGATTTTATGGGTGAAACATTGCCGCGTTTGCTCTTTGAACGACAGCCGCCCAAAGATGTACATGAACGTGAGAAAGAGAAGCATGCTCATGCACATGCACGCGCCAACTCTCCGTCTAATAGTAACGATGTATTGCGCCTTTGCGAAGATTTTCTGTGCCGTAATCGTATGCGTCCTGATTTCTTCTGTCAGTATCAGAAGGCTGTTAGGTAAGCTATATTAAAACCCTTACACACCATTTAGCATGTCTAATGTAAACATGTTTCTTTACAGCACTGCGACTCCATCACCCAAGCAAACTAAGCAAAATTCTAAACAGCAGCATTGCTTCGATGATGCTGTAGAAGTAGAAGTCAAAGCTGTACCAAAACCAATAGCTAATATTAAGCCAATTACTCCCACAACTACTACTAATACCACTACTGCTGCCAGTAAATTTGATGCTGTTGAGCGTTTTACCAAATTCTCCGCCATTTATACGCTGCCAGTGGCAAAACGCAAGAAAACTTGCAATAAAAATGCTGGCAATATAACAGGTAAGTTACAGGACTAACCAAGGTATAGTAGGTGTCAAGATTTGAAGGCCCATAATGGTTTACTTTACGAATGTGTGTATCTGCAATATATTATGTTAAGTCCAATATAATATATGAAGTGGTTTAATGATATAGTGGCCAGAACCCTGACGACCAATATATTGGCCAACCGAAATCTGTGATCACCGCAGATTATATCAAAACTGTGGGTGAATTTATCAAAGATCAGTCAAAATCTTCATGAAAATTTATGGAATTGAGCATTTTCAAAACATCATTTATGTTTATTACCGATAATTTTGTATTCCGGAAGGTGTGTGCATAGTTTGTTCCGCACAAGATAACTGAACAACAACAACATTGCAATTGGTGATGAAACATGATGCTTTCACTATGCTCCTGAAATCAAGTGCCAAACTGCCGAGAGAGAGAGAGAGAGAGAGAGAGAGAGACGCCAGACAAACCAAAACCCAAAAAAAAATTGGATTTCTATTTATGCAAGTTTAGAAAAAGGCAATTAATAGGACTGTATAACATGAAGCATTGTTCTGTAAAATTAAGGGCTCACCTAATGTGAACTATTCATGGTTTCAGCGACAAGTGCCAGATCTCCGAAGTGAATGAAAAATAAGACTTCCCAAAATATAACTGTCCTCTACATGGTTTGCTCGAGGCAACTGTTTAAGTAAATTCTTTGGAATTCTGTAGTTAATGTTTTAGCTGTGGCTTTTAAAACTGTTTCTTCTTTTTAGAATACTTGTTCCCAAAATGACTTCTTGTACAGACATCTTGGTGAATTTCAAAAGTTTAAATTTATTATAATTATAAATACTATTTTGTGGTTTCAAAGCCGTAGGGTTGTCATCCGTAATCTGCCAAATATATCTGTTAATTAATGCATTATTTTTATGAACATTATAAAATAGAGACAACAAAAATTGCTTTATACCGTCGGTGACTGATGAGTGTCCGTTCTGCATGTTACAATGCATGCAAACTTATAATACCCTTTTCAGTTTGGTTTCAGGCTATACAAATTTCATCCATACAAAATTTAATTTTATATGTTTCATTAAAATTACTTATGACAGCATAAAATGGATGACCCTATATTAAACAGCCGTTACGGCAAAATATTATATTTCTCCGTTATACGCTTTATTAAATTTCTCTTATTGCCACTATTTTTGCTTTTTCCGCGAACACATGACCGATGGTAACTGCTTACTTTTATATACTCGAGCAGATGACATTGATAATATAACGGTAGCAGCGCACTTCCGTAAGTACTAGTCGCGGGGTCATTTGCTGGTCATCGACTTTTTATCTCGAATATAACAGAATTTTTACTTGTGCAGCGGTTATCTCGCTTGTTATTCTACAGTAGTATATTTTTTGTTTAGATAAGACGAAGTGTGTTCTTCTGATTACAACATGGAGCTTCTCAATTCAAAAAGAACTGCGAGAAAGTGGTTAAAAATTAGGCTAAAAATAACTCAATAAATATAATTGAAAATGTGGTGAGGCCTCTTGACCTATTGATTGGGTTTGTAATGAAAATACATATAGCCATTAAATGTTTTTTTTCAGTTTTATATTTTTATGGCTTTAGTTTCTCCATATTGTTGTACATTTCCAGCTAATGAAAAGAAATTCCATTATATTCGTTTTCATTTCGTTTGTCTGTGTTAAAAGTTCGTTTAATCATAATTATAATGAATTGGCAGAATATTTGCAGTATCTACGATATGAGATATATGAGGAAAAAATAAAAAAACAATAATAATAATATTGTGAACGAAAGTTATTGCGCTCTTTTACTCTCTGTAGCTCTCACTATCTTTTTATCTATGTATATTTTGTTATAAATAGAAAAACTAAACGTGTATATGCCATTCAATTCTCATTATGAGTTACTGTCGACTGTGCTCGGCTGGGCGCATAGTTCAAACACTTGACCTCATATTTGAACAGCAACCACAACAACAACTTACATGATCATAGATACGAGGGTTGCGTTGTAAATTTCAAAGAAAATAAAACTATAACTATATACAATAAAACTATAATAAAAATAAACAACATCAAAGCTAATATGAACTTAAGTAGATCCAAAAGAGAGTCATAGTCTACATAGTTGTCTCCGAGCAAATATTTGTTCAGGATCAGTAAACTATGTCACAAATCCGTATATGTACATACATGCTTTCATAAACCAAATTCAGTGATAATTCCATTTTTGTTTTTTACCAATATCGTATTCTCCTTTTAATTTTTCATTTATTTCAATAAAAAAATGTTATATTTCTACTCCAACTCTGATTTGCTTTCTTGACCAATACGAGCGCTAGATAGTCATAAAAGAAGCTGCAACCACAAAATTATATGTAGGTACTGAAATGCTACTCAACTTTATGAAGACTTACTAGCTGCAAAATAGGGGTCGTGGAACATACCCATTCGCCACAAATGCCTCCGTCAGAGTTTCTCCATATAGTATTCACATAAACAAAGCCAGACAGACGGATATGGCTAGATATACTACCTAGAATATACCTATATACTTTATGGGGCCTCTGCCGTCTGGTTCTGGGTGTTAAAAACTTCTTATCAAAATTAATGTACTATATACGAATAGTAAAGAACATACCGGTGAAGGCGATCAGGTCAATAGTTTGAACTGCATTTGTAAACGCCTACTAATCTACATACTTTGCTAAGCAGGTCAAAGAGAACACAGAAACGTTAATTTTATAGTTGATAATTCAAATAACTCAAAGACATCTACGCTTGTTTACGATATTCCACTTAAAAAGCTTTGAAATATTTTCCAACTCTAACAATTTTAACTAAAATCGTCAAGTGATCACTTTGGTATTTCTAAGGGCGAAACAATGGAAACAGTACTGAAAGTTTATCTTGTTGCCTTTGAAACATAACTCAAAACTAAATAAATTTCTATTGGAAGTGGCAGGAAACCCAACATAAGTTACTTGAGAAATTGAAATTTTTAGTACTAAGCTGTCATCCATGGTATATAGAATACAGGTAATGAAAACAAGTGTACCACTTTTCCAAGTTCTTCGTTTTTGCGCTACACTTCGTTTTTTGTTTGCGAGCGCTGTGATTGCTACAATGTATTTAATTTAAACTAAAATTGTTGAGCACTCAACTTACTGAACTTTGAAACCTTGGTTAATTATAAACATATTGACAGATTGGCACAATATCTAAGGAAATAAGAGAATTAGCTATATAAATGGTGTCGAAATAAAAAGTAACCAACCTTATGGTTCCAATCATTCCCAATCACTTTAAAAATGAGATAAATATGACGTCACCTTTTTATTCAGGTGTCATCAGAGGCAGTTTTAATCGATTAGGTGTGAATACCCTAATTATTGACAATTATTCCAAAGTCATAAATGAAAAGCTCTTGCTTTTTGGAAAATATTAGAATGTAGGTCGAAAATCTTAGCTCCATATCGCACAATTTAAGTTGAAAATTTTAAGAGGCCGAAAAAAAGTTGATATTCCCGTACCACTCGAATAAAAACCGTAACTAGTTAAAATATTATTCAGTATTTATGCGAAAAGGAATTCAATATTGGTTCTTCTCTCCGAAGGAAATTGCTCTTGTTACAAAATATTTTTATATATTGACGTTTCTACAAATAATATGTCAATAAAAATAATATGTGTATGCTCAAAACTCAAATCGGACCACCTGTTTAAAATATGCAAATATACAAGCTCTTAGCTCTATTGTTAATTTATACGAAAGTTGGAAAAAATAACCCTAAGTCGAGTTAGAGACTTTAGGAATACAGAAAAGCGCTTTGTGCCAAGGTGTTTTCATGAATATAGCTTATCAATAGTTTAAAACGTATTGTAGTAATATTTGAGCTTTTTCAACAGTGCACTTTAATCACTCACCTGTGAACATGACGTACTTAAATTTTCCGAACATGATTATTTACCTAAAACAAAACAGCTGATGTGATCATGATGTCAAACTATTTTTATGATAACTAACCATGTCCACCTCTCAGCTGTTTTGTTCTATGCCAACTCGTATAACTGCAAAACAAAATATATAACTGCATTCATCAGTTAGTAATCATAACATAATAGAATTAAATTTAAAAAATCATTTGAAATATTTGAATTCCGCAAACTTTCAAGATGACCCTTATAACAAACACATGCTCAATTCTTGTTCGGTAGACAATCAGAGCGCAGCTTCTTTCGCATTCGAAACCTTTTACCTGTTAGAAAATTTACCTGCGCCGCCACAAACTCTCGCCGCCAAGTGTAAGCGAGATGGCAAGCAAAATACACTGCAGCGTGACAGGGAGCGTTGCCAAAAGAGCGAAAGAGAGAAGCTGAATGCTCCATAAGAGTTGTCGTCATCGTCGCATGCAGCTTAGTTCAAACTCACAAAATTAACTTCAGTCTGCGGAGAGACTTCAACGCGTTCAGATACAGATACATGCGTAATCGAGATATATATACGAAGATATAATGTAAAGAAAAATGCAACTTAAAACTAAAGCGACGGTTACAAATTAAGAAAAACAAAAATTATAATAAACAAATACAAACTAAAATGATTTATGCCTCATAATAATTTAAAAATATATGCATACAATAAGTATATAAATATTTTTGAAGATACAAGTGAAAAAAATTCACAAAAAAAAAAATTAAAAAAAAATTATAAAATGAAAAATACAAGTAAAAGAAGCTGAAAGAAAAATTAAAGTGTACAAATAAATCTCGTTTTGTGTGTGGATACCTTAAAGGTATCTAAGTATCTACACTTGGTCTCTGATGCGAGTGGTAGCGCCTGTCTGTATTTGTTCTGTGTATGTGTGTTGTATCTGTGTGCAGTGCTGAAGTTGTTGGTAACTCGTTTACTTTTTTTTTTGTTTTCTTGAAGTCTGCACACTTTAAAGCCATGTAGTGAAAAAAAATGAAATAAAATAACGACGAATTAAAGAAAATAACGAAAAGCAGCAGCAAAAGATCTGAAGAAAAAATAAAAAAAGCAATAATAAAGAAAAATTTATAAATACATATAACCAAAATAAGAATTATTTACTATAAAAGTATCTGAAGGAGTAGCAGCATCGACAGCAACGTTATTGCTTGTATTTGAGTTACTTTTGCTGTTGTTTGGTGTTTGCATCTTCACTTGTTGCGCCGGCGCGCACTGTATCTCATAGATACTTTTGTGGCTGCGACTGCCATTTGGAATTCGGTTTCGGCGCGTCGCGTTTTTTTTGTTGCTTTTTTTTATTTGTTTTTGCAATTTGGAAACCTGTTCGCAACGTTTGCAGCACAATTTGTGTGGCATATACTTATATATATAAATATATATATATATATATATATATATATATATATATATATATATATATATATATATATATATATATATATATATATATATATATATATATATATATATATATATATATATATATATATATATATATATATATATATATATATATATATATATATATATATATATATATATATATATATATATATATATATATATATATATAGTATTGCTTATATACATATATATACTACGTTATATATTTTATATATTGAAGTTGATGTATATTCAAATAAGAAAATTGTAATAACGCTTCGTCATCGTGTTATCCTTACGCTGTGCATGTGTGTGTGTAAGTGTGTGTGTGCGTACATAAGTGCCCCACCCCGCTTCGTTCTCCTTGTTGTGCCAGCACCTTAACGCCAGACAAATGTTCAACAACGATGGCCACATTAGGCCTTTCAAAAGTTTTCATACTGGATAAATATTTTACCGAATTACAAAAATTTTGGGAAACAGAAAAGAAATTACAGGGTAAGTTATTTAACAAAAAGAAATATTTATTTGTTTTCAAGTTTCTTTCTTAAGTCTTTAGATTTTTGTAAAGATAATAATTTATTTCAACTGGCATGTTTTTGCTTATTTAAAAGTTTAGCATTTTTGGAATAGAAGTACCTTCCTGGCTAAAACGTACCGAGTGCGTGTAAGGACAGTGCTGAAATACAGCACTTTATAACTTATTGCTTCACTTATACCGCATAATATAAGGTTTTGTGGAGAAATTCGAAGACAAATTTAAATATTGTCCGCTTTTCGACAAATTCGCCGTAAAATGTAGTTTTAGGCGTCCAAGTTGACGCGAAATGGTGGTTTTTGGCAAGTTTTACACACTGAATTTGATTTTTCATCTCTAATTTTGTCGTATGAATTCGGCATTTAAGTAGTTTTACGAGTATTCTTCAATAATATCGAAGCCTTTTTAGCACAATTCCCATAGCGACAGATAGAATCTTATGCGCACAAATCTATCTGCCGCTCAAAACATCATGCAATATTAACTGTATTGACTTTATAGCAGGCTCCACTACTGCTCAAGGATGCCTGAATTTCGTCATAAGCCACATGAGATGCTAGCCATATTAGTAGGCGTACAGCATTGAAGTTTTCAGCTATTACCAACGATTACCGGTCGGGCTTTACGATATTCTGAATATTGATTGAACTACGCTCACGATTGAAATCTCTGTACCATCGACATACATTATTTACGCTTTATCATCTGAAAACTGAGAAAAGTTATCACTCGATAGTTATCTAGGATCACGAGTTATTTGCACTTTTTAACCAAGAACAATAATACTAGTTCTACAACAAAGATGTCAAATTTAATGTGGCAACACTATACTGTTGCTTATTATTGAATTTTAAAGGACAACACTAGTACTTTTACGACTTTTATGAAAATTCCAGGCATTTTAGTAACATCTCTAAAATGTTTATTGTTAGGAAATGAATTTAGAGTCGACTATTAAACTAGAGCTGACTCTAACTAAAGTCGACTCTTCCTTTCGATTTTTGGTAAGGCTGAATATGTAACATCATGCCGCACTGTACTTACTCACTTACTGTACTTACTCACTGTAGTTTATCGGAAGTTATCAGCGTCATACTGATTTTTAACTTCGTACTTCAAAAGAGTTCTCTACTTCTAATTAGCTAACTGAGCCCAAAATAGCATCGATTAGCAAGCGTGATACTTTGTCTGCATTAAAAAGTTCTTTCTTACTCTGATGACGCTTTGTGTGCGTGTGTGTGTGTGTGTGTGTGAAAGCATCATTATGCAAAGACAAGAGAATCTTTGATGGAATACCCAGTTCAGATAGCGCGTTGGAAAACTTCGTTTTTACCGTCGTGTGCATCGAATAATCGAAAAGTATAGATGGTATGTCTCTTTATTGTACTCACGGGTCTTGTCTAGGAATTGTCGTAGAGTGAAAATTTGAACATTGTTCATACTTTTTGGTCTGCAGCCACACTGATACTGGACCAGTATACGCATCCAGCTGTTTGCACAGAATGCTGTACAGAATTTCGTATGCCAGTGAATGGAGACTTATTCTACGACAATTCATGCAGAAAGTATAGTCACCTTTTCAATCGTTGGGCATGCATTCACGGAATCATATCTTGTATAAGAGTTGGTGCATATGAGTAATCAACTCAAAATTCAGCTAGCAGCTCATCGGAGCCCGCCACTTTGTTATTCTTTAGCTTTTTAATTACTGCTGTTTCTTTTTTTTTTTTGCATCTGAAAAGACGTTTCTTCTCTCTCAGTTTCTCTCTATATCGCTCTCTAACAGCTTGCCTAGCTCCCGACTTCAGGGTTTTCTGGGAGACTCGGGAACAATTAGAATTTGCTTGTCTGAAGCTCTAAACAAGCTACTCAATCTGTTATGTATGATGTTTTATATACTCGTATGTGAGAAAATTAGCGTTCATAAACGATCTACGCCTGAAGGTTAAGCGACTTTATTTATTGCATTCGTATGTCCATTTCGCTATGCTAGCGAAGATTCTAATGAAAATAATGCAGCCGGATTGAATTACTCTTCAGCATTTCGGCTTTACTAGTCATTCAATCTATGACGTCTGTTTATGTGCATAGTTGAATTGTGGTGTAGAGTGTGGCGTATACTCATGTACAACTCTGCTCTAAACTTTCTGTGTTAGGAGACGCAGTGTCATCTGTGGCAGAACTGCTTCAGAACTATGATGTTGCCTTTATTTTGCTTAGTATATATAACGATTTAATAGCTAGTTTTACACATAGAATTTTTACCTGCCGATACGTTTCAGATAAGACATAATATTTAACGTATGCGCTATAACAATGAGATTCTCATCCGTTGGACAAACTAAGCCTAAGAAATCAATAAGCTGTGGTTGCTTCACAACAATTGATGTGTATTCATGATATGAAATTTTACCATCCTTATCCGTATCGAATTTGCTAAGTAGAAAATCAATCATATCCTGTATACAAAATAAACGAAAAGTCTTTTATAATTTATAGAAATTTTATTGCTTATAATAGACTACACTACACTTACTGCTTTGAGCTCATTTATTTCATCCTCATCATCGCCAACAAAGAAATTGTCCACTGCTTGTGCTACCCTTTTTCGTTCAATAAAATTTTGGTTCATGGTATAGATCTGAAGATTGAATTTAAATTACTATAGAAGAAGAACTCAAAAAGAAATAATGCCAACCTTGAATGTAAATTCCATGCGTTCCTCAAAATTTGCTGTCACATACGTGGTAATTAGTCTCATCCAGGAATCGGCACCGAAACTAATGCCATCGGCCAAATGCATATAGATGTTCATTATCAGATCGACATCATATATTTGGAATATTACAAAACAAATGGTCTCGAATTGCAATTTAGTCATCTCATGTATTTTTTTCTTCGTATTCATTACGAACTTGTAAAAGACCAAGAAAATGCTGGTAATTTCAATTTTGTGAAATTTAGCCTGATCTTCGTATTTTTTAATAAGACTACTGAAGCGCATCACAAAACGATTGTTTTCCATATCATCCATAGCTAGATCAATGCGTTGCATTTTGCTATTGGTCTTGTTTGTTGTTGTAGACTTTCAGTTTCAAAAATAGTGAAAAAGTAGTTCAAACATTCAAAATTCTGGATTTATTTTTTAAAAATTTGCGCGTCTTTCTGCAACAAAAAAATTACAGAAAATGGTTCTACATTATGAAAATGAGATACGAATTAGATATAAGCTAGTTGAAGTTCATTTTTACATTGAGTTAGATACATGTTTTCCAATGTGAAAAAGTGTATTCAGCTATGGAGCGAAGCCTAAGAGCATCAGCAACTCACACGACAATATGCTCCTGGATACAGAACCTGTTGAGCTGCAGAAGAGTGCAAGTCAAGTGGAGAACCACAACCATGAGAAAGGAGGCACATGCAGGCACGCGCCAGCGCGAAGAACCCTGCTATGGAGCGAAGTGATGAACGAGCTACTTAAGAAATTTCGCAGGAAAGCTCCTAAGATAACATAAGCATAATTATCACGGACAAATGTCCATCGACTCTCAGCTGAATCATGTGCCACACGTTAAACGAGACAGAAACCGACCTTAGTATCAATGAGCATGAGATGGACCTCGTACACTTTACTGAGAGATACAAGGTGCTTTACTGAGAGATACAAATACCTTCGAATAGTATTGGATTGCAAGATGACCTGGAGACAATGTGGAAGAAAGGCTGAAAATGAAATAAACCCGTCAAAATTTTCATGCGTTGATTAAAGTACGACACTTGACGTGGATTATCTCAACAAGTGTGCACTAAACGAGGTTCTTCTACTTTTGGTGATGAAGTGCCATCGAAAACTATTTTTAAGACTATCCAAAAACAGCTGTTGGACCAAAAATCATTGGTGCTGTGTGTGAACTGTTAAGAGAAGACCATCATGTGATGACATGCAGTGAGAATAAGCGATTCTGGGGTATTAGTAGACCTATAGTATACATACTATATAACATGAACATGAGCCATGCTTAAGAAGAAATAGTTAATTGTACGCTAAAAACTTCTTTTCGACTGAGCCCTTCTATCTGAAGTGAAAGCTGAAACAAAATCTCTTGGTGCAGAAAAATCTGACGAATATGATGGAATTGATGCAGCAATTATAGAAACACTTCTACTACTGGTGCTTCTTTTTAATACCTGTTTCTGGCTGGGTCACTTGCCAAAAACAATTGAATTCCGCACAGATGATTCTTTTTCTAAGCTCCAGGCTCCCATGGCAATGAAATGGATTCGATGGTACTCTCGAAAATATTGGAAAGAATATTTCTTGGAAGAGTGCTTCCACAACTTGATCAAGACCCGCCCAACCCAGTCATGCAGTTGTGTACTACAGCTGGATCAAATTCTATTAGAAGAATACTTTTTTAATAGTTCACAACTATTTGTTTGCCAGAAGTTTTTGAAGAATTTGGGAGAGGAAACCCAAACGCCAAAGATATCTCCGACAACAATGCGAGTACTCTCAAATTGATTCAAGAGGGTTTTTGAGCACTGAATATATCGAATTGATGCTTCACCCGCCTTAGAGCACTGACTTGCCATTCGAAAACTTCTTTTTGTTGCCGTACATCATTGCGAGATGAACGATTTTCGATTCCTGAAGAACTGGTTGAAGTTTTGGAGTTATCCACTTCTGAGTGGCAAAAGTGCTTCGAAAATTAGTGCAAACGCATGAAAAAGTGTATTGATCTTAATGGAAATTGAGTATACTTAAACTACTGTTTTTTCATTATTTGGCACACATCACAGTGTGTATCGTACATATGACACACACTGCGTTTTTTCTTAGAAGCATGATATACAAAGGGTTTCGTAGCTGAACCTGAAACAATTGTCTCCGTAGCTTAAAATTATTTGTGTACAAAAAGTGATTGTTATTGCTAAAACGAACTTAAGCCAGCTAAAATTCATATCGAAAATTGTAGCATATTTATAAAGATTGTTGAATGTATTTAATATGCTCGTATAAAGCATACATTGGTTAAAATAGCTCTTTAATTATAAGATATATTACCTATTTTTTGTTTGTTTTGTTCAAAATAATTTAATAATTTCAATCATTAAGTTCATTACTCTGTTAATTTCTCTCAAAACAATAAAATGAAAGACCAAGCAACTAATTATAAGTTATATAATGTTGCTACTAATAGCACAAATTATTAAAATAATGCAGAAAAATGTATCATTAATTACTAATTACTACAAATTATATTATATATTACAAACTGTAAACAACATTTAATGATTATAAGCATTAATAAACACATTTCTCTGAACTTTTAACGCAAAAAACTAAGCAAAAAGTGATTTTTGATGAAACCGAAGCTGGAATACGCTTCATGACAATGCTTGGCCAAAAATCTTAGTTTGATATCAGCTTATTAAATTTTACTGCATTATTTTAAGATTATTTCAACTGATCTCTGGAGAAGCTAAAGATATGTAAAGCTAAAAATCTGAAAAACCTTCAAACTAAGCAAAATTTTACCGTTTGCAATTTTTTGACGGTTTCTGTAACCGTTTTGGGCCGTTGTGGTGATTTTGGAACACGGTGGAACAGATTGGATACCTGCGCTACATCTAAACTGCCGTGGATGGCTTATAATCTTAAAAGCACGTCGCACCTTATTAGTCTAACTAGCTGTGATATCTCTCGTTCCTAATTGATGTCATAACTGACCACTGTATAATAGAAGTAGTCGTACAGAAGGGAAAGAGGAATCCGTCCAGCACTTGTCAGGGCTTAAGTAGATAAAGACTTGCCTGTCTGGAGATTAGATTGCTACACGACCTAGTAGAGATTTACAAAGTCGACCTGAGATACTTTTTGAAATTTGTAAAATCTTCGAAATGTTTCACTCCACGTAATGGCTAGGAGGCAATTAAGTTTCTAAATACATAAAGTTTCTTCTTCAAGGTGGTTAATTAGTGTTTCAATACAAGTTCAAGAACTTCTCTCTGGAGTGTGCTAAGTTTTTCTTCGTTGCTTTTTACCGACATACAAATTTGGCAAGCACAGTTGTCAATAAACAATTTTTTGTAGTGCCACTTTTTCTAAGCATACATATGTTGAAGCATGGAAAATGGATGGTGAAAACGAGTGGTGTAAATATAGGCCTTAATTAAAAAATATAGATTATTTGTGAAAATGAACCAAAAAATACTGTATAAACTATGCTGGGCTGCGTCACAGCACAATCTAAAACTTTATTACATCATCTAATTAGAGTTTATTTAAAGCTGCATACACCGCTTAAGATATAAATTAATTAAAATTAAGCTGGAAAACGATTAGATCATTTACATCTACTCTGTGAACGTACAACACAATAGCAGACAATTTGATTCTCAAAATTTTATAGTGGGAAATGCTTCGGTAAAGAATATTTTCAGCTCATAAAGTAAAGAATAGGTTATGTGTCTTCTTGTAACCCAATTAACAATGAGACAATACCTGCCTCATAAAATACTCGTTCTTCCTAGACATGTTTCACCATATACTCCCGCGATAACCAGATCTAAGGTTAACTCAACAAGTTACTTATGTCTGGATGCGGTGTCTGTATCCACACACGTTGTTTGCTTAGTTTTCGTTAAATTGAGACTTGGGTATTGAGACTTGGTAATGAAACTTTATGCAAGCAAAAGAAGCTCGCCCATTAGAAGCTATAACTCCCATACAAAGCCTACAATTTCAGCCAGTATTTATATTGAACTATTTTTTTTTTATGTAAATATGAAACTACTTTATGAAACTCCGCTACAAACTTTTCAAAAAAACTAAAAATACCCATTTTCATACAAACTATGAAGTGTATACTAAAACCAGTTTATGCAGAGAAGCAAACCAGCAGTTAGTAAACAATCTGTTCGGCTTCTTTTTTTCCGATTTGAAACGTATTTAAGAAAGAAATAAACGCAAGAAAAGAGCTCTGAAAATTTCTTGGAAGCTGAAATCAGTTTTGTATACAGAAAACTGCGTATGAGTGAGAAGCAGGCAGTTTCTTGGTGGCAGATACAAACCTAACCGATCAATAAACAAACAAAAAAATAAATAAATAGTAATAAAACTTGTAACGCAAGTTAACAAATTAACAAAAATAAAAAATCCGTAACCCAAAACAAATTTAAAGACTTGTTGCAAGTCAAAGAGCACAATAGTTGAAGTAGTTATTATTCTATTGTATAATTTTTATTTAAATATTTATACTTATATACCATATTTTTTCAATGAACTCTTGGCTTGTCGCTTTATACACATTTATTTAAATTTATTTTGGCATTATTGTTTTACTCTTTTATTTAATTATTGAAAATTGAAAATAGCTATCAAACAACCTCGATTCATAAATCATTCAAATTTGTGTCGCTTGCGTTTGAGATTTGAAGTTTTAAACCAAAAATTTACATAATTTACGTAAATAAGTTTTGACTAATGGTTGCGTTTTAGTTGTGAGACCTTTACAAGTCAAAAAATCGATTTGTTACAACTTAATATATTTGTATGTACTACCTATATTGAGTTTGAACAGCTTTTTGATGATTGAGCTATATGCAGCGCAACAAAAAAAAAAAAAAAAAATCAAAATCATAACAAGGAAAAATGTTTAATTGGTTTAATATTTTGATTAGAGCGTGTCGTTTGTTTCTTTGTTGGTTGTTGTTTTTTTCTACCTTGCCGATTCTGTGCACCTCTCCTTTTTTGGTGGCGCCTTACAATTTGTGCGCAAAGCATAAACAATGGTGTGAGAATGTGAATTCTTGAATGTAAACATGTACGTGTGTTTTTATACTCTGTATTCTGTACCCAATGGAACAAGTGTATAATAAGTTTATGTATATATATGTAACAAGCAGAAGGTGACGTGGTAGACCACATAAAGAATTTTTGATCAGCATTGGAAACTTAGTCAATTTAGCCATGTCCGTCTGTCTGTCTGTCTGTCCGACCGTGCGTTCGTATGAAATAACAGATATCAGAAACTATAAGATCTAGATACTTTATACTTAAACATTTAGGTTCTTCTTGAGCATGCGCAGTTTGAGTTTACTAAATTTTGTGGATGCCATCATTCTGTGTGCGACGTTTGTTTCAATACTTTTATCCCTAATAGATTGTGCACACATCTGCAATTGAATACCCTTCAAATGGTATATTTTTTGTTAAAATCGGTTGTAAAAAGTGAGCATAGTGAGCCTTCAGATTTGAAATATTAAACGCGCAACTCCATTTGCCATTCAATTGCTTGCTTGCATTGTTGTCATGACTAGGAAATTTGGCATTCACGGCATTCTACAGAAGTCAAATGAAATTGTTGTTGGTGAAATTGAAAATGCCAAATCGTCAAATTAAATTCAGAGCACAGATTGCAATTTTTATTTGACTAGACGCAAGGTGAGTTCTCTGGGACGATCAAAACGATGCTACTCTATTTCAGACTCTTGTGTTTATTTGTTAACTTTTAGTTTTGTCATTTGAAAATATATTTTAAACGGTCATTGAGATGTAGGAACTTAATGAGTTTTCGCTAAAGAACTGCTTAAAACTTTTCTGTTTCTGAAAGTTTTAAAAATTCTAGTTGTAACATCAAAGTACAACAGTTAAAAAATTTCAATACGTCTAATTTCAAACAAGTTATCCAATTTAATTGTGACTTCCTGAAGTTTTTTTTTTTGAAACCATGAAAACAAATAGTTTTTGAACAATTAATTAAAACAAATTTAAAACATTTGCCACACAATTTGCGGGGCATTCAACTGATGAAAACAAACTCCAAAAAAAAAAAAAACGATCATCATTTCTTCAAGAACCAGTTTACACTGAAGCCTATAATTTCATGCTGCTAGTATATTCTGTTGTATCTTTTGAATTTTTCTTCAAGCTGCTAGCTACTCATGCTGCTTTGTTCATCGTTTTTGGTTTTTTTTTTACAGATCTTTTTTTTTATGTTTTCACATGTAAATATGTTTGTTTTATTTGAAAATTGGAAAGTTTGCATACAGTAGAATTAAACATAAAAAACCTCATCTAATTAGCGACAACATCAGCAGCAAGAGCAGCGACACTAACTGGTTCTAGTCTTTTTTACACCTGCCGCCAGCTGTCGCTTCTTATCGAGTTGATGTAGTGTTCCCATTGACCATGATCCACCATTGATGTGCTAGCGAAATTCGCGCGAATCATGTTCATTAACATTTTATGTAAATTTATTTGTGGTCTAATTGATGTATGAAAATGACTGGCTGTTCGTTTGCACGGCATGCGGCACAAGTCAGTAGCGTATTTTAGCATATAGTCAATGAAAATGAAGTCATTTTAATAGAGATGTTTGAATATGTTTATATTTAGCATATATGGAGTATGTATCTACGAGATGCACCGATAATTTTTGTATAATTTAACTACAAGACTTGCTAATTCAATTATCGAAAAGATTTTCATTGATTTACAACTATGAGAGCTCTAATCTTATTATCTCCATGTCTTCTTTGCATGTATACTAAAAAAGAGATGGCGCAGTGTACGAGTATATAACCAAAGTATAGAGAGTAGAAATTCGTGTGTACCCGCAGAGTGTTCGGCCACGGTGGGTACCTGAGTACATTTCTGCACTAAAAAGACTTCATTCGCTTAAATTGCCTTTTAAGACAACTTACTTCAGTGAATCTATCGAATAAGACTTCAATTGGTACAATTACAGAATAAAAACGTTTTTAGAATTAATTTTCTACAGGACTCTATGGTAGACTGTATTCTTAATATTAACTTTATATCTTGTATGCAAATAGTTTACTGGTCTCCAATGATGTATGTCTCAAAGAACAGTTCAATGAATCTACTCATACACAACAGTTATAAGATGCCTTCTGCTATACATATGGTATTCATCTATAAAGGACGGGCTTAAGATATTTTGTTAAATATGTCGCTACATTTGTAACTCAACTCCAATGGATGCGCTGAATATGATACTGCACCTAATGACTCAGAAATGGCAAGTTGTGGATGTCTTCAGTCCAAGTATCTTTCGCGTGTCTATGTAGTGATTTTAAAATACACGAGTACATCCATCATAGGCAAGAATGTGCACTCACCACACACTGTAAATTAATGGAGATGCGATTCTTTCTTGATTAATTTAAACTAGTAAGCAAAGTGTAGAATGAAGAAATTAGTACACTCGGAAGAACTCAATCTTGTCTTCTGGACTTAGATCTCTGGAACGAATTTTAAGCAGATCTTATCGATATTGAAGAAGTCGTCATTCTGTTGCGGAGTATACTAATAGTATGAAGCAAAATAAACATGAACTCATGCTGCCATAAAATTCCCTTCCCAAATTCTTTAAGCGAAATACTTATAGGAATTAAATATTTATCTTATAATATAATGTACCAGGAAATACCAAAGCTAGTCTACATTTGGAGGGACAGTGTGCTAGTTCCAATGAGCTCTACAAAACTGTCAGAGAAGTTTCTACGTTCCTAACAAAACGCTTTGCCATAGTCACGTACGCCAAAAAGTTGGGTATGCCCAACTGAGTGATGCACATCCCATGGTAACAATGTGTAGAACACATTCTCTTTCACTGTACACTGTAGAGTAAATGCCTCATTTTGGGGAAAGAAACACTATTATCCAAATGTTATCACAAAGTTTAACTATGACATAAGTGTTCCCTAGCAATGGCGGCGATTTCAAACTAACCCAAGACAACTGCTAACGTGAAGTTTGCCAATTAAAACTCCTTCTTAGCCATTTCTCACAAAAGTACCACCCACCATCCAAATTCATGATTTTTATACTCACCTCGTATAATAACGCCAAACTTCTTATTGTGGAAAGTGCGTCTTCTTAACAAAGTTACAATCAATGTTAAGTACTCTCGTTTTAGGTAAAATAATGGTATATATTTCGTTTTTTTTTTTAAATAATTTGTTACAAAATAAACTAGTTGTTGTTCTGTTTTTATAATTTTCGGTATATTTTTTGTGTTTTACTTGTTTTTTTTTTATGTAGACAAACTTCAATTGGACTACTATGTTGAAATTAAATAAATCATTATTATTTGACAAGTTAATCATATTGCATTGCAAATATACAGGTCTGTTCCAGTATTCACTTTCGGCATAATGCAATTCCGTGCAATCTGTTCAATGTTTTGGATGGTAAAAGTGATATTCTTAGTGAGATTGATGGCAAAACAATTCAATTCTTGGTCTTCCTCTCCCTCTCTCTCCCTCTCTCTCTCTCTCTCTCTCTCGCAACGAAAGGTAACGGAAAACGGAATGCATTTTGAAATTTGTGAGAAATATATAAGTTACATGCATATAACTTAGCGTTCAGTGTTTAAGAGATCGGTTTGTATTGGCGCGTGTCTGAAATTTTACGCTCCATGTGTAAATTTTGTACTGTTTCCATGTAGGTACTTATTAAATTCTCAATCTAAATGTTGTCCTGGAAATACTCGATCTCACTTCGGATGGCACTGATAGTTTTTTGAGACGTACCACCTAATATTAGAATTCTGTCAAAATTTGAGCAAGCTTCATCATAAATGTCTGCTTTCAAACTTAATGATGCAGATTGCTCAAAATTTGAACGTATTATAATGATAACTTGGAACATTTTTCACAATATTTAGATACTCTTACAGTTACTAAACTTTAGTATGTTTTATAATACTGTTATCAGTATATTTATTTACACAAACTTTATAAATATATTAAATTTCAGTTATTTGAATATGTGTCATTATATTCATTACATAACTGAGAAGAGTTTTTTCACATGCCGTTGGAAAAACGCGACCCAAAAATTCCATCAGTTCAGGTTGTTTAGTTACAACTTCAGCATATTCATCGTAAGAAATCAGGCCATCCCTATCCAAATCAAACTTGGTGAAGATAAATGCGACCATATCCTTTAAAAACTTTCAAATTACATATGTAAAAGTGTTTGATACATATAATAACATACGCTACGCAGCTCATTAGCTTCATCGTCATCTTTGCCACTAAAGAATTTATCCACACCGGCTTCAACTGATTTACGATTTATTAAACCATTGGCCTCGACATTGTAGACCTGAAGAGTACAATAAAATCATATATCGTATATAGATACCTACTTATGAATTGCTAACTCATACCTGAAACGTGAATTTCATGCGCATCTCAAGATCCGTGGACATATAAACCGAAATAAGTTTCATCCAAGCATGTGCATCAACATAAGTGCATTCCGAGATGATATTTAACATTATACGATCTATAATGAATAGATCGTATATGTTAAATAGCGCCAAGATTATATTTACAAATTGTTGCCTGGTCATATGACGTGCTTTTGGTCCATTGGCCAATACAAATTTATGATAGACCATAAAGATACAGCGTATCTCGTTTATTGTGAACTGATTCTGATCTGAGTAGTAACGTACTAGGCTGCTATAACATGTGGCAAAGCGATTGTTTTCCATCTCACCAAGCGTATCGTCCAGGCAGTACATAATGTATGGTATTTTGGAAAAAAAATACGCTTATCAAAAAAGTTCCAATAAATGTGAAAAAAAAATATATATATATATTATAAAGAAAAAACTTTGATATATAAACGTTTTAGAAAAACTATTTGAATATTGACAATTTGTGGGAGGCTTACGTAATGTATATTAGATGGCTTCGTACATCTAGGAGATCCTAGATGTATGAAGTCAGGCTGTTGAGTTAGAACTAGACTAGACATCGAAGCATTATCAGTAAATATCGAACAGTGGTCCAGTTTGAGCCACTATAGCAGTTAGCACTGATAGAAAATTTTGGTCCAGTTAGCGAACCTGGTATAAGCTACTTCCTTATCTAAGTAAAGCTGCTCATACGACCAACGGATCATATGGAAAAAGAACATGGACATTATCATTAGGTCTAAGGTAGGGAAAAATTAGATCTGCAAACCTAAAGTTTTAAGATGGATGTACTTAACAATGGTCAGGGGCCATAGTTTGGGCAGAGCGAGTAAAATTAATGAATGGTTTTTCATTGGAAGACAAGTCGATATAGACTCGTGCTCGTTCGTCCGTCTGTTTTTTTGAACGAATAGATCTCGATGACTGAATTTGAATACGAGTATTTAGACGCACCCTTTCCCTTTTCTTATAACTAGTATTAAATAAACGTGCCATCCTTAGTTTAAGGGGTAGCCCCCATACAACTCGGCTGGGAACATTTTTTTTTGATTTATAGTTAACTACTCTAGTTAATTACTCCTAAAATCCTATAAAATAAACGTCTAGATGGGCCTAATAAAATATCACGTATATGTGCAGATAGAACCACTAAAGAATATAATCTCCTGTTCCTATAAGGAGCCCAAAACAATGCACATACAAAATATCTCGAAGTCAAAAACACTCAATTGCAGTGTTCTCGTCTCTTTTTTTTTATAATAAACCATTCTAATGTAGACAATTTATTAATTTTTACAGACGCTTCATCATCCAATGAAGCAGTACATCTGCAACAGCGTCTCAAAAGTCTGAGCACGGAGCTGGTAACGCTGCGTAATCGTCTACATGTCGATGGACAGACGGGTAATCAGCAGCAACAGCCGGGTGCAGCGACGGCTGCCTCACAGCCTACAAGCTTGCAACATTCCGGCGCTACACAAGACTTACATGCATCCAGCCCAAATCTATCAAGCTCGAATACACTAAACAATACAAAAGGTTTGGTATCACAGCAACATGGTGTTCTATTGCCCACCAATTTGAATGGTAACAGCGAGCAACATGCCCTACAGAAGGTAATTAATTAAAATTTTCTAAGTAGTTTAAATTAAACTTCTCATTAACACAGAAGACGCACAACTTCAGCCAAACATTGCCGCATCATAACAGCGGCGTTATATCCTCGCGTAACACATCCATACCGCATCCATTGCCACATCAGCTTCATGAAAAGCCACATGGTGAGTGCAACTAAGCAAATATGCCCAAAATCTTATTTACCATTCTTTTCAATTACAGCCAACTCTTTTGCATTGCATACATACAACAGTGATGCACTATCTCCATTACACTCCAACTCCATGCCACATGCCTCTCATACGTTGCCACTGCGCTCCTCATCCGCCTCCAATACCGCACAGCATAATAGCAATGGTTTAAGCGGTGGTGGTTTTGGTGGTACTGGCGTCGGTGCTCAACAATTGCCATATATTCCCGTGCCGAAGCATGTTAATCCCTGTCAGGGTATTAGCACTTTACCCTTCAGCTACTCCAACTCACAGGGTATTGCAAGTTTGCGTAGTGCTTCAAAAACTGGTGGAAATTCAGGTGGTATAGCTGGAGTTGGCGTAGCACTTAGTGGGCTCAGTAAAATATCACCACAGGATATGTCGGATTTGATACATCTGCCTGGTCCATTAACCGAACATTCTGTTATGCGTACGCTGCAGTCCAGATTCACGGAACATCGTTATTTTGTGAGTAGTTGTTTCTTGGAAAGTTAGTATTTTAAAACTGCTAAAAAATATATATAAAAATCGTGATGTCAAACTTCTTACTTTCTTATCTTCTGACGTCGCCCTGTCACCTGTTCTAATCCTTACAGTCAGTTCGTTTTGGAGAACTAAACTTTATTTTTACAAAACGCAACCTCAGGTTAATTTCTTATCATATTACTTATTTACAAAATTTGCCAGTACTCGGAACATTTGCTTTAAAAGATTGTTAAACTTCAAACATATTTTTGACGTCAAGAAGAACAAAATTCTTATAGTATTTTAGCTGGACTATTTATGAGGAACACCGAACGGAAGAGAGAACTTTATTTGCCTTATTTTATCTAAGATTGATATTCCTACAAAGCGCATTCCAATCTGTAGTATGACATGGTGTAACAGACAAACCTCAGACAAGCTTTAAAATTACCTCTAGGATCTATTAGTTATCAAACAAGCTAGGTTCGCAGTGTCTACTTTATTATAGTAATAAATACTCGTCATAAGAGAGATAGGTTAAACCAGTTTTACTTTATCGTAAGACTGGTTTAACCTTCAGTTCAGAGTTACTCCAAATACTAGTATAACCCAAAACTAACATCAGCCACCAATTTAGATGTTCTTGAACGTGAATAAGTGGAGTTACGAGAACTATACCGACAGCTCCAAGAAGAAGTATGTTAGCTAGAGAGAATTTCATCTTCATAATTAAGTGACCATCTTCGAAGCTGAGTTTGTCGCTCGCTTTTAAGCTGCTCGCCTTTTATTGGAAAGCAACACCAAAAATCAAAGTGGTTGTAATTTTGTACGACCAGAAGGTATAAACGGATATAGAAAAGGTTAGATCATGGGCTGTACGTGGTAATGTTCTGTTCGATCACATTGCTGATGTAATGATCTCTTAAACATCTTTAACCTTCTTGAAAGTTGCAAAGACTATATAGGCTAGTCCCTGATTCAAGTTTTACCGATTTTGCAGCAAAACTTGAACGCGTGTCGTTGTTTAATCTTTGTGCATAAGGTTTTGTGATGCAATCGCATGACACAAGGATGAGCTTTTATAAAAGTTATCGGCAGCTTATTTTATGGAATTTATTGTAGAAAATATTCTCCACATCTTCATTTCATATATAGATGAGATATTGAGATGTTGTTAATGGTTCACTGTGAACATATATAATTTGCTGTTGACTCAATTAGTGAAGAACATCACAGAAGACTACCATTTTAATCTTGAACTGTACAACTAACATTATGTAAAGTTAAACAAATTACTGACACCCAACTCTAAATCCAGTTTAGAGGTACACTACTTGTATAATAACTAAAAAACTTCATTATTAAGTACACTAAATGCATCAGAACTAATTTACACTACTTAATATAATAAAAATTTTAATTTCACTGCTAGTTAATTGTATATCTTAGTGAATACGCATAAAACAAGTTCCTTATAGAACACTTTTTCTCTGCTTCAACGCCATTTAACAGTTCTTTAAATAATTCATGGATTTTATAGACTTCTCACTCCACTGTCATAGTTTTTCCAACTAACAGCGTTCCAATACGGTTTTCCTGCTGTCCGTCCGTCCATTGAAATTACTTCAATCAATAACAAATCGAGTTAGTGAAACAATCATTTCACAACGGTTCCATGCAATTACGAGTATTACAAGCAACGATACTTTCCATAAAATTAAATTTCCGCTTTTGCAGTTTTTCAAATTAACTGCTAATTTGGACAATTATAGATTGTACGAGTAACAGAGTGACGCGGCGACAAAGACACCAATCCCAAATAGTCGTAGCAATCTTATGACGCCGCCGTTGGTAAACATCAGATTCTTTGTATACATTACCGGTCTATAATTTTCCGCACAGCCTATTCTAGGCGTTGACGAAACTAGTTTTCCTCGAGGAGTCAACTCATCGTCGATGCTGCAGCTGTTGCAGTTTGGTAAAAAAAAGACAAGTTTTCACACACACAGACCGAAAATTTCTAGTCAAGTTCTCTCGGCGGCAAATCGTCACCACTTCCCACGAGAGTTGTATACGCTACGCATACGTTTGGCTATTAAAAGATACAACAAAACCAGTTTCGATTTGTTTTTAAAACTCGTACTTAAAAATAAAAATTAAAAAAAAAAACGACAACAACAACAAAAAAGTTATTGCAATTGCATACTTAAATAACATTTTATGGGTATACTACTCGTACATCGGTACATTTATGGGAGTTTGTCATTAACTTTTCGTTTATACGAGTACTCGTACGTTAATTGCACATGGGCGAAGGCGATTTGTCTTTGAAGACTGGCGTTTTATGTGACCTCGGAAACTATTTTGTATGTATTTTAAACTTAAGTAGTTAGATAAAAGTTCCAGTTTAATGAACTTAAATTGTAGTATCAGTTATTTAAAGAAGGTTAAACAGTTTGGTCATAAACTTGTTCAAATGGAGATTGTTTAATTTAACGGTTGAGATGATTGATATTTATAGGAAATAAAAGTTTGATTATAAATTTTTTTTATGGTGTTAATATCAAAGCGAACTGTAAATGATCTGTAAGACTTTAATATTCTAAAACTACAAATCTTCATCAGCAGTTACTGAAGATAATAAATATAGTTTATAAATATTTGTAGCAATACGAATACGGTTTGCTCTCAATTTCGTCCAAAGTTGATTTCAGTGTGTGACAGAAATGGCCTTAGCTCGATTAGAAATCATTTACAAAGTTTGTTTCACTACTTTTCCAGACAATTGAATTGACACGGTTTCTGGAACACCAACTTAGAAACTACGACGGAAACGGTGGATGAAAATTGGGTTGCACGATTTCTGTGACACATCCTAGATTAAATTAAACATTAATATCAGAATGTATCTGACCTGAAAGACTTGATAGTTCTTTTTGAGTTTAAACTATTGATTAATGTCACTCATAAACTTCTTTTTATTTTTTGCTCCACTCCACAGACAAACGTCGGTCCAATACTGCTCTCGATAAATCCGTATTTGGATGTTGGCAACCCATTGACACTTTCCTCTACGCGTTCCCTGCCCTTAGCACCACAATTGCATAAAATCGTACAGGAGGCAGTACGTCAGCAAGCAGAGACCGGTTATCCGCAGGCCATTATACTCTCGGGCACCTCGGGTGCCGGTAAAACGCATTGCTCCATGTTGCTGTTGCGTCAACTCTTTGCCATTGCTGGCGGTGGTCCAGAAACGGATGCCTTCAAACATCTTGCTGCTGCTTTTACGGTTTTGCGTTCGCTTGGCTCTGCGAAGACAACAACCAATTCGGAATCGAGTCGCATTGGACAATTCATTGAGGTGCAGGTCACCGATGGTGCACTCTATCGCACCAAAATCCATTGCTATTTTCTCGATCAGACGCGTGTTATACGTCCGCTGCCGAAGGAGAAGAACTATCACATATTCTATCAGTTGCTTGCTGGTTTAAGTCGCGAAGAACGTGTCAAACTCAATCTGGAGGGTTATGCGCCGGGAAATTTACGCTATTTACAAAGCGGCGATATCGGACAGAACGAACAGGAGGATGCGTTACGGTTTCAGGCGTGGAAGACGTGTTTGGGTATTTTGGGTATACCATTTCTGGATGTGGTACGTGTTCTGGCAGCTGTACTACTACTCGGCAATGTGCAGTTCATTGATGGTGGGGTGAGTATTGTTGTAATTAATTTATAATAAAAGTCAGTATGGACAAAGGAGTCGCTCAAAGGAAGTTTGGGAATTTTATTTATTACATTGATTTTATCAAGTATTAAATTTTATTTATTACATTGATTTCATCAAGTATGAAATGTAGACTTGTTGTGGGTAATGATTTTTATTTGTTTTGAATTCAAAAAAAGTAAGAAGGCTACGGTCAAGTGTCTTCGATTTCGAGGTCTGTATATGAACCATAGATTTGTATGGTGGTTATATACTACAGTGGTCCGATATCGATCTATGCACGATATTTTATTAGCATTGACGTAAATTTAGGCTATCTTACCGCAATCTTAATAATCCAATTAGACGTTCTTAGCTTAAATAATAACGGAAATATTTTCATACATAAACTCGAAAATGCGAAGGTTCTTTTTTGACCAAAATACGTTTGATATATTGAGAATAAAAAAGTCAACACTTTTTACTTGAACAACGAAAAAAAATGAACAACACGCAAACGCTTGAAAAGTACATACACACACACATTATTTGTTTCTATCTCACATACAACATGTTCTTGGCATACAACGAACGGAGGCGTGATGGAGAAATTCAATAGTTTGTCTCCTTCTCACGCATCGATATGTGTATATATTGTAGCTTAGCGTTCAGTGTTCAAGTGATCTGTTTGTATTGATGCGTGTCGATTTTCTCACGCTCGAATGCATGGTGCAAAACTTTGCATTGTATAAACAAAATAAAACATACAATCTCATTTACCCCTAGATTGCGGTCGACTGAGTTGACTGATAAGTTTTCTAGAAAACACTCGTATAATTGAGCTGGCTCTAGGTTACTATAATTGTATACCGCTTTGTAGAAACTATTAATTGTAAAGCAGAAAAGCCGTTTTTTTTTCGGAAAATAGAGAAATTAACATTTTTTCTATATATTTGAAAAATTTATACATTCTTTGTACGATTTGAGAAACATTATACTTAAACTTTTCGTAAAAGTACGATCTTTTATCACAAAACTTGAAAATATTAAAAATTTTAAATTTTAGTAGAATTAAATGAATCAAATAAAATTCAGAGAAAAGTAACTTTTTTGCAATTTGATCGCCTGTTCCACCATCAAATATAATCTGTTCCGCATAAACATCATAAACGTTGGTAGGGGACAATATCACCTTTCGGGAATATCTCGACAGCGGTTCTTAAGAACAAAAAAAAAACAAATGTTGGCATTTATGGAATCTACACCCTAAAACCCATAGAAAAAGTCTATGAGAAACCAATGCTTTTTTTTGTGTAAACTAGTGTAATATAAGAATCTCATAAAACTTTTCAACCGAGCCAAATATTGTATTGCTTTCGAGAGTAAATTGCTTTTCATTTAATATATTACATGCATTTACCAAAATAATTTGTTAAATTAAACGTTTAAACAAAAAATAGCGCAAATAATAACGTAAAAACGTTTTAGATTTAATAATTAAATTATCTTAAAAGAATTTAACTTTTTAACAGTTTGAATTCATGGAAAATATCGTTAAAAACAGTAATTCTACGTAAACGTTTTAAAAGACAATTCAAATTGAACGCTTCTTACAAACTGTCATATGTATGCACAACACTGTTCTACTTTATAAATGTTTTGTACATACTGGCATACGAATGCACAACACAGTTTGACTATACAAAAATGTTTTACTGTTCGAACTGTTCGAACGCATGTAACTTTGAATTATGTACGAAATAGCAAACATTATCTGAGATGCTTGCGTAGCGTAGCGGTTAAGTGTGCGAACTGCGACCGGTGACGTGACGCGCGCGAGTAGTATGGTGGTTCGAATTTTGACGAACGCCGACGAAAAAGTTTTTATTTCTCGTGTTGATGGTATTTGGGTAATCTACGTCAGAACTTGTCCATGTTCGAAGACATATCGCACCGATTGCCGGTGTGCTGAGCGAGAAATTCTTTTTTATATTATTATCCATCCATGTACAATTTATGTATTTGTACATATACTACTTATGTATTATATACTACGAGTATATATAAAAGTGTAGAAAACTGCTTCTCAAAATATATATTTATATTTTAACTACATATATTAAAATAAAGTAATTAATAAAAATTAGTGCGAGTAATAAGTGCTTCATATTTTAACAAATACTAAAAAGTGCCATACTATGAAATGTATGAATTTTAAGAAGATATTTTAGTTTTATAGACAGATCCAGTGCATTTCGGTATAAGGGACGGTACTGTACTTGCATCCAGCTGAATCCTAAGCGGATTCCTAATAAACTTGACGCCTGTAAACATACGCTCTACGTAGCTTAGAGTTATGCGTAGCTGGAACTACGAGCATAACTCTTGACAATTCTAATAAATAGTTCTGTGCAATTTGTGAAATTTTCTAACCACACATATATTTTCTACATTTTCTTTGTTATTTAATCGTTTTAGTGTGAGGAGAAAAATCTTAATTGAAGCTAATAGTTTATATTTTGATAATACCTATATTACTTTTTGTATCTTTGCGATTCTTATTAAACATATGTACATTCGTCTTCAGTTCCAGATAAATTAGTTGAACTAGCACTACTTTCTTCAAGTAGTTGCACTTTTTTAGCAACGGATAAAACTTTGAAATAGAAATCTGTCAAAGCTGCTATACAAAAACTTTCCTGTTTAAAAGTCAGCTTTACATTATATCGGGTGTATACAAAACTATGGCACATAAAAAGGCACGATTCTCGAATAGAGTAGACTATAAGTTTAGCTTAAGCAGTAGCTATTTTACCAATTTGAATTTTACAATGAAACCAAATAGCGTAAAAGTCACCCAAAACTAACTGCTCACTCTGAAGTTTAGTTGTTGCAATTGTAGCTAATTCGAGAATGTGCTAACAATTTCATTCCAGACTTTTCTTTCTATAAAAAAAAAATATTTGCTACCGCAAAGGGGCAGAAGTCATACTCGTACACGTTCTCTATTTGTAACAGGGTATATTAGGTTTGTTGAGCTGTCAAAATGTATGCAACATAGCGTAGGAAGCATTGGTGATCCCTTAAGGTATGTACATATATTCCAGATCAGCGGGACAAAAAGAGTCGTTATAGAGAACACTAGAGAAGACTCAGACACACAAAGTAAACTCACGCTAAAGGTTATCTAGGTGCCGCACTGCTACGAGAGTATAACTTAAGATTTCATAACTCACAACCGTTTTTCAGCAGTGAAAAAAAAAACAAATGCATTTTTTCGAAATTTTTAAATACGTTATTATAGTACGCCTTGATTTTCTGCTAAAATTGTATAGCTTACTTTGTAATATAGTTTGTAGAAAGCACAAGATTTGAACCTTGAGCGTGCTTTCCCCAGGAGTTATTACGCTTAGAATTATCGTAGTGGAACTATTATTCATTGCCAGTCACAATGTAATGCAAAAAACCATTTCCGTTGTGCTGTTATCGCACTTGAAGACTCATCTGTAAACGTCTACCCGGTTTCAATTTGTATGACACCAAATTTTTATGAACTTTAACGAGTTTACAATCAATTTACACTCATATGCCCCATTAACCAGCTTTGTTATTTGTTTTTTGACTACCTTTTTGTTATAAATCTCGAATTGTGTTCTAAAATTAGCAAAATTTTAGGATATTGCTTCCATGTAGCGATCGGTTTAGTGGGTTTAAGGATGTAGTGAGAAAATTTGCCAAAGTGTGAAATTATAAACCTTTTTCTATTAAGTTTGTAAAAAAAATGTAACGCAGCAGATATTTAAGCATCAGCGACAGATCTTCTAATACTATATATTGCTTCTACTATATGAAACTAACATACCACAACCAACACTCTTCAACAGGGTCTCGAGGTCGATGTCAAAGGCGAAACAGAACTCAACTCGGTTGCCAGTCTGCTGGGTATACCGCCGGCGGCACTATTCCGTGGACTCACTACACGCACGCATAATGCACGTGGACAGTTGGTGAAATCTGTCTGCGATGCAAATATGTCCAACATGACGCGCGATTGTCTTGCCAAAGCGCTCTACTGCCGCACAGTGGCGACCATTGTGCGACGCGCCAACAGCCTGAAGCGTCTAGGCTCAACACTGGGCACCCTAAGTTCCGACTCGAATCCTGATTCAAATGAATCGGTGCACAATCAGGCAGATGCTGCCTCACAGCATGCTTCGACTATTGGCGGTAATTCTGGCTCTAAGTCAATGGCAGCGCTAAATAATGCAGTGCGACATGCAACCGATGGCTTCATTGGCATACTCGATATGTTCGGGTTCGAGGAACCATCACCGCATGCACAACTTGAACATTTATGCATTAATTTATGTGCGGAAACGATGCAACATTTTTATAATACGCACATTTTTAAATCATCCGTGGAATCGTGCCGTGATGAGGGCATCGTATGCGATACAGAAGTGGATTATGTTGACAATGTGCCATGTATTGATCTAATTTCCTCGCTGCGTACCGGACTGCTAAGCATGCTGGATGCCGAGTGTGCTGTGCGTGGCACTGCGGAGAGTTATGTGGCCAAGATTAAGGTACAACATCGCAGCTCAACGCGTCTCGAGTGGCGGCATGCAGCAGAGCCGTCCGATCCGCGGATGTTTCTCATACGTCACTTTGCCGGACGTGTGGAATACGATGCTACGGAATTTCTGGACACCAATCGTGATGTGGTGCCGGATGATTTGGTTGCCGTGTTCTATAAGCACACGTGTAACTTTGGTTTTGCCACACATCTCTTCGGTTCCGAGCTGAAAGCACTGTTTGCCATGCAAAACGCTGCACCGCGTGGTCTAAGTTTTCGCATCTCACCCACATCACACTCGGATCTGTTGAATGGTGATGAACCGGTTTCAACGTTGACGCAGGACTTTCATACACGGCTGGATAATCTATTGCGTACGTTAGTACATGCACGTCCGCATTTTGTACGCTGCATACGTTCGAATAGCGTTGAACTAGCGGGCAGTTTTGAACGTGCCGCTGTCGTTAAGCAGATACGCGCGCTGCAGGTGCTGGAGACAGTGAATCTGATGGCTTCCGGTGTGCCACATCGTATGCGTTTCAAACAATTCAATGCACGCTATCGCATGTTGGCGCCATTTCGCTTGTTGCGTCGCACCGAAGAGAAGGCGCTCGAGGATTGTAATATGATATTGCAACATGCCATGGAACATCCACCGCCGTTGATTGCAGATGGCAGCGTTACGCTATCCTGGGCACCGGGCAAACGACATGTATTTCTCAGCGAGGGTATACGCCAGCATTTGGAGCATCTGCGTACGGAAATACGCAGTAAGAGTGCTACACTTATACAGGCTACCTGGCGTGGTTGGCAGTGGCGTAAGAAAATGGGTGGCATCAATATGAAGCGTACAGCGCGTGGCATGCTGCAGCTGCCGGCTAAGCTGGGCAAGATTGGCACGGTAGGAAGTGGTACTATTGCCGGTGGCGGCGGCGTAGGTGTGGGTGTCATGGGAAATGTTGGCGGCGTCGGCAGCAATAGCATCTCAAATAGCTTAGCTGCACCCAATGCTTGTAAGTATTTATTTTGCTTTACTTCAAACGGTTAAAAACCAATTATAAAATATAATTTTTTCCTCTTTCGTCCTCTTTACCATCATTTTTCATATAAATGTCCTGCCGTGTGTTCTGCTGTTTTTAACGCGGAATTATTGCAGTGCCGCGTTTATCTGCAAAGAGCACAAATCTTGGCAATGTTGTACGTCCTCGACCGCAGCCCATTGCTGGTACACCGCCGCCCGATCCCAATGAGAAGTGTGACCAGAAGCTTATACAACAAACATGTAGCCTCTTTGGATTAGATTTGGTAAGCACAAAGTTTGTATTGTTATTGTGGTTGGCTACTACGTCATTTTATAATAGTTGGGTTGGATGGACATTCATGTTTGTACGTGTATGTGTACAGGAGCGTATTCAACTTTGAAAATATACTTATAGTCAATGTTTGGTTAAAATTTATACGAACAACATCTGTCTGTTAAATTGAATTTCGTTTTCTCAATATTAAAGTAAAATTTAACTTTCGGATAAGATTTACGGACCCATTTGGTTTGTTTGAAAGTTAAAATAACCTAAAAATTTACCATATAATACTTAAAATACAAGGAAATTGTTGTTAAACTGCTCACCATTGATATAAGCTAATTTTACACCGAATGTGGTTCGCATAAAATGCTTATGTTCAAAACCCTTTAAAAGTGGGTACGGTTTAAATGTGGTTTGCTTTACTAGCAATAAATGTTAAACAATTCTTTTTAGTTTTTCATAAAATTTATAGAAACCACCTGACGCTCGCTAACATATTTGACAAGTGCTCCCACAACAGTTTCGAGCCTAATGTCGTGCTGCTTTACCGACATGTTTTACAACGTAAACTGCCCTTTAGAGCATGTCAGAGACAGAGAATATACATTTTTTCTATTCTTCCAACTGAAACCAGAAAAAACGAAAGAAACAAAAAAAGAGAGCAGTTATGCGGAATACGCAACATTATTATATTATACAGTTGCTTTGTAACTTTCTTTTTCTATCTATATATTGTTCTGATTTGTGTCACCAACTCTAGTAGCCATAGCTCCATTTCACTTGTCAAATTTGTTCTGCCTTGCCTTTTCACTTTTGTTGGGGTCTTACTATTATCACATTTTATTTTCAAGTTGTGAGCAGCTGATCTTTGAGGGGTTTCATATTTTTTAAAATAATTTTTTCTATTAAGCTCACAGTTAAATGTATGGAAAACGAATTTTTTTAACCGGCAATATACTTTAAATTACAACTCTGTTCACTAGCTCCGAGTTTATAAAATTACTATTAAGGATTAGTGATATTGGGAATATTGCTTGTTAATGAAACTCTTAAAAAAATACGCTCCTGTTATCACATTCATGTTTATTTTTTGCTACGCTTTGTTAGAACTTTGCACTCACCATTCAAACATTTTTCTAATTGTTTGTCAATCCGTCTTTTATGAACTTTTCATGCGTACGTCATACATTCAACGATGCATTCATCCATCTATGTAACTACTTTTTTCGCCCGCCCGTCCGTTGGCATCGTTCTGCAGGAGCGTCCACCACCCGTGCCACAATCGCGCGCCTATACCATCAACGGCAATACGAAACTTGGTTATCCGCAAAGTCGCATCATGAAAATGAATTTCCCCGAGGATGCACTCACTAATCCTGCAACGTCAACTGGCATCGCTACAACAACAACAGCAACAACAACAAATACAGCAACTTCGTCCACAAACATCACCAGTACGGAACAACAATTGAAAAAGGGTGAAACTGTGTCAGTGGTCGCTGCCTCATCGTGTCGTGGCCATTTGGTTGTCGAACACAAGGGTCAAAGCTATCATGTACCATTTCAGTATATGGAATTGGTACGCGCCGCTGTCAAGAACAAGGAGGTGATTAACAATAACAATAGCGCAACAGTGGAGTGTGCTGGAAACAACACCACTCAAGCGACTGCACTCAATATCTGAATGGAGATACTCGTATTGCCGGGTTGAATTTTCTCCAAAGCCATGATTTCAATTGCTCGCGACAGCGCGATTTGCAAGCTCTGAAGACTGTAAATACAATTGAATAATTTTATGCATTTTAAATCGTCGATTTTTTTAGTATTATTTTAAGAAAAAATCATTTTCTGCATTTGCCTTAAATTCGTAGCATTGTTTCAATTATTTCCCACCAGCAGATCCCGGGATTACTTAGTTTGTAATTTTCATTATACATAACTACATATATATGTATATCCCCACTGCCCTCCATCAAGTGCCAATCGAACATTAATTATTGCAGTTATCGAAATCCATATGTTCTTCCACTTTTTACATATTCATTGTCATCTTAAGTTATAATATTTAAGTTCTAGAAGTTTAAGCAGCTTGAAAACTTTTCGAAGAAGTTTTTTTTTTAGTTCTTAAGATAACATTTGCAACTACATTCTTTTTAAATGTTGTGCTGCTTAAAATGCATTGCACAGTTTTACGAGTGAAAATATAGTATTACAAGATTTACAATTTTAATTAAAATGTCTTTTATTTCTATATATTTTTCGTGAATATAGAAGTTTCAGAAAATGTATAATGTTTTGAAGAAATGTAGAAAATATAAGTTCGTGACTGGATTTCATTAGACTCTCCTTCCAGTCTATACTAAACTAATTCGAATTCGAACTATTGTATTAGACATTCCAAAAAGCTTGCAAACTTGTACTCCAAGTTTGCAATCGCACACTCAATGTTTTGCCAGAGAGCGTGATCCACTATCTGACAACAATTTTCAGTGTCATAGTTGCAGTGGTGCACTTCCCGGAGAGGTGGAAGCAAGCAATTGTGACGATGATCCACAAACCTGGCAAGCCGAAATAGGATTCAGTCTCCTGCCTTCGCTATCGAAGATATGGGAAAGACTGATTGGCGCCACAATTATGAATATTGCCGAGTTCAGGAATCTCATCCCAAACTTCCAGTTTGGATTTCGCACTGGTCTCGGTTTGGTTGAGATACTTCGCTAAGTATTGTAAATCACGCCTTGGATGTCTTTGAGCAAAAAATGTAGTGCAAGCTTTTAATCGAGTATGGCACCCCGGTCTCAAGACAGAGTTGTCATTAATTCACCAAAAAGTCGTATCATCTGCGTGTGAGGCGACAGTGGGCGCATGTCCGATGTAAATAAAGTGAAAAAAATGGGGTCCAACACGCTGCTTTTAGAGACTCCCACTCATATGTTTGTTAGATAGATCTAACATAAAAGTTTCCGACTGCTAGGTATGACCGTATGATTAGATAGTTTGGTGTAGGCAGTCACAGCTTTAACTTGTAAAACATGCCAGACTCTGTCGAATTTTTCTTTGACATCTTGCACAATAGCAGAGCAATACTGTTTTCCATCGAACGCTCCAATATTCGCTCCACCAACCGATAACATTATTCTCAAGCTGGAGTATCTCAGGGTAGTTTTATCGTCCCTTTTCTATGTTTACTGTTCGCTGCTGACATGCCTACATCGAATGGTGACATACTTGGATTGGCAACCCGATCAACATTGATGGCTGCCTACGCTGATGACCTCTGTATAGCGATAAATTAGCGATCTCTAGCAGACGCCGCAAATTCAGCTCAGGACAGGTAGGCCTACGGAACGGATGTTCGGAGCTACCAGAGCTCCGAACATCCGTTCCGTGGTGAACAATTTTTGAAAAGACAATCCGCTTAATTAAGTTTTAGTGCGCTGGACTTGATTCCCGCCATGCCAAAACTTTTATCAGTAAAGATACAAAGCAACACACGCAACGTCCGAGAGGTCGACCGAGCATGCGCTGGAAATACTAAGTCTGGTAGGACCTCCGCTTTAATATTAATTAACTGGCAACTGACACACTGGTGCGCCTTCCTACGTGCATCTTGACCCACCAACTTACATCTAAATTTATGAAATCAATGTTCTGAGGATTTAAACAACAATTTATTCAGGTGAAACGAACAATAAAATATTATATATATGAATTTTAGCTTGCTCAAGGTCATTTTACATTGAGAAATATTTTTAAAATAGTTTTTTCCTCAATACGAAGAGAGAAAAAAAAACAATAACTTTTTGTTACACAAAAAAATGCATGTGTTTTGAACTTAGCTACAAGCTCTTATCAGTATGCTGGCGGCACATTGCAAATGTTTGCTACTTATATTATGTTTCTCAGGAAGAAAACGCTGTGTATCTGTTGCATTCTTGCAAGTGCAGCTCTGTATCACTCTCTGTGTATTGTTGTTAAAGTTGCCGGTTTGGGTAGTTTTAAAAGTTTTTTGGTCTTAATTAATTAGACAACCAAAGGTGAAAGTTGTACATTTCATCCCTCTCTCTTAAATGATACTAAGCGCGTTGCTGCCATTCCCCCTGCCATGATCCCTTACCCTACCTGCCATTCCCCCACCCCTCTTCACCCTGCCGCTTGCCTTTCGGTGCTAGTCTCCCTAGCACGTCTTGCTGAGGTAATTGCTCTTTGGCTAGCAAGCCGCTGCGAGTGTTCGTTGCTAGACCCTCCCTATCACGTATTTCTGACTTATTCTATCTATGGTTAGCCAGTCGCTTTCGGTACTAGACCCTCTAGCACGCACTTGCGATCTGTAGTCTCTTTCACTCGCAAGGCGCTGTGCATGCTCAGAGGAAGTCTCTCCCATTTGGCGTAAAATAGCCGCTTTTGTCTGGGTTGTATGTATAGATAGTTGTGATTTCCTTTTAGGCATACTGATGGCATTTTTTCAGAACTTTTTATGGAAACAACGTAAGTTGTAAGTACATATATATCTATTAACAAATAATCAAATGCCTATCTATTTAAATAATTTAAAATCGCGTTAATCATATATTATAGCCTATGTTATTAACAAATAATGTGGTTTTCTATTGGTAAAAGAATTTTCAAAATCGATTCAGTAGATATAGAGATTACACCCTACAACGTCACAAACTCACAAACTCACAAACTTTACCTCTTTATAATATTATAGTATATATAGTATAGATAATTGTGTATTCAAACTCTTCATAACTTTTATTCCAATACTAATCTACCTCTTAAATTTTAAGTTATTACATTGCTGCTCTGAGTGTCATTCAAATGTGCTATATAAAAACGAGTAGACCATTAAATCTTCGTTCTGGGAACCACAATAAATTTTGCTACTAAATAGCTAGAAAAAAAGAAAAACTAAATCGAGTTACTCTATGTACGAAGATACTTATGCTACATAGTCTAACTACACCACATGTTGTTCATATTAAATAAAAACACACACTTATCTATTGTAGGTATTGTAAGTATCTATATTTTATTGACCCTTTAATTGCTCCTAAAGGTAATATTACGATTACATACATCGATTATGTGTGTGTGTGTGTGTGTGTGTATATGTCGTAAATTAAGTTTACCGCAGTAATTATTGCAATGACAAAACGTAGTTTATTTGATTTACTTAATTTCAGTTTATTCGTTTCGATAACATTCCAATTAGAGAGACTAAAGTGTGCATAATTTATGATGTGTTGAGTGAGCTTAAATACTGATTGTAGTTTATGGAAGTATTACGTATTAATGTACGTTGATGCCTTGACTTAATAGATTCGCAGTACATAAATCAATCTTATTATACTTGCTGCTCTTTGTATTTCGGTACTGTGCAAATATTAATAATTGATAAGCGAAATATTTGTATCTAAAACTTGTCACTCGTCTATTTTTGTAACTATAAACAGATTATATGCTTTATAAATATCACTTTTAAAATAGTTTATAATCATTTCAAAAAAATATACTCTGTAGAGAGTTAATATAAAATATACTCTGTAGAGAGTTATATATATATATATATATATATATATATATATATATATATATATATATATATATATATATATATATATATATATATATATATATATATATATATATATCGTATTTTCATGTACTATTTTCATCTAGCCCAACGCCAATTTGAAGTGAAAAGTTAATGTGGTTTCCATTGTTTATTACAATAACAATTGCGGCAAAAAATGTACCTAATTCTTGCATTTTAAGAATTTGACGTTATCACGTAAAATTATCATCCGTAAACCGCCATTAACCTAATGGAAACCGCACTTGCGGTACTCTCAAAATGGGCTTCTAGACTGCGGCCTAGGTGTGAACCCTACAAAAACAGAACTAGTGCTCTTTTCAAGGAAATATAAGACTCCTAAATTGACTTTACACAAACTCAACAATATTAGTCTTACCATCAGCGAATATGCAAAATATCTGGGAGTGATCCTGGACAAAAAGCTCAATTGGAACAAAAACACGGAAGAGCGTATTAAGAAGGCAAACATAGCACTCTTTGCGTGCAAAAAAGCTATTGGAAGAAGGTGGGGCTTCTCTCTATATATCGTTCATTGGTTATACACTGCAGTCGTTAGGCCCATTCTGCTATACGGAGTATGTGTATGGTGGCCAGCACTAGAAAAGGCTTCTACTCTTAAGCAAATGCATAAGGTGCAAAGGAGTGCTGAGCTTTGTATCAGTGGAGCGCTGTATCTGATCCCACTTGATCTCCTAGCGAGAGAGAGGGCAATAGTCACAGCCCTCAGACTAAGGGAATCTTCAGCTTGGTACGGTAGTTCCTTCGGACACTCGAGGATTCTACTACAACAAGGAAACATACCACCAAATACGGATTATTGCACACCAAACATTAACTTCGTTAAAGAGTATGACTAGTATGACTGAGGCTAGGTTTAAACTCCTGGTACTTCTGCAGAAGCTGCGGAAACGCCCAAGAGGAGGAGACGGTCGAGCACTTGCTATGTCATTATCCGGCCCACAGTAGGAAGAGACTGACGTTATTAGGGCGCCCCCTTGCTGGACAACTTAATTGAGATTTCAGAAAAAGAGATTAAACACATCTCGACGTTCTTGACACAGACAAAGTGGTTTCCTGAGTAGCTGCTGATGAAATAGGAACAAATATGGTATCACAAGGGGCATATGCTGGCCTAAGTGACAATGTGGGGTTTAACCATGTTGGGCCATTCTTATCTAACCTAACCTAAACCGACTTTACAGACAACCATTTCTTCGAACAATTTAGCGACCGCGGAGAATTTTGCAATACCACGATGGTTATATACTATATTCGATTTATCTCCATTTTTATGAAATGGAATATTATAAAGGAATCCTTTCAACAATCCGGAAAAGAAACACTTTACGCGTGAAGTTTTCAATAAGAGTAATTTCACTATTAAGCACCGCATTTACCAGTTGGTTGGTGATCATATGCTCCTTGCACTGTCCATTCAAGCAGTGCGTTTACGACGAAAAAGCATAAACGCGAACTGCTACTTTTGCACCAAATAATATTAATATTAATATTAAATCGTTTCCATATGCTACAATATGCCATATAGTACTAGTAAATGAAATACACATTTTTGTTAATTTTTCAGAGTTTCTCTAAATGTAAATAGTATCGTATTTATTTGTAATTATTTCTTTTAATATTTCATAAAATTTATGCAATCGTTTCATTGTATTCGTAGTATTATGATAGACATCGACATTTCACTATATATAATAATATAACTTTATTTTCTTCGATTTGGTTTCTTTGTTTGTTTGTTGGTTTTTTAAACATATTTACAATAAAATCGCATATA